>CM048842.1:38646930-38959430 GCA_026545765.1 Plantago major
TCTATTTCAATCTAGCGTTATTCCCGAGAGAACGACATCTCGAGTTAACTTACCGTTATAAACTGTGTGTTAGTGAGCTTCTGGCAATTATAAATTTAATCTTTTGATTGTATTTAGAGAATACAGATTCTACAATGAAAAATAAAATCTCTGAGTGCACATAAAAATATTTGGCGCTGCTGCCAATGAATAATTAGTAGATTGCCTACTTAGAACATATTTAGTTATTTTCGAGCAGTAAATACTTTTATTTCACAGGAAAACTCAAGATGGCAGAGGAAGACGAAAGAACTATCAGGGAGATCAGTATGCCGAAACCAAGAAGGAGTGGAATTCGGATCCAGCCAAATGTAAGGGAGTACGGATTTGATCTAACTCTGATTACTGCATTACTAAAGTTCGGAGGTAGAGATGGAGAAAATGAATGCAAGTTCATGTTTCATTCGAGTCTATTGTCGAGCAGTTTCAGACGAAGGCGTTAACCGATTGTGAGCTGCAATTCTGGTCCTTCATCAAGACACTGGAGGGAGCAGCAAAAAGATGGATAGATTCAATTAAAGAAGAAGTCAGTGAATGGGAAGAGCTGAGGAGTCTGTTCTTGAAGAGGTTTCTAGGGCTTGCAAGGGTTATGAGAGAAAGGAGAATGATATCAACTTTCACTTAGAAACAGAAGGAATCTTTTCATGATGCATGGGAAAGGTTTGAGGAGATGCAATACAACTGCCCCCAACACCAGTTTACTTCACGACAGCTCTGTGAGTATTTCTACTTAGGAGTTAGAGAGGAGTTCAGAGACCTTATAGATGTAGCACTGGACGAATCATTTATGGGGAGCTCTGCTAAGAAAATACTGGAAGCTTGTGCAAGTGTTGCTGAGAACTCAAGGTACAGGAGTGAGCATCTGAAGGAGAATGAGATCTTCAATAAGATCAAGGCCATGGAAGAAGTAAGGAAAATCGCCACAATTGAGGAAGAAGCGCAATGGGCTATGGGACAGAGCATAGGAACTCCTGAGTACTTGGATAAAAGAAGCATATCAAAGGAAGTAAGCCAAGAAGTACCAGAAGGAAAACCTATTGAGCTGAGCTGAGCATCGAAGGGAAGGATGAAGTTTCCAAAATCAGCAGCGAACAAGTAGTCGACAACACCGTAACTGCTAAAAAGGGGTTGGAAGAGGAGATCAAAACCCTCAAAGAACATCATAACCAGAGAGGAAAGCCAATGCTGGAGGAACTGGAAAAAGGAAGCGAGGAAACACACTACTTGGCGAAGCTGTTCACAGAAAATGTCACGTCAACTGAGGAAGCAATAGAAAGGTTAAGTGGTGAAGTCGATGCAGTCAAGGACGATCTGATCGAAATGATGTATGCAGTTAGGGAGTTGGATGAAAAGGTAGAAGAAGTTAAGGAGCAGCAGGTGGAGAGTATTGGGGCTATCACTACTAGGAGCGGAATAACAACCCCAAATTCTATTCCTAGAAGTGAAGAAAGAGCAAGAAAGAAGAAGGATACGGAGATAGTGGATATAGAAGAAGAAGGTGGAAGAGAGAAGTCGGAGAAGGAAGCCCGAGAGAAGGGGAGAGAAGAAAAGATAGCATCCCGGAGAGGAAGATATGATGACGACCTGATGGACAAGGGATACGTCCGAGCAGAAGATGGGGGAATAGTTCGTCTAAAAGACTTACCTTATCCAGGAAGGCTCATGAATGATGTCAAGAGGGCTGCAAAGAAGAAGGCTAAAAGAAACCTAGAGAGCCAATCAATTCCAATATCAATGCAAGAACTTTTCACTTTATACCCATCTGACTATATGGCAGATGTAAGGGAATTCTTTAACCGGAAGAAGGGCTATGTTGGAGTTGCATGGAGAGAAGGATCATATATCATGAGAAGAGGAATAGGAGATCAGGGATAGTTCAACAAAAAAGGTAAATTGCATGATAGACCTTGGATCCAGCGTAAATCTTATGTCATTGGCTATGGCGAGGGAGCTAGGGATTGAAGACGAAATAGAACCATGCGGAACTAGCGTCCAGCTGGCCGACAATTCGACAAAGAAATATGCCGGGAAAATCAGAGGTTTACATGTGGAGATCGGAGGCATAAGGTCAAGGTTAGACTTCCTTGTGATAGATATGAAAGGAAGCGTAATGAGGTCTAAAACACTTATTGGATAACCCGCCTTGCATCAGATGGAAGCTGTAGTCGACACGGGAGAGAAAACCTATTCATTGATCGTGGAAGGGCAGAAGAAGCGTTTCAATTCTAAAGGTGAACTCATAGAAGAAGGAAAGAGAATAGAGGGAGAATATTGGGAAAGCGCAAATGATTTGCACCTTGGAGACAAAGTAGAGTTTCGATAAATGATGCAAGATCTGATAGAGGAGGATGAAGAAGATTTTGACACAGAACATTATGAGAGGCTCGAGCAACTTTATTCTGTGGATACAATGGAGAAACAGGAGAAGGACGATCCGCCAGCCATTGGATTGGAGTAGGTGCTAAGGTCAAAATCGGAACTTAAACAGCTACCCACAGACCGCAAGTACGGTTTCTTATCTGGCGACGAGTTTTTCCCTATCATTATTTCTTCATCTTTAATTAAGGATCAAGAAGAGAAGTTAGTAGAGGTTTTAAAGAAGTATAAGGAAGCAATAGGATGGGATATAACCGACATCAAGGGGATCAGCCCCGTAAGGTGCATGCATACTATTACACTGGAGGAAGGAGCAAAGCCGGTGAGGAAACCTCAGAGGAGGCAAAATCCATTAGTAATGGAACTGGTGAAGAAGGAGATCCACAAACTTCTGAATAACGGGCTGATCTACCCTATCGAAAGTAGTAATTGGGTGAGTCCGACACATGTGGTTCCTAAGAAGTCAGGAATAACGGTAAAGGATAATATCGCAACTAGGATGCTACAGGATGGAGGATGTGTATCGACTACAGGAGATTGAATGCAGCTATAAGGAAAGACCATTTCCCCTACCTTTTATAGATCAGATGCTGGATAGTCTAACAGGGCATGAATATTACTGTTTCCTGGACGGGCTATCTGGATTCTTCCAGATCCCCATTGCACCTGAAGACCAGGAGAAGACTACTTTTACCTGCCCTTTTGGAACGTTTTCTTATAGAAGGATGCCGTTTGGATTATGCAATGCACCGGCTACTTTCCAGAGATGCATGCTGTCTATATTTGGTGACATGGTGGGAAAGTTCATAGAAGTATTCATGGATTACTTCTTAGTATTTGGAAATTCATTCGAAGACTGTCTTCAAGAGTTATCGCTAGTTCTGGAAAGATGCATCGAGTGCAATCTGACACTGAGCTGGGAAAAGAGTACTTTTATGGTGAAGGAAGGAATAGTGATGGGCCATATTATTTCAAAGGAAGGGATAAAAGTAGACGAAGCGAAGGTGGAGACGATATCAAAGCTACCGCCACCAACCAACGTCAAGGAACTTCAATCCTTTTTGGGGCATATCAATTTTCACAGGAGATTTATCAAAGACTTGTCGGTGGAAGCTAAACCTCTCAACAATCTACTGAGGAAGGATCTTAAGTTTGATTTCGACAAAGATTGTATGAAAGAGTGGAGCAGCCTGAAAGAGAAGTTAGTAACCTCTCCGATTATGGCTGCACCAAATTGGGAGATTCCGTTTGAAATAATGTGCGATGCATCAGACTTTGATGTTGCAGCTGTATTAGGAAAGAAGGTGGACAAGCAGTTCAGGGCAATCTACTACGCAAGTAAATCCATGAACGATGCGCAAAGGAATTCTTGGCAGTCGTATACGCCCTTGAGAAGCTCCGGAGTTACATTGTGGGATATCAGGTTATCATCCACAGTGATCACGCCGCACTGAGGCATCTGTTGGGAAATTTGTTGGGAAATTTGTTAGGAAATTTGTTAGATATTTTGTTAGAAATATCTGTTTAGATTTTGATCAGCAACATGATGACTTATCTTAGTCTCAGAAAGGTGATTAGTACTCTTGGTTCACTTGAACATTGTAAAAGAGGAAACCCACTAAGTATGATAGTCTAGCTAATCTTGTATAGGATGTTAGGTCTCAAAATGTAATTTTTATTTTATGAAGAGAAGACCAAGAAGAAGACATCCAAGCAGAACAAGCTCAACGACATTGAAGACTTGAAGAAACTGCACAAGATTACTGAAACTGTTTTTCAGATACCTTAGCCAGATATCTTGGAGACACGAATAGTTTTAAACAAACTGTGTCACAAGAGATATCTGAGAAATAAAAGGCCTATCTGAAAACAATGAAAGTGTCCACAGATATCTATTCTCAGATACCTTGAGTTTAACCACATTTCTGAAAAAGAAATATATATATTGCAAACAAAGTTGTTTCAATAAAAGTGGTACCTGAAGATTGAAGATAAGGACGTGCAAAGAATCAGATAAACACTAGTCTCTGATACAAAGCATAGTTCCGTTGGCACTACAGGACAAAAAGTATAGTACAATGCATTTAATGCACGGACAGAGATGTTTGAATAAAAGCAACGACAGCCTCTGAAGAAGAAGACAAAACCTGCTACAGTACTATACACAGATATCGATAGTTCGAATTTGAGCCTAACGGATACTATTCAAACGACACTTAAATTCATCTATAAATATCAACACTTAGACTGCTTGAAGAGACACACGACATACCTTGAAAACGCTGAACATCTTACTCTCTCAAAGCAACTTACTTATCCTCAAAGCTTTCTGTTGCGACCAAAGATTTTGATCTTGAGTAACACTGAAGTTCTAAGTGTCCTGATCCTAAACAAGCACAACTATCTGTGAAAGAGTTGAAACGAAAGATCCAGTATCTGAGATTCATTCTCTTGAACATTTATCTAAGACTTGGGTCAGTAAAAAGAACAAGATACCTTACATTGAAAAGTGTATTAAGTATACTTGATTCACAGAGCTATCTGAATAACTGAATAAGTTATTAAAGAAGCTCATCTGACAACTCAAACCAAAACCAACACCATAACTGGCGTGGAGTACATGAAGTACTTAGTTTGAAAAATCAGGGAATAACTCCAAGGTTACCGGAGTATAGGAAGTACTTGATTTGGGAAACTAAGGAATAACTCCATGGTTATTGAGTATAGGAAGTACTTAGCTTGGGAAGCTAGGGAATAACTCAAAGGTTTCTGAGTACAGGAAGTACTTGGCTGTGAAAGCCGGGGAACAACTCAGGGGGAACATTTGGTTGGGAACCAATTGTTTAAGAATCTTAGAATAGGATTATTGTAAGGTGAACTCAATTATCTGTTCTAGTGAATTCTAGGTCTCTGGTAGACCGAAGTGGATTAGTTGGAGGATTACGCCACCTCCAGATACCACTATACTTGCTGTGTTATTTACCTTTCTGTATTTACATTTCAGCAACACACACACACACTTTAACTGTTTCTGCACTTATCTTTATTAAGTCTTTCGCACTCTGATTCTAAGTATCAGATATCTATTCAGATATCTGAGAAATAGTTTTTATCGACAAAAGTTTTAAAGGACTATTCACCCCCCCTCTAGTCTTTTACTTTGCCGTTATCTGGACCAACAAGTGGTATCAGAGCAGGAGGTTCACAAGCCTTCTGCACTGAACCTAGATCCCCAGATAGGTGAAGGAACTTTGTCCATTTTCGAGGACTATTTATATTGTGTGTTAAGTGTGTAGGTATGTCTCTGAGTGATGCACCCATTCTCAAACCAGAGAATTACGAGAAATGGAAAAATAACATGATGCTCCACCTTGAAGCCATAAGTGACGAAATGATCGAAGTGATAAAGAATGGCCCAATAGTCATTCAACAACTCAAACAAGTCATGGAGGTTTCTAATGGTAGAGACAGAGATCAAAGCGAAGGATCTTCACAAACCGATGCGTCAACAAGTGGGAGATCTACTAGTCAAGTTATTTACGAACCAAAGCCCAGAGAACTCTGGACATCGTAAGATGCCAAGAGAAATCGTCTGGATGGTCAAGCTCGTAATATCATCATCAGATCGACACCTGAGCACATACAGTGTAAACTGTGGGGTGCTCAAACGGCGAAAGTTGACTGGCAACTGATTGAAGAAATCTGTGCTGGAACTGAGAAAACCAAAGAAAACAAGTTCGAAGTTCTCAAGTTGAAATTTCAAAATTTCAAACAAGGACCCACTGAAACTCTGGAAGAACTTGATTTCAGATTTACCACTCTCATGAGTGACATGGCAGCTCTTGGGGAAGCATGATACTCCCTCGAGAAAAGATTAAGACTATTGTCAAGTCTTAACCACAACCGGGAGCATACCAAATTCTTTTATTTTAACCAAGGAATGCCAAATATCACTCGGTGGAACTTTTCTCTCATCTTGCTCTTGATTATGAGACAACTCAAAGAGAACAAACAATGAAAAGTTGCAAAACGTTGCTCTAGTCACTCAAGGAACTTGAAAGAAGAAAAGCAAGGAAGAGCGAGGATGCTCTTCCGCAAAGCAAATGAGCAAATATATCAGTCGAGAAATTGAAAGAAGGAAAGCCAAAGAGAAGCTGAAAAAGCATCTAGGCTCAAACTATCACCAGTACAAAAATATGCAAAGCTCGCTGAACAAGCCAGCTCAGAAAGCATCATGTACCGAGGAAGCAGAAATTGGAAACGATATCTGTTTCAATTGTCAGAAACCTGGCCACTTCAAGAAGGATTGTCCTGCCCTCAACAAACTAAGGACAGGTGACAAGAAAGATAGGAGAATCTTCAGAAGAAGCCAGAAAGCTTTGTTAACTGAAGAAAGAAAGAAAATCCAAATTCAACTGGATGCTCTAGACGTTGAGACAGATTCTGAAGATGACAATTCAGATGACTCAACCTTACCATCACCAGAATTATGTGGAGTTACTTATGATATAATCGACTTCGGCCTCAAGAAGAATGAAATGTGTGGAGTTGCTGAAATTGACGGTCCAGACATCTCCAACATAGGAAACTGTCTTATGGCTGATGAGCTAACACATACTTCTTGTTATACTTATGAAAGTGATGAAGAGGAAATAAAAAATCTAGAAAATCTCAGGAAAGAACTTGACATCTATGAAAGAGAATTTCTAATGATCCGAGCTAGAGCCGAAAACCTTGAAGAAGAAAAGAATTCTCTTGCAAAGGAAAATTCTCAATTAGTTAAAGTATCTGAGAGAAAGGATGCTGAAAATGCATCTCTCAAAGCTCAGATATCTGAGATTGAAAAGTCACGTAAAGAAGCAATGGCTGAATTACGAAAGAAATATGAAGATCTTCTTTCTGAGAACAAGGAACTCAAGAAGAAAGAATTATCTTTTCAATCTTATGCCAAAGCTAGTGACACTCTTACTGAAGTACAATCTTACTTAAGAGATCCTTCAGAAAAGAAAGGACTTGGGCTAAATACACAGACAGATTGTTCTATCACTCTGAATAAGAGTAAGGAGAGAAGAACATTTGTAAGTACTCAGCAAGACAGTTCCCATGCAATCTATAGTATCGGTGAGAAGACAAAGATTGTTGACAAAGGAAAGGCAGTTGCGACTAAACATTTGTGGGAAAAACAAGTCAAAAACAAAACTGTTGGGCACGTCTCTGAAAAGAAACACAACACTGAAAAGTGTAAACACCCACAGTGCTATGTCTCTCAAAAAGGTAGAATTGCAGGAGCTGGCAAATTCTCCCATGTCACTTTTTCTGGAAAGAAATTGGACCAACCAGATACTAGCAAAGCTACTGAGAAAAGATCTCAGATAGCTTCAAGTGCTCGAAACGGTATTGGCTACAAAGGCATCGGAAAACAACTTGCTCATGAGTACAAGCAGGAGCAAGAACGATGGCTGAAAGCTAGAATTGCTCAAAGCAATTATCAGAAGTGGAAGTTAAATCAAGCCACTGAAAATCTGAATGCCAGGGCTAGAAGAAATCTGGCAAGGAAAGCTAAGTTTGCTGAAAAGCAAACTCAGAAACCTGACAGGTATCTGAAAGCATCATATGGAGCACCTAGGAACACACCAAGGAAGAAAATAATTCTTACTAATGATAACATTCATTCAAATAGAATTCCTCCTTATGTTCCTGTCAGACAAAAGAATATTTCAAAGAAATTCATTCAAAAATGGATTCCTACTGGAAGATCTTTTAATTCTGATGGTTCCATCAAAGATATGAGAACCTAATCTCCTGTTTCCTGTTGTGTGCAGAATGCTTCCTGGACTAAAGCACAATGGCTATTTGATAGTGGATGCGGAAAGCACATGACAGGAGACAAAGCAAATCTGGTTGATTACAAAGCTTGCAACACAGGACCAGATATCAGCTTTGGAGGAGAATTAAATCCCTCTGGGATTTTGCAACGTCAAATTGGGGACTTTAACAATCACTGACGTATTACATGTTAAGGATTTGAAATATAATCTATTTAGCATGAGCCAGTTTGCAGACAAGGGTTTTACTATAAAATTCAAAGCTAAATACTGCAAACTAATTGACAATGAGTCAAAGCAGACAGTCTTAGTTGGTCGGCGGAAAGGCAGTCTTTATGTTGCCGATTGGGCATCTGCCACAACTGAAGAATGTCTCATGGTGAGTCAATCTGGTCACACAGAAGAGCACTGGTTATGGCACAAAAGAATGAGTCACTTGAACTTCAAAACTCTGAACAGACTTGCCAAGAAAGAGTTAGTGGTTGGCCTTCCTAGAACATCTTTCAGAAAGGATGGTATCATTACACTTTGTCGGATGGGAAACAATCTAAGATCTCTTTCAAGTTCAAAATCAGACACTCTAGTGTTAGACCAACTATTACACATGGATCTTTTTGAATCATCTGTAACTAGTTATGCAGGAAAGAAGTATGGTCTGGTTGTTGTAGATGACTTCTCAAGATTCACTTGGGTTGTCTTTCTGAAACACAAATCTGATGCCAGGGTGGAGATACCAAACTTGCTGAAAAAGCTTGAAGTCATGAAAAATGACAAGGTATCTGCAATCAGAACAGACCATGGTACTGAGTTTGTCAACCAGTACATAAAGGAGTTTTGTACTTGCAAAGGTATACAACAACTTTCCTCTGTAAGAACACCTCAACAAAATGGTGTTGCGAGAAAGGAAAACAGAACCCTTAAAGAAGCTGCAAGGACAATGCTAGTGACACTCTGAAATAAGTGAAATTTATTGGGTTGAAGCTGTAAACACAGCTTGCTACACTCAGAACAGATGTTTGATAAACAAACACCATGACAAGACCCCCTATGAAATCTTGGTTGGTAGACCCCCTAATATCAAACATCTGAGAGTATTTGGTTGTAAATGTTTTGTTCTAAACAATGGGAAAGATTATCTGAGAACATTTCAACCAAAGGCAGATGAAGGTGTATTTCTTGGTTATTCCACAAATAGCAAAGCCTACAGAGTTTACAACAAAAGAACAAAGAAAATTGAAGAATCAATTCATGTTGTATTCTATGAAGGAAATAAGAAAACACCTCCTAATGATGAACTCTCAGAAAGGTTCAAAGAACTATTACTGAGGGATTCTAAAGAAGAATCCTCAGAAAGGAGAAACATCATTATGGAAAGTGAGGATGACTCTGACGTAGAAAATCTTGAAATGCCTAGTAGCAACAAGATGACTCATAGACATGATGAGGAATTTCCTATGAGTTTTCCAGAAATGGAGCAGGTTACTGAGAACCTTCATCATGAAGAGGTATCTGAAAATGAGACTGCTGAAATGCAAGTTCCAGATATCTCTAACACTGAAAAAGTTTCAGATATCCATGACATTTCCCATATGTCAGATATCTCAGATACTGAAAAAGTATCAAATCATAATCTTAGTGATTCACATTCAAATCACTTGGATATTGATCCTACTAGCACTAAACCTATGATGAGATGGATCAAAGATCATCCTGCAAAGGATGTAATTGGACCAATTAATCAAGGTGTTAGGACTAGGAGAGCAATAGCTGAAAATGCTAATTCTCTCTTTGGATGTTTCATCTCGAATATTGAACCTAAAAACATAGAAGAAGCATTAGGAGACCAAGACTGGATCTCTGCAATGCAAGAAGAGTTGGATCAATTTGAGAGAAACAAAGTCTGGAAACTAGTTCCATTTATAGAAGGAATATCTGTGATTGGAACTAAATGGGTTTTCAGAAACAAGATGAATGAATCTGGTGAAATAACCAGAAACAAAGCAAGATTGGTTGCCAAGGGATTTACCCAGACTGAAGGCTTAGATTTTGACGAGTCATATGCACCAGTTGCCAGATTGGATGCAATAAGACTCTTTCTAGCCTTTGCAGCTCATAAAGATTTCAAAGTTTATCAGATGGATGTCAAAAGTGCATTCTTAAACGGTGAACTTGCAGAAGAAGTTTATGTTGAGCAACCACCTGGCTTTGAAGTTTCCTCAGAAAGTAGAATGGTCTATAAACTACAGAAAGCTCTGTATGGACTGAAACAGGCTCCAAGAGCATGGTATGACACTTTGGCCAAGTACCTTCTGGAAAGTGGTTTCAAGAAAGGTGAAGTTGATAAAACTTTATTTACCTTAAATCATGACGGGAAACTACTCTTAGTTCAAGTATATGTTGATGACATCATATTTGGATCTAAGGACAAGCAACTTTGTAATGACTTTGCAAATCTCATGAAAAGCAAGTTTGAGATGAGCATGATGGGAGAAATGAATTATTTTCTAGGATTGCAAGTCAAGCAACTCAATGATGGAATATTCATTAGTCAAACAAAGTATGCAAAAGATATGCTCACAAAATTCAATCTTAAACCTTCTGAAAAGAATGCTAAGATACCTATGAGCATTGGAACCAAAATGACCTATACTGAATCAGATAAGAGTGTTGAAGAACATAAGTATAGGAAATTGATAGGTTCACTACTTTACCTCACTGCAAGTAGACCTGATATTCAATATGCCGTTGGAGTATGTGCTAGATTTCAGACAAATCCAATGCAATCACACTACAACACTGCTATGAAAATATTAAGGTATGTAAAGGTACGATAGATGTAGGATTGTGGTATCCTAAAGAAAGCGGATTGAGTTTATTGGGTACTCGGGCCGATTATCTGGATCAACGCTGATAGGAAAAGCACCTCGTGAACTTGGGTTTGGTACTAGACTTATCTCATGGTTTAGCAAGAAGCAAAACTCAATTGCAACTTCTACCACAGAGGCTGAATATATTGCTGCTGGTTGTTGTGCAACACAAATTCTGTGGATACAACAACAACTTAAAGACTATGGACTCGATGAGAAGAAAACTCCCATTTTCTGTGACAACACAAGTGCTATTGCGATTACACAGAATCCTAAATTTCATGCCAGAACAAAGCACATTGATGTTAGACATCACTTCATCAGAGACCATGTTGAAAAGGGCAATATAGAGATACTCAAGATTGGCACTGAAGACCAACTTGCAGATATCTTCACTAAGCCACTACAAGAAAGTAGATTCTTAGCCTTAAGACATAGTCTTGGACTAATGGAACTACCAATGAACTGAAAGAATTCAGGTATCTGGAACGGACATCTAGAGAAGAGGTATCTGGAACGGGTATCCAGAGAAGAGAAAAGAGAAATCTAGAACGGGTATCCAGAAGTAAAAAAGGCTAAAGAGCAAAAAGATAGCTTAAGATCTACAGACGGAACTCGGATATCTGAATCACTCTATAAGCAGAACACAAAGAGAATAGTATAACTATCTCTGCGATCAACTACTCTCTTGAAACTCGCATTATTTCTATCTTGATGAAAAACTTGGAAAAATCCTAAGTATAAGACAGATTCAGATGCAAACAGTGTTCTTGGTCATACAAAAACGTGATTCAGAAAGCTATGAGCCAAAATTCATGAAATGGGCACAATTACACTTGTTGATTGTGATCATTGCTGAAGAAGCAATGGTGACCATTGATGAAATTAAGCGATTGATCTGTACGGTGGAAATTAATTCACAGTAAATAGTGGACTGTTGAAATTCAGACATGGCCCACTAAGCATTTAATTCCGAACTAGCTTTTGCTCACGCCTGCTTGCAAATCACAGATACGTACACACAAAATCAATTTGTATGTATTTGTCTATTGAGATTCAACTGCTATATATATAGGATTTTGGCATAGGAAATCACTTTTGCCTAATCCGAAAACTCATCTTGCACAAAAATAGCAAATCCTTCTCTTGATTCTCTGCAAAACCTTCTACAATCTCTGCAAATCAAGATTAAGTTTTTCTGCAAAGAATTACTGAATCAAATCTCTTTCAATCACCAATTTCAAATCCCTACACTATATAAAGAGATGGCCCCTAAAAGTTCAACTACACTGAAATCTCAATCCTCCACTGGTACTGCTGAAAAGCAAGCACCAGAGTTGGTTATTGTGAACAACCGACTGGTAGGAGATTTTAATCCTGACCATTGGACTTCAAATCACAGAATGATTTGGGGTGGTGCCATGGTTGAGGAATACCTCACGGCTGGAATAGAGAACCAAGCCGACAGAAAGCTAATTCTTGACATGCTTGAAAAGGCACAAATCAAGGGCTTTCTATCTGCTCGACCTAGTGGAATTTCATCACTCGATGTGTTGGAATTCTACAACAACTCGAGATTATTTCTGTGTTTCGAAAGCACTTGAAATAGTGATATCAAAACCTCGATCAAGGAAAGGAAATCCTTCTGGACTTAACAACTTTCTGTAAGTTGTTTGAGTTTCAAAATCTTGGAAAGGATTTTGAACTAAACACCAAGGATGATGAACTCCTTGAAGGTGTTAAAGAAGCTGTCTGATGGCGTGTGTGATCTTGAAAAATCAGATACACCCACTGAGTTCAAGCTTGCTGACATCCGAACTAGACATCTGATGGTTCACTGGGATGTACTGGCTTGCATTCTTCACAGATGCTTTGATGGTCTACAAGGAGGTGCTGACCAGATAAGCCAAGAACGATGGATCATGATGTTCTTGCTGAATCAACAAGATAAAAGGCTGGAAAACCCTTTTAACTGGGGAAAGTACGCCTTCATGAAGTTTGTGAAGAAAATTCAAGGCTTTGAGCCTAAGATTACCAAAGGACTAGCTGAGACAAAGGCCACAGTAGGATATGGTCTGAAAATATGCTACTTGCTGGAGAAGCTTGGCATTGAGCTCAGAGAGACGGCTGAAATAGCCAACAGTAAACTACTCTACAAATATGAGTATACAAACTTGATGAAAAAGGTTACTGGGTCTCAGAAAGGTTCTAAGAAGCGAAAGTCTGAAAAGGTATCTGAAGAAAAGGTTGCGACCAAGAAGCCCAGAACTTCAAGAAAGAAGTCTGCTGGCAAATCAGAAGACACACCCAAAGAGGTTGTCGATTCTCAGATATCTGCAGGCATTGCCGATGAACTGATAAAGGCAGATGAAATCATCAATGCTGCAAAAGAGTTATCAACTACTGAACAAGTAGACTCAGCAAGAGAAAGTGCTTTCAGAAATGTTGCGACTAATGCGTAAAGCCTTTGATGAACTCATAAATCTCGCCAAAAGTGGTGAAAACACTAAGCCCTATCTGCGAACCGCAGGAGTAATGGACCAATCGGTTCCCAATCTTGATGAGAGCTCGGCGATGAAGATGATGAACTAGTCATCTCAAGTCCTAGAAAGAACAAAGAGGGCTAAGGTTCTTTGAAACGATGGCGGTGATAAGGTATCAAGAAGAACCTACACCACAAAGTTGTCGAACTATAACAAAGGTTGATCTTGATGGAAACGCATACAACTAAAAATGCGGAAGAACATTCTCTTGATCAATCCTCGCTTCCGACAACCACAACAACCACAATCACAACAACCACAACGACCACAAGTGGTTGATGAAATGGTAAATGAACTCCATTTGAATTACCACAATACAAGATATCAAGAAAATCCTGCAAAAGAGCAGGTTCCCCAACTCAATGACAGGGATCAAACTGAGACATCTACTCAGAATGATTAACCAGGGGAGGCAACTGAGTTGTATACTCAGGAAAGGTGTGAAGTACCAGAAACTTCAAGCAAAGAAACTGCACTGGGACAAGAAGACCTAAGTATAGAAAGGTCACAAGTTCCAGAGACCAATCAGCTTGAAACTACTCAGGTAGCTGACCGGTTTAACTCTTATCTTGTGAAAATTTTTATGCTTATACATCTTGTTACTCATAAAATTTCTTTGTTACAGGCTGAGTTAGAAACACAAAAATAAGAGGAAGCTGAAAAGCTTACCTCAGAAACTGAGAAGGAGGTTCCCTCAACCTCGCCTCTTAAGATATCTGAGCTTGTGCCACAGTTAAGAATTGATTCTTAAGATAACACTTCTTCAGTTATAAGTTTATGTGCTTAATCATTAAAATAAATGTTTCTAACAGGCTCCAACTGAGAAAGAGGAAGATAAGGCAGAAATGCCAGAAGAAAACCCAGAAACCGACAAGGTTTCTGAAGAACAGATCATTGAGCCTTCCAGTATGAAGGTATATGAAAATCAATGATAAATATTCTTCACCTTGGGTTAACTAAAATCTTCTCTAAATTATTCAATGCTTTCTACTCACAGGCTCACTCAGAAGTAGAAGTGCAAGGGGACAGAGTTGCGACATCCCCTGCACCTATGGAAATTGATGAGGCATCAAGGCCTTCATCACAAGAAAAGATTCCAGAGACTGCACAAGTCTCTGAGAGACAAGTATCTGAGCCTCCCATGGAGGTAATTGACCTCTCAGATATCTGACTTGTCACTTAAAGTTTTCTTGATAAAATTTCCTAAGTATTGTGATAATGTTAATTCTCAGGTTCAAGAAAGAAAGGTTGATGAGGACCAGACTTCCAAGTCTCCGCCTCACAACAAGATATCTGAGACACCAATTGTCTCAGTAGAACAAGTCTCTGAGCCTGAAGTACTTACTCAGGTAACTCAGAAACTAAACTACACTACTCCTCAGATATCTATAAAAGTTTTGAAGCTCACTCAAAACTCTTTCTTTCAGGCTCAAACAAGTGCCGAGCAGGCTCCCAATGTTGAGACAAGGGACCTACTTCCCTTCTTCAAAGCTCACACCTTGCCAAAGAACATTAAATGCTTCAAGAAATGGCAAAGGTTAAGGTGCTCTGATCTCTCTGAAATATTGAGAATCACAGATCAACCAAACAGACGAGCACGAGCTCTTGACTTGGAGACATACATCCATGCAATGTTCCCTACCGAACGGTACACAGTTGCGACTCTATTGCATAAGGATTTCTCCAGAGAAGTAGCGCACAGTTTGATACAAGCCTTTGAACAGGCAGATGGTCAGACAAGATTACAAATGGCATTTAAGCCAGTCCTGCCCCAAACTCTGCAATTTATACCTTCTGAACAAGAAGAGGTTAATGGGCAGAAGATCACTATTCCTGAAGTGATCAATCTTGTATCTGAAGATGATGAGGAGGAAGAAATAAACGAAAATGACTTCGATGAACCTCACACTGACCATCACCAAAAGGATGACACAGACAAAAAGGACGATGATGATGCCCCTGCACCAGGGACCGGAGGAATTTCACTAAGAAATGATGCCTCAGCTGCTGAAAAGCACACTGAGAAGACTTCACAGAAATCTCCATCTCCATCTCCTCAGAAATCTACTCATCCATCTTCTAACCAACACCCAGTTAATACTGAACATGTAGTTGAGCTTTCTGAAGAAACCAATCAGAAAATATTAAACACTCAAACCAGATCTACTCAACTCAGACAACTGTTGGAAGAAGAACAACAGCTCCGTCTTCAACTGGAAGATCAAATAGCTAAATCCAGAGACAAGCTTGATCAACTACAAGATCAATACTTACAAGAAATGATTGCTTACTCTGAGGTTAAAGAGCTACGGGATGCTGTGCATGATATCACCAAAGAACTCGATACTGAAGAAGTATCTGAAGTCAAGCATGATGCTAAGGCTGCATCATCTTCAAAAGAAGTAACATCCTCCTCCCAGAAAGGAAAGAAACCAATCTCTGAGATGGTTGCTGGACTCGATACAATCGATGAAAATGTCCAAGAGGATGAAGATCACTGGGCTGATTGCTCAGATGATGAAGAAGACAAGACTTTGGCAGAGCACCGCAATGAACATTTAGCGGTTTCTCACTTGAAAAGGAAGCTGATTGCTCCTACAATATTCAGCAAACTGCCAAATGTCCACTCCAATGAATACATGAACAGGTACCAAGTACTGGCTCATCTGAACAAGGAGATGTCTTCACAGAACAAGGAAGTAATTGCCTCCGTCCCCTCTGAAATGAAAAAGTTCACTGAGCTCATCACTCAGAGAACAACTAGCATAGTCATTTCTCAGAAAGATCTGGGAATGATAAGGGACGATGATGCGTCTTTAGCTGAAAAAGCTTTCCAAGAGGCAAGTTACACTGCTGGAAAAGCAGATGCCATCCTAGGCCCATTGGCAGAGCTCACTGATAAGGACAATGGACTTATCAAGCAAAATCAGGAGCTCAAAGCCGAACTTCAGAAGTTGGTCACTGCCTATAATTATTTACAAGGGCACTTTAACTCTCTCTCAGATTCCTTTATGAGACTGAGTCAGCCAACAATGACTAAGGGGGAAAGAATGTACAAATCTGGACCTCAAAGTCAGGGGGAATAGGAAGAAGGAGAAGAAAACAAGAAGAAATCTAGAGCTGGTGTGGCTCATAAAGGAAGAAGAAACATGAAAACTTCCCAGCCACCACTCAGAATCAATGAACCCTCCTCAAGCCAAGCTGCTTTGCAAATAGTAGCTGCTTCCCAGAAACTTACTGAAGGAACTAAAATGATAACAAGGGCCATGGCACAGAAACCTCCAAGGAGTACCAAGGCTCCAAGGAGAAGACAAGTTAAAGGGATTGATGAATCTTCTGAAGAAGAAGAAGAAGGTCAAATCAAGTCCCTGGGCAATGAAGAAGGCTGTAAAACTCTCACAAGATTAAATCTTGATGACGATGAAGAAACTGATGAAGATGAAGCTCCTCTTCACAAGAAAAGTAAAATTGAAAGCCTAACTGAGCCCATAGCTGCAAAGCCCCTAGCAGCTAAAACACCCTCTGGAAATACCAAGTCTATCCAGGGTGGTTCTTCAAGCAACAACCCCAAAGAGAATTCAAGACAAAGAAGGAACAGACTGAGAACTGAGCAAAGACAAAGTCAACTTCCACTCAGGCCAGAAGAAGCCAAAATAGAGTATGTGAAGTATGACAATGATTCCTCTGTCTACAGGTGCATCAATCAGAAAAATGGCTATTGGATTCTGGAACTTAAGCATCTATTGGTAAATTCAAGATTTCCAGAACCAATCCATAAACAAATTATGGCATGGAGAAAAGATAAGACAACCTTGATCAACACCAATCACATTAAAGCCTGGTTGGATTTTGAAGTTGTCAAGAGAACTGAAGCCATGAGAAAGGACCTCTCTGATGAATGTCCATATGGAAAGCCAGATGATGTGCACATAATTCTGAATATCACAGGAACAGGCACAAGAGCAAGACTCGCTGTAGAACCCTATGAATCGTTCTATCTAACTGAAGATCAATACAAGGGTGACATCAGATATCTGAGGATTATCTACGAATACTTCAAGCTTTCAGATATCAGAATAGAGCATGCCTGGAAGTGGGGAAAGTACCTATGGGTCAAACATTTTGTCAAGAAAAATCCTACCAAAACCTATAAAAAGGTCTGTGGATTTGCCAGAGACACTGAGATGCTCGTCAGAACACTTCTCTATGATTATTCTGATGACATCAAAAGGTTTGGAGATAGGAAATTTGCAGACTGATCCATAGAACTACTGTTGAAGACTTGAAGAGTTGAAGACTTGAAGACTAGTCTATTAGGATGTTTACTTGGAGCTTGGTTACTCCTGTTGTCCTAATTTACTATGTAATTTTTGTATTTTTGCTGACTGAGCCAAACTTATTCTATGTATTGAAGTTATCTGTAATCTCTCTTTATAACTGATCTGAAGAACTTACTCTCAGATAGTATTCTATAAAAGATAACTTGTCAGCAAAGATCATACCTTGTGATTTGGTTGATGTTTACTTTCTGCACTTAATTAAATAAATTGAAGATCTTAAGAAAAGATTAAGTGTTGGATTGTTCACTCATCCAGATTTGTAATAGGTCAGATAGTCATCGTTGACTGATCAAAAAGGGGGAAATTTGTTGGGAAATTTGTTGGGAAATTTGTTAGATATTTTGTTAGAAATATCTGTTTAGATTTTGATCAGCAACATGATGACTTATCTTAGTCTCAGAAAGGTGATTAGTACTCTTGGTTCACTTGAACATTGTAAAAGAGGAAACCCACTAAGTATGATAGTCTAGCTAATCTTGTATAGTATGTTAGGTCTCAAAATGTAATTTTTATTTTATGAAGAGAAGACCAAGAAGAAGACATCCAAGCAGAACAAGCTCAACGACATTGAAGACTTGAAGAAACTGCACAAGATTACTGAAACTGTTTTTCAGATACCTTAGCCAAATATCTTGAAGACACGAATAGTTTTAAACAAACTATGTCACAAGAGATATATGAGAAATAAAAGGCCTATCTGAAAACAAGGAAAGTGTCCACAGATATCTATTCTCAGATACCTTGAGCTTTAACCACATTTCTGAAAAAGAAATATATATATTGCAAACAAAGTTGTTTCAATAAAAGTGGTATCTGAAGATTGAAGATAAGGACGTGCAAAGAATCAGATAAACACTAGTCTCTGATACAAAGCATAGTTCCGTTGGCACTACAGGACAAAAAGTATAGTACAATGCATTTAATGCACGGACAGAGATGTCTGAATAAAAGCAATGGCGACTCAAGCGTAAGACAAAACTCACATAAAGATTATACACAGATATCGATAGTTCGAATTTGAGCCTAACGGATACTATTCAAACGGCACTCAAATTCATCTATAAATATCAACACTTAGACTGCTTGAAGAGACACACGACATACCTTGAAAACGCTGAACATCTTACTCTCTCAAAGCAACTTACTTATCCTCAAAGCTTTCTGTTGCGACCAAAGCTTTTGATCTTGAGTAACACTGAAGTTCTAAGTGTCCTGATCCTAAACAAGCACAGCTATCTGTGAAAGAGTTGAAACGAAAGATCAAGTATCTGAGATTCATTCTCTTGAACATTTATCTAAGACTTGGGTCAGTAAAAAGAACAAGATACCATACATTAAAAAGTGTATTAAGTATACTTGATTCACAGAGCTATCTGAATAACTGAATAAGTTATTAAAGAAGCTCATCTGACAACTCAAACCAAAACCAACACCATAACTGGCGTGGAGTACAGGAAGTACTTAGTTTGAAAAATCAGGGAATAACTCCAAGGTTACCGGAGTATAGGAAGTACTTGATTTGGAAAACTAAGGAATAAATCCAAGGTTATTGAGTATAGGAAGTACTTAGCTAGGGAAGCTAGGGAATAACTCAAAGGTATCTGAGTACAGGAAGTACTTGGCTGTGAAAGCCGGGGAACAACTCAGGGGGAACATTTGGTTGGGAACCAATTGTTTAAGAATCTTAGAATAGGATTATTGTAAGGTGAACTCAATTATCTGTTCTAGTTGGAGGATTACGCCACCTCCAGATACCACTATACTTGCTGTGTTATTTACCTTTCTGTATTTACATTTCAGCAACACACACACACACACTTTAACTGTTTCTGCACTTATCTTTATTAAGTCTTCCGCACTCAGATTCTAAGTATCAGATATCTATTCAGATATCTGAGAAATAGTTTTTATCGACAAAAGTTTTAAAAGACTATTCACCCCCCCCCTCTAGTCTTTTACTTTGCCGTTATCTGGACCAACAACATCTGATAGCGAAGACGGACGCAAAGCCGAGACTCATCCAGTGGGTACTTCTGTTGCAGTAGTTTGATTATAAGATGGTAGACAAGCCAGGGAAAGAGAACAGTATAGCAGACCACCTCTCCAGAATCACTGCACCTAATGAAGGAGAAGAAATTTACGATGATTTTCCTGGGGAACAAGTTTTCAGTGTGGATTAGGAACCATGGTATGCAGATATTGTGAACTTTCTCACAAGTGGAGTGTTGAAGAAGTACTGGACACTAGCAGAGAAGATTGCTCTAATAAAAAAGAGCAAGGGTTTTATCTGGGAACCACCGCATTTGTTCAAGGAAGGAGATATGGTTTATAGAAGATGCATCCCGGAGCATGAGCAGGAGAACATACTTAGACATTGGCACAAATTCGAGTGTGGAGGGCATTATGGACCGAGGAAAACCGCCCACAAAGTCCTTCAATCAGGATTCTACTAGGAGTCGATCTACAAGGATGCAATAACCTTCTGCAAGAATTGTGACCGGTGCCAGAGAACAGGGAACATAACCAAGAGAGATGATATGCCTATGACTACCAACATGGTGGCAGAAATCTTTGACGTCTGGGGTATAGACTTCGTGGGACCTTTTCCGAAGTCAGATGGGAACGAGTACATACTAGTTGCAGTCGATTACGTTTCCAAGTGGGTGGAGGCAATAGCCACAAGAACAAACAACGCGCTAGTAGTGCTGAAGTTTCTCAAGGAGAACATATTCGCTAGATATGGAAGACCGAAGATGATCATCAACGATGGAGGTATGCATTTCTGCAACAAGTTGTTTGCAGATGGTATTTGCAAGTTTCACATCAGGCACATAATAGCTACACCATATCATTCGCAAACATTTGGGCAAGTGGAGGTGAGCACCAGACAGATTAAAGCAATATTGGAGAGAGTGGTTAAGCCGAGCAGGAAGGATTGGTCACATGCCTTGCCGAATGCTCTGTGGGCATATAGAACAGCATATAAAACGAAGAAGAGATTGCTGGATCTCAATGAGTTGACTGAAATCTGGAATCCGGCCTATGCCAACTCGAAGATATATAAGGAGAAGACAAGGCTTACCATGATACGAACATCAAGCAAAAGCAAATCGAAGAATGACAGGAAGTGTTGCTTTACGACTCTCGTCTGAAGTGGCTCCCGGGAAAGTTGAGGAGCAAATGGAAAGGACCGTACAAAGTCCTCAAGGTATATTCATATGGAACGATCCAGTTGCTAGACTACAAGTCAAAGGGAATTTTCAAGGTGAACGGGCACAGAGTTAAACCCTACATATCGGGAGATCAACAACATGCCAACCAGACGGAGACGTACAGGTTGGACTTGCCAAAGATCGATGGATATTCGGGCTAACGACGATAAATGACCGCTTGTTGGGAGGCAACCCAACGGTTTGTAAGTATTTACGTTTTTGCAGTTCACGTAGTTTGCATACACTTCACGTTTTTCAAATTTTTTCGCACAATAGGTCCTTTGCATTTAGTTATATTTTTCTTAGAATGTTGCTTTTTCAAATTAACAAAATAAAAATGAAAAAACAAAAGAAAACAATAAAATGAGAAAAAATTCCGAACGCGCAAAAGTGAAAAAACAGAACCTTGATCAAGGCCACTGGGATCGCAACAAGCTTCGCGTCGCCGCGTAGTAACTGATTCTGCGAGATTTTCTTGCCTTTTTCGGTTTTTGGAAATTTCCTTTCACTTGTTTCTTGTATATGGAATGCGTTTGCACGAATTTCCTTAAATTGTCAGCACTCTAAACCTATTTATATGCATGACTACCTTCTCTAAACTCACAAATTCATAAGCACAAAAGCGTTGCACTTTAGAATAAGCATTATATTTAGTTTTTCTCTCAAGAATTCAAGTTCTTCGGCAATTCAAGGTACGATTCTTCAACTCTACCCTTCTCATTACTTCTACTCGCATGATTTATGGTTATGTATACGTAATGCATGTGTTGATACATAGGCATTGAGCATGGAAGTTCGGAAATCTGCAATTAATACTATATGCATGTTCTAGTGATCACCTATGCTATGTCTAATCTATCATTCTCATCCGTTAGTATGCATGACTAACTTTTATGCGATTATATGAATTTGGAGGTTCTCAAACATGCTATTTCCACCTACCGTGTATCGATTAGGTTTGGGGGAGATGTGAACTAATTTAAAAAGTTTCCATCACCATTCTTAGGAACATGACGAAGAAATTCATTCAAGGTGCAGTTGGAAGTGGCATGTGTTTGGAAGCTTTTAAAAGGTTGGAACGTGGTGAAAGTAGCAAGGCTATGGAAGAAGAATCATCACATGAGTTGGAGGAGGCACATAAGCTAGAGGATCATCACCGATCCTTATCTCATGAATACGAGACTCCTTTGACAAGAATTGACCATGGAGAAAAGGAGAACAAGGAGAAGTATCCACATACCTACTATGAGACTTTGACAATGGATCATGAAGGTTGGTACCGTTGGGAGAAGAAAATGTTGCAAGATGAGCATGAGGAGAAACTAGCCAAGTTGGAAGAAGAATTCTTGTAAACTAGAGTCAAAATTAGGAAGGAAAGAGATGAAACACTCGCAAGAGCTAGCAAGGAGATGGAGGAAAAATTGAGGAGAGCTCGTGATCTCTTCTATGAAGAAGTGTTTGGTAGGAAAACAAAAGGTTACTTCAACACATATGAAGGAGAACCATCATTCCGACCAAGGGTGAGGCGTAATGCAAGAAAGACTACCGCAGGGTCTAGGCCAAGTCATGTGCTTGCGATGAAGAAAAAGCAAATCAATGAGGAAAAGTTGAGTTCGATGGGAGCGCAAGACAACTTCATTGATCTCACTGATGGAGAACCTGAACCCACTCACAAAAACAAAAAACCCTGCGTTAACTGGAATCACTTTGAAGAAACAACAGAGGACCTTAAGCAGCAAGAAAGAAGGGAGAAAGAGAGGCAAGAAAATCTAAAGGGCAAGGTCATTAATACAAATGGTTTTGTTTATGAGGAGGAAGACCCGGAAGAAGCTAGGAAATGCTATACACCTGAGCACCACCCTTACGACTCGGATTATAAAGAGTCGGAGTGATCTACCAAGAAGCGGCCACTCATGACACAATATTCTAACGTCTCATTTGGTCCTTTTTAGTGGTATTTGTGAGTCTTTGTCTTTAGTTTTATAGTCTTTTTAGTTCGTTTTTACGCTTTGGTGTTTTGTTTACATTTTGCAGGAATCAATGTCTTTTGAGCTAAATGAGAACAAGTGCCTTAGCATGGCCGCAATGAGGGATTCGACAAGCGAGATTTTACGAGCTTGGAGCTGGAAATTGCAAGAAGGCTCGCCGCGGCGAGGAAATCAGTCCACCGCGGCGAGATTTAGCGAATGTATATCTTCTGCGATTAAAGAAGGCTCGCCGTGGCGAAGGAATTGGTCCTTCGCGACGAGATTTTGCTAATGAAGCTCGCCGCGGCGAAGGGATTTGCCCACCGCAGCGAAATTATGCGAGAGCTATATATTTTTCGATTAAGCAGGCTCGCCACGGCGAGCTATTCTTTCCGCCGTGGCGAGATACGCAGAATATAATTTTTGTTTTTCCTTATTAGCTAGGAATGGGGATTTTTTCTCTCATACTTCTTTTTAACCTAGTTTTTGAAAAGAGCTCCTAGATTCAGACATTGACATAGAGACATCTTTGGAGCTTGGTTATTCATTGATTTTACTCATCAGGATTATTGATATTGATTTCTCTATTGCTTTCTTCTTTACAATTCATTCTTTATTTTTATCAATTGAATTGTATGTTATTGCATGTGAGTTTCTCATCTATGTTTCGTATGATTATTACCATGAATCTCTGTATGCAATTATCTATTATGAGTAGCTAAACACCTTTGAATACAATAGTATGTGAATTATGTATATTCGTTCTAGGGTTTATCAAATCACTCATATAGGTTAGTCTCGTATAAAATCTTCGTAAAAACCTTCAATTCGATAAGTCCGTATTAAATTCTCTAAATTGTTCATGTTTAAGGATCGTGAATTGACGACTCACGATTTCTCCAGTATAATATATTCTAAGAACAATTGGTTGAATCGAATTGATTGATTTACTGTACAACAACTGTGTGACAAATATGAGTGTTATCCCTAGTTCGAATTAGCATGATTGGATCTTTCTACTGTATTCATCTTTCTCTCATTGTTAATCGTAATCTTAGCTTTAGTCAATCTAGTTAGAAGTATGCAAAACCATCAATCAAAGTGTTACTGGCAAGTATCTGTTTACTCTCACTGCTACGTATCTTGATTAATTCCCTAGAGATCGATCACGAGTTAGGCTTTAGTCTGCAACTACAGCTTAATCTCTAATTGCTTTTTAGAGTATAATTTGAGCTTATCAAATTTGACACCGCTGCCGGGGAATTAATTCCTACTGTAGTGTGTGAGTGTGATATTTTATTTGCTTTTTTTTTTTACCTACCTGCGATTTCTGCACTAACAGAAATAAAGATTTTTCGAGGTTTTTGATTTTGTAGAGGAACTTTTTGCAGGTTTATGCCCGGTACAAGATCGCACGGAACACCTTTGCAACCTCTAGTACCTGAGATCAATAGACACTACCAACAGCTTCGAAGACATAACTTAGCAGCTATTCAAATGGGTGACATCAACGAGAATACTCCCAGAATCAACGGTTCTGTTGAGGCCCCTGTGATCACTTATGGGACTTATATGCAGCCTGGTGAAATTAAGGCTGGGGGATCAGCTATTGTTCTCTCTAGCAATGCTAGGAACATGGAGATCAAGTCTCATCACTTCCATGACATGCCTAAGTATTATGGGATGGCTAATGAGGATGTTATCCGGTTTCTCAAGGAGTTCGAGGGGCTGATTGCTAGGATTCCGCCTTTGTACGTGAACGATTTCTGATGAGGAAATAAGGAAAAAGGTTTTTCCCATGTGTATGCAGGATAAAGCAGAGAGCTGGCTATTGAATCAACCTGAAGGTTCTCTGGCTACTTTGGATGATCTATACAGGGCCTTTATGAACAAGTTCTATCCAGCGGAGAAGACTAGGCAGCTTCGAGTGCAGATTGAGAAGTTCATGCAGATAAGTGATGAGAGTTTTTATGAGGCCAGGGAGCGATTCCTGAACTTGCTCTCTCAATGCCCTCACCATAGGTTGAGTGAGATGGATTTATGCTGCAAGTTCTATGAGGGACTTGACTGGGAAGCACAAAATATGGTGGATATAACCGTGGATGGCTCTATCATCATGGCATCTCCGACTGCATTGAATGAGGCTTTTGAGAAGCTTTCTGCCAACTCCCAGCTTAAGGGAACTAGAGGTAGACCAAGGACAACTGAGGTAAGAGCCGTGGAGGAAACACCAGGGCCTAGTACTATTGAATTGGCATAACAGATTAAGGAGATGAGGATGCTTGGCACTATCCCTGCACTAGTGGTTCCAGTGAATGAGAGGTGTAATCTGTGTGGTAATTTCGGGCATGGTGCTAGTATGTGTAGACTTCCTGAGACTATGGGGGAGAATCCAACTCTGGAGATTATTTGCTGGGTGCAGAATAGACAGCGTGGTGGTTGGCAACCAAATTCGGGAATGAATGCAGGTGCTACTAAGGTGCCACCCTTAAACCCCGATCGTTCCAATTTATCTTGTTGAGGTAACTTTTATGAGAATGCACCACAGTAGGTTCTGGTACAACAGGTTCCAATGAGCTCCGTTTTAAGTGCTCTCCGTTTCGGGGGTCTAGCATGAGCTTTCAGCTCACTACTAGTGCACTGCAAAACGCTGATCAGGAGATTAGAGCTCACGTGGAGAGATCAGAGAGGTTCTGGGCAGAAGCACATCAGAATCAAACCAAGAATGACCAGAGGTTTGATAGCATTGAGCAATCGCAAAAGAGGTTAGAGAAGACTCTAGGTGATCTGGTCGGCGCCTTCCAACAAAGAGAGAAGGGTAAATTCCTCATGAGAGAGAATAACAGGGTACTTGCTGTGGAGGTAGCTTTTGACAAGCCAGGAGTAGTGAAGACTGTTATTACGACTTGCACTTGTAACCATGATAAGGTGGTTTCCCAGGTTGAGGCAACACAGGTACAGGAAGCAAGAAAGGTGATAACATCTGGTCCTGCGATTCCAGGAGAGAAGGCGAATGCAAGACCAACTCAGTTGATCCAAAAGGAAGAGAAGCGCATTAGTGATGCAAACAGTTTCGATTTGGTTGTCGGGATAGGCAGTTCTTCTGAGGTTACAGGTATTATTGATGCTGGAGCTGTAGTTAACTTAATGACATTCGAAACTTATGAGGAACTCAACCTGAAGGGTCTAGAACCGAGAAGATGCTTTGTGACCATGGCTAATGGTACTCAAAGCAAATGCATGGGAGTTGTCGAGGATGTTCCCATAACCATTGGTGGAGATGTGTTTATGACTGACTTCGTGGTTGTCGAGTCACCACAGGTGAAGATCAAAGAGATGGACAAGGATATGCTGCTTCTTGGGCGCCCTTTCATCAAGGCTACTCGTATGATAGTCGATCTTTATGGCCGTACATGTACTATTCAGGTTTGCGGTGAGAAATGTGAGTTGCAAGCTATCACCACATCATATTCTCCTACACAGGTTGACACCAGGAACTACATTGCAGCACACACCGGCCCACTCTACACATATTCTCGCTCAAGGGTAAGCATGGGGACAGAGAAGGCTGGGAGGCTCAAGCTCAATTAGCTCCAGCTTGGAAGAAGTCGAGCTAACGACTATAAACAAAAGCCCCCTTTTGTTTTTACATTCATCAGACTATTTTTTTCATTCCGTACTTTGCTTTATTTTTCATACTGCTAGACTTCTTACAAAAAAAGGGGGGTTTCTTTTCGTTTCATAAAAACTCGCCGCAGCGGGACCAAAAAAAATTGAAAATTGTAGTTTCGTAAAAACTCGCCGCGGCGAGCTAGGTTTTTTCAAATCTTTTTAATCTTCTTCTTCACCGCCCCACCCCCTTCCTTTCCTCTTCCCATTTTTCTTCCTCTCTTCACTCCAATCTCTCTTTCTCACTCAATTCTCCACCAAATTCCCCCATTCTTGTTGAATTCTAACGGGTTTTTCCCCCTCTCTTCGATTCTTGCCCCGTTTTTGTGTTTATCCACCCACTTCTTCGGATTCAAAGGGTAAATTGGCTTGAACTTCCTTCTTCCTCATTTTTTCGAGTTTACTTGAATTATGTGGTTGATCGTCGTTAGTTATGATTGATTGAGTGTAGTAGATCGATTTTGATTGATGCATGGATTCCTTACTAGTCAATTTTGGAACTTACTTGCGTTGTTCAATTTTTTGCACTACTTCCCCGTTTTTGCCAATTTATGCCATCTTGTTCCACTTTTGCTCCGATAATCACTACTCTTATCCTTGTGAACTGACGTGAATCGAGTATTGGCCATGATATAGAATCTTGAGTTAGTTTGGGGAATTTTGCATTCTCCCCTGTTCCTTGCCCTTTTGTTGTTTCTTGCCTTTTGATCATGAATTGGTTTAGGGAGGTAGTTCTCTACCCCCATTGTTCTACACTAACACCTCTCTCGCAGGCATCATGTCTCGCAGACCATCAAGCAAACGCCAGCGCAGTGAGTCGAGCAGAGCAACAGCACAGCAGGGTCCACAGGATGAGCTTTCTCACCTGTCAGCGGAGGGCAGAGCTTTTATGGAGGCGAATTTCCAGGAACCCAGGAGAGTTTGGCCTGAAAGGGAGGTAGCCCTTGATGAGCTTGAGGATGGAATTTATGCCCGTGTCTGGGCGCGAGTCAGGAACTTAGGCTGGGACAAGCTTTTTGGCAAGCACCTGCCCTACGATCCAAAGATGGTTAGAGAGTTCTACATCAGCCTTCACGACTTGGAGGATGAGTTGATGACGATCCGTGGTACCCGGATCCGTTTTTCTGCTAGGAGAATCCGGGAGTTCCTCGGGTCCAGAGACTCCCAAACCGGGGACGACAGGTACACCCACTGGGGTGTAAATCTTCATAACCGGCAGTTCTACAGTGACCTAGCCGAGTTCGTACTCCTACCCGAAAATGACCCAGAAACCCACAGGACCCACACCACCATTGCCCCCCACTTCCTCAAGCCAGAGGTTCGCCTCTGGCAGCACCTGGTCCAGTATAACATCACCCCTATCTCCCACTTCAACACCCTCACCGCCCCCATTGCCCGCATCGTCCGAGCTATCATGACGGGGCAGTTTGTCGATGCCCTGGCTATCATTTTTGGAGAGGCTCAAGGGAGGACAGCTAAGGGTAGCTTGCTCGGGTTCCCATGCCTCCTCACTGCCATTTGCCGGTCGCACAATGTTCCCGGCATTCAAAGAACCGAGAGACCCAAGGGTGCTTTGAAATCTGCCAGCGCCAGAGTTATTATTGCCCGCCACCCAGCCCCAGCCCCTAGAGCTGATGATGATACCAAGGAGCAGCCTTCTCCACCTGCTTCTACTGATTTCCAAGGTTATTTTGAGCAGATGACGGCGCGGTTCCAAGAGTGGGCCGGACCACAGTACGCCTGGATTGAGGAACAATACTCTCGCTTCGAGGCGCACTACCAGCGGCAGGAGGAGCGTGATAGGGGAGCAGAGGCTAGGGAGCAGCGCGACATCGAGCGCTTGGAGAGGCAGGAAGCACTCTGGAAGGCACAACAAGATTTCTGGGAGCAGCGCTTCGGTGGTGGCTCTCGTGGATCGACTTGATCCTTCCAGCCGAGACAACACTATGGTTGGTCACTCTATACAGTCGTCTTTCTTACACTTTTCATTGCTAGGGGACTAGCGCTTGTGTAGGTTTGGGGAGGTACTCGACCGTATCTTCAGCTTAAGTTGTCTCATTTTGTACTTTATTTCCGATATTTGTACTCTATTTCATACTCTGTTTTCATTTTTTATTTTTATGTATTCTGTTCAAGTGGTATGTTAGCCACTTGTTTGTGCTATGTGACTGTGGTGGTATGTTAGCCACCTTTATGTGTTAGTTATATATTTCCTTTCCAGTTGAGTCCAGTTTAGGTGTTAGTATTTTCATTTTCTCTTGTGGTGAGTCTGAGTCAATTACCAAGTCGAACGTCTATTGCGAATGGTAAATTCTCTTGCTGCTTACGTTTTGTTTGATGTCTACCTAGAAGTAGTGTAGTAGGCTTTTAATCCTGCAAGGTCGTTTCTCTTGTAAATAGCAAGTCTGGTTAGCCTTGTAGTCCAAAAGCCTGTGAGGAGCCTAGCCGAAGAAAAAATATTGTACCGGCACCTGTTATTGTGTGATTTCCTGGGGTGTGCAAGTTTTTACGCATTACTTGCGCCTTTTCATACTTATGTGTACTTAGTTTCGTTGGGGATGACGAACGGCATGCTTTACTTTGCGGATTTTATTTCCCCCCGTTCTGTCGAACTGGTTTGGGGAGAGGATTGTTCACTATGACTGTTATGAGCTATTATATTTGTGCTGAAAATCTGTTTACTGCTCCCTAAGCTTTTGATATTTGAATCTCGGGGTGGATCTGTGGTCTTCATTGATCACCGTTAGTCGTGTTAGGCGTGTTTCAAATACTACCTATATACCGGCGTGGCCTTAAAAATCCATATGTCCGTGAGGGTTGATGGCACGTACACCAAACTGACACGCACAAAAGTGCAGAGTTTCGGTAAAACAGACACCTGGAAAGATTGATATTAAAAGAGCCCAAGTGGCCATGAACTGAATTCAGTGAAGTATTATGGGATCTGATGTTGTTTTGAAATGGATGAGGGGAGCAGTTTCAGTTTTTTGATTTTTCTGGAGGAATACAATCATGTGCCAAAGTTCCTTTCGACTTAATGAGACGAGTACAATAGCATAAGATATTTGAGGCATCCTTGTGACGAAAGTCATCTTCCCAGTTTACTTTTTGAGCTATACCCTGTATGGATACTTCCATGAGAGTGAGTGATACACTTTATACACCTGCGAGGGACTAGCGGGCTAGGCTTAATTGTTATTTACTTGAGAAACGATCGTGTCTGATTACCTGCTTACTATTTCTGCCAAGGTTAGGTTGAGAACAAAATTTTTGCATCATGTGAATTTAATGTTTTCAATGGTAGATTCGGTCGCTTGGGAATTTGACTCTTTGTTTGTTTTCATGGTTTAGAGTCTAGTGTGTTTAGGCTGTGTGTTTGCTCGAGGACGAGCAAGGGTTCGGTTTGGGGATTTTGATGAGACAATATTCTAACGTCTCATTTGGTCCTTTTTAACGGTCTTTGTGAGTCTTTGTCTTTAGTTTTATAGTCTTTTTAGTTCATTTTTACGCTTTGGGGTTTTGCTTACATTTTTCAGGAATCGATGTCTTTTGAGCTAAATCAGAACAAGCTGCTTAGCATGGCTTGCCGCGGCGAGGGATTCAGTCCGCCGCGGCGAGATTTGACGAGCTTGGAGCTGGAAATTGCAAGAAGGTTCGCCGCGGCGAGGAAATCAGTCCGCCGCGACAAGATTTAGCGAATGTATATCTTCTGCGATTAAAGAAGGCTCGCCGCGGCGAAGGAATTGGTCTGCGGCGGTGAGATTTTGCGAATGAAGCTCCTGTCTTGAAGATTGAAGCTCGCCGCGGAGAAATTATGCGAGAGCTATATATTTTTCGATTAAGAAGGCACGCCGCGACGAGCTATTCTTTCCGCCGTGGCGAGGTACGCAGAATATAATTTTTGTTTTTCCTTATTAGCTGGGAATGGGGATTTTTTCTCTCATACTTCTTTTTAACCTAGTTTTTGAAAAGAGCTCCTAGATTCAGACGTTGACATAGAGACATCTTTGGAGCTTGGTTATTCATTGATTTTACTTATCAGGATTATTGGTATTGATTTCTATATTGCTTTCTTCTTTACAATTCGTTCTTTATTTTTATCGATTGAATTGTATGTTATTGCATATGAGTTTCTCATCTATGTTTAGTATGATTATTACCATGAATCTCTGTATGCAATTATCTATTATGAGTAGCTAAACACCTTTGAATACAGTAGTATGTGAAGATTATGCATATTCGTTCTAGGGTTTATCAAATCACTCATATAGGTTAGTCTCTATTAGGAAATTTGTTAGATATTTTGTTAGAAATATATGTTTAGATTTTGATCAGCAACATGATGACTTATCTTAGTCTCAGAAAGGTGATTAGTACTCTTGGTTCACTTGAACATTGTAAAAGAGGAAACCCACTAAGTATGATAGTCTAGCTAATCTTGTATAGGATGTTAGGTCTCAAAATGTAATTTTTATTTTATGAAGAGACGACCAAGAAGAAGACATCCAAGCAGAACAAGTTCAACGACATTGAAGATTTGAAGACTGCACAAGATTACTGAAACAGTTTTACAGATACCTTGGCCAGATATCTTGAAGACACGAATAGTTTTAAACAAACTGTGTCACAAGAGATATCTGAGAAATAAAAGGTCTATCTGAAAACAAGGAAAGTGTCCACAGATATCTATTCTCAGATACCTTAAGCTTTAACCACATTTCTGAAAAAGAAATATATATATTGCAAACAAAGTTGTTTCAATAAAAGTGGTATCTGAAGATAAAGATAATAACGTGCAAAGAATCAGAGAAATCTGATCAAGGTTGTCTCTGATACAAAGCATAGTTCCGTTGGCACTACAGGACAAAAAGTATAGTACAATGCATTTAATGCACGGACAGAGATGTCTGAACAAAAGCAACGGTAGCTTCTGAAGAAGAAGACAAACCTGCTACAGTACTATACACATATATCAATAGTTTGAATTTGATTTGAGCCTAACGGATACTATTCAAACGGCACTCAAATTCATCTATAAATATCAACACTTAGACAGCTTGAGAAGACACACAACCTGAAGAACTTACACTGAACACATATCTCGCTATCTCAAGCAAATTACTTATCCTCAAAGCTTTCTGTTGCGACCAAAGCTCTTGATCTTGAGTAACACTGAAGTTCTAAGTGTCCTGATCCTAAACAAGCACTGCTATCTGTGAAAGAGTTGAATTGAAACATCAAGTATCTGAGATTCATTCTCTTGAACATTTATCTAAGACTTGGGTCAGTAAAAAGAACAAGATACCATACATTGCAAAGTGTATTAAGTATACTTGATTCACAGTGCTATCTGATTAACTGAAAAGTTAATAAAGAAGCTCTTCTGACAACTCAAACCAAAACCAACACCATCACTGGCGTGGAGTACAGGAAGTACTTAGTTTGAGAAACTAAGGAATAACTCCAAGGTTATTGAGCACAGGAAGTACTTAGCTTGGGAAGCTAGGGAATAGCTCAAAAAGGTTTACGATGCAGGAAGTACTTGGTCAGAAAGCCGGGAACAACTCAGGGGGAACATTTGGTTGGGAACCATTTGTTTAAGGAATCTTAGAATAGGATTTTTGTAAGGTGACCTCAATTATCTATTCTAGTGAATTCTAGGTCTTTGGAAGACCGAAGTGGATTAGTTGGAAGATTACGCCACCTCCAAATACCACTATACTTGCTGTGTTATTTACTTTTCTGTACTTACATTTCAGCAACACACACACACACACTTTAACTATTTCTGCACTTATCTATCTTAAGTCTTCCGCGCTCTGAATCTAAGTATCAGATATCTACACAGATATCGAGAAATAGTTTTATCGACAAAAGATTTAAAACTATTAACCCCCTCTAGTCTTTTACTTTGCCGTTATCTGGACCAACAAGTGGTATCAGGCGGGAGGTTCACAAGCCTTACTTGAACCTAGATCCTCGATAGGTGAAGGAACTTTGTCCATTTTCGAGGACTATTTAATTTGTGTGTTAAGTGTGCGGGAATGTCTCGAGTGATGCACCCGTTCTCAAACCAGAGAACTACGAAATGGAAAAATAACATGATGCTCCACCTTGAAGCCATAATCGGCGAAATGATCGAAGTGATAAAGAATGGCCCAATAGTCATTCAACAACTTCAACAAGTCATGGAGGTTTCTAATGGTAGAGACAGAGATCAAAGCGAAGGATCTTCACGGTGATCGTCGCCGGATGGGAGATCTACTAGTCAAGTTATTCTGAACCAAAGCCAGAGAACTCTGGACATCGGAAGATGCCAAGAGAAATCGTCTGGATGGTCAAGCTCGTAATATCATCATCAGATCGACACCGGAGCACATACAGTGTAAACTGTGGGGTGCTAAAATGGCGAAAGTTGCCTGGCAACTGATTGTAGAAATCTGTGCGGGCAGAAAACCAAAGAAAACAAGTTCGAAGTTCTCAAGTTGAAATTTCAAAATTTCAAACAAGGACCTTGAAACTCAAGAAGAACTTGATTTCATTTACCACTCTCATGAGTGATATGGCGACGCAGGAAAGCAACAGATACTTCCAGTCAGAAAAGATTAAGACTATTGTCAGAAGTCTTAACCACAACTGGGAGCATACTAAATTCTTTTATTTTAACCAAGGAATGCCAAATATCACTCCAGTGGAACTCTTCTCACATCTTGCTACGGTTGATTATGAGACAACACAAAGAGAACAAACAACTGAAAAGTTGCAGAATATTGCTCTAGTTGCTCAAGGAACTTCTGAAAAGAAGAAAAGCAAGGAAGAGAATGAGGATGCTCTTGCTGCAAAGCAAATGAGCAAATATGTCAGTCGAGAAATTGAGAGAAGAAAATCCAAAGAGAAGCTGAAAAAACATCTAGGCTCAAACTATCACCAGTACAAAAATATGCAAAGCTCGCTGAACAAGCCAGCTCAGAAAGCATCATGTACTGAGGAACTAGAAATTGGAAACGATATCTGCTTCTATTGTCAGAGACCTGGTCACTTCAAGAAGGATTGTCCTGCCTTCAACAAACTAAGGACAGGTGACAAGAAAGATAGAAGAATCTCCAGAAGAAGCCAGAAAGCTTTATTAACTGAAGAAAGAAAGAAAATCCAAACTCAAATGGATGCTCTAGCGTTGAGGCATTACGAAGATGACAATTCAAATGACTCAACCTTACCATCACCATAATTATGTGGAGTTACTCATGATATAATCGACTTGACCTCAAGAAGAATGAAATGTGTGGAGTTGCTGAAATTGACGGTCCAGACATCTCTAACATAGAAATCTGTCTTATGGCTGATGGGGTAACACATACTTCTTGTTATACTTATGAAAGTGATGAAGAAGAAATAAAAGATCTAGAAAATCTCAGGAAAGAACTTGACATCTATGAAAGAGAATTTCCAATGATCCGAGCTAGAGCCGAAAATCTTGAAGAAGAAAAGAATTCTCTTGCAAAGGAAAATTCTGAATTAGTTAAGATATCTGAGAAAAAGGATGCTGAAAATGCATTTCTCAAAGTTCAGATATCTGAGACTGAAAAGTCACATAAAGAAGCAATGGCTGAATTACGAAAGAAATATGAAGATCTTCTTTCTGAGAACAAGGAACTCGAAAAGAAAGAATTATCTTTTCAATCTTGTGCCAAAGCTAGTGACACTCTTACTGAAGTACAATCTTACTTAAGAGATCCTCCAGAAAAGAAAGGACTTGGGCTGAATACACAGACAGATTGTTCTATCACTCTGAATAAGAGTGAGGAAAGAAGAACATTTGTAAGTACTCAACAAGATGGTTCCCATGCAATCTATAGTATCAGTCAGAAGACGAAGATTGTGGACAAAGGAAAGGCAGTTGCGACTAAACCTTTGTGGGAAAAACAAGTCAAAAATAAAACTGTTGGGCACGTCTCTGAAAAGAAACACAACACTGAAAAGTGTAAACACCCACAGTGCTATGTCTCTCAAAAGGGTATAATTGCAGGAGCTGGCAAATTCTCCCATGTCACTTTTTCTGGAAAGAAATTGGACCAACCAGAGACTAGCAAAGCTGCTGAGAAGAGATCTCAGATAGCTTCAAGTGCTCGAAACGGTATTGGCTATAAAGGTATCGGGAAACAACTTGCTCATGAATACAAACAGGAGCAAGAACGATGGCTAAAGGCTAGAATTGCTCAAAGCAATTATCAGAAGTGGAAGTTGAATCAATCCACTGAAAATCTGAATGCCAGGGCTAGAAGAAATCTGGCAAGGAAAGCTAAGTTTGCTGAAAAGCAAACTCAGAAACCTGACAGGTATCTGAAAGCACCAAATGGAGCACCTAGGAACACACCAAGGAAGAAAATAATTCTTAATAATGATAATCATTCAATTAGAATTCCTCCTTATGTTCCTATCAGACAAAAGAATGTTCCAAGGAAATTCATTCAAAAATGGATTCCTATTGGAAGATTGTTTAGTCCTGATGGTTCCAACTATAAATTGAGAACCTAATCTCCTGTTCCCTGTTGAGTGCAGAATGCTTCCTGGACTGAAGCACAATGGCTTTTTGATAGTGGATGCGGAAAGCACATGACAGGAGACAAAGCAAATCTGGTCGATTACAAAGCTTGCAACACAGGACCAGATATCAGATTTACTGGAGGAGAATTAAATCCCTCTCTGGGATTTGGCAACGTCAAATTGGGAATTTTAACAATCACTGACGTATTACATGTTAAGGATTTGAAATATAATCTATTTAGCATGAGCGGTTTGCATAAAGGTTTCTTGTAAAATTCAAAGCAAAATCGTAAACTAATTGACAATGAGTCAAAGCACACGATCTTGGTTGCTTTCGGGAAAGCGATCTTTATGTTGCCGATTGGGCATACCAATGAAGAATGTCTCATGGTTAGTCAATCTGGTCACCTAAGAAACCTTGGTTATGGCACAAAAGAATGAGTCACTTGAACTTCAAAACTCTGAACAAACTTGCCAAGAAAGAGTTAGTGGTTGGCCTTCCCAAAACATCTTTCAGAAAGGATGGTATCATTACGCTGTCGGATGGAAACAATCAAAATCTCTTTCAAGTCCAAAACTAGACACTCTAGTGTTAGACCACTGCAACTATTACACATGGATCTTTTGAATCATCCGTAACTAGTTATGCGGGGAAAGAAGTATATGCAGTTGTAGTAGATGACTTCTCAAGATTCACTTGGGTTGTCTTTCTGAAACACAAATGTGATGCCAGGGTGGAGATACCAAACTTGCTGAAAAAGCTTGAAGTCATGAAAAATGATAAGGTATCTGCAATCAGAACAAACCATGGTACTGAGTTTGTCAACCAGTACATAAAGGAGTTTTGTACCTGCAGAGGTATACAACACCAACTTTCCTCTGTAAGAACACCTCAACAAAATGGTGTTGCGAGAAGGAAAGCAGAACCCTTAAAGAAGGCTGCAAGGACGTTGCTAGCGACCTTTGAAATAAGTGAAGTTTATTGGGTTGAAGTCGTAAACCGACTGCTACACTCAGAACAGATGTTTGATAAACAAACACCATGACAAGACCCCTTATGAAATCTTGGTTGGTAGACCCCCTAATATCAAACATCTGAGAGTATTTGGTTGTAGATGTTTTGTTCTAAACAATGGAAAAGATTATCTGAGAAAATTTCAACCAAAGGCAGATGAAGGTGTATTTCTTGGTTATTCCATGAATAGCAAAGCCTACAGAATTTACAACAAAAGAACAAAGAAAATTGAAGAATCAGTTCATGTTGTATTCTATGAAGGAAGTAAGAAAACACCTCCTAATGATGAACTCTCAGAAAGGTTCAAAGAACTAATATTGAAGGTTTCTGAAGAAGAATCCTCAGAAAGGAGAAACATCATTATGGAAAGTGAGGATGACTCTGACGTAGAAAAGCTTGATATGCCTAGTAACAACCAGATGACTCATAAACATGATGAAGAATTTCCTATGAAACTTCCAGTAATGGAAACTGAAGATATTCATCATGAAGCTATCTCTGGAAACAATCTCTCTGAAAGACAAGTTCTAGATAGCTCAAATACTAAACAAGTGTCAGACATTAATTGCCCTTCTGAGGAGCAAAATGTCTTAGATACTGAAAAAGTATCAAATCAAAATCCCAGTGATTCACATTCAAATCATTTGGATACTGATCCTACTAGCACTAAACCTATGATGAGATGGATCAAGGATCATCCTGCAAAAGATGTGATTGGACCAATTAATCAAGGTGTTAGGACTAGGAGAGCAATAGCTGAAAATGCTAATTCTCTCTTTGGATGTTTCATCTCAAATATTGAACCTAAAAATATAGAAGAAGCATTAGGAGACCAAGACTGGATCTCTGCAATGCAAGAAGAGTTGGATCAATTTGAGAGAAACAAAGTCTGGAAACTAGTTCCATTTGTAGAAGAGTTAAGTCCCGCAACGAGCGCAACCCTCGTGTTTGAGCGACGGCCCTTCCACTTGGCACCGTCGGATCACTAATCCCTAATCTTATCAAGGGATTTTTTCTCGAAATCTGGACAAATGGGAGTTTAACTCGCTGCCCAATACCCCTTCCTTTTCCAACAATTTTTACGAATACGCTTTTTTGATGCAGAAGTACGTTTTTTTGTGCCAAGGAATTTACCCAGACTGAAGTCTTAGATTTTGATGAGTCATATGCACCAGTTGCCAGATTGGATGCAATAAGACTCTTTCTAGCCTTTGCAGCTCATAAAGATTTTAAAGTTTATCAGATGGATGTCAAAAGTGCATTCTTGAACGGTGAACTTGCAGAAGAAGTTTATGTTGAGCAACCACCTGGCTTTGAAGTTTCCTCAGAAAGTAGAATGGTCTATAAACTACAGAAAGCTCTGTATGGACTGAAACAAGCTCCAAGAGCATGGTATGACACTTTGGCCAAATACCTTCTGGAAAGTGGTTTCAAGAAAGGTGAAGTTGATAAAACTTTATTTACCTTAAATCATGATGGGAAACTACTCTTAGTTCAAGTATATGTTGATGACATCATATTTGGATCTAAGGACAAGCAACTTTGTAATGACTTTGCAAATCTCATGAAAAGTAAGTTTGAGATGAGCATGATGGGAGAAATGAATTATTTTATAGGATTGCAAGTCAAGCAACTCAATGATGGAATATTCATTAGTCAAACAAAGTATGCAAAAGATATGCTCACAAAATTCAATCTTAAGCCTTCTGAAAAGAATGCTAAGATACCTATGAGCATTGGAACCAAAATGACCTATACTGAATCAGATAAGAGTGTTGAAGTACATAAGTATAGGAAATTGATAGGTTCACTACTTTACCTCACTGCAAGTAGACCTGATATTCAATACGCCGTTGGAGTGTGTGCTAGATTTCAGACAAATCCGATGCAAACACACTACAACATTGCTATGAAAATATTAAGGTATGTAAAAGTACAGTAGATGTAGGATTGTGGTATCCTAAAGAAAGCGGATTGAGTTTAGCTGGGTACTCAGACGCTGATTATGCTGGATCACTGCTTGATAGGAAAAGCACCTCAGGAACTTGTCAGTTTCTTGGTACTAGACTTATCTCGTGGTTTAGCAAGAAGCAAAACTCAATTGCAACTTCTACCACAGAGGCTGAATATATTGCTGCTGGTTGTTGTGCAACACAAATTCTGTGGATACAACAACAACTTAAAGACTATGGACTCGATGAAGAGAAAACTCCCATTTTATGTGACAACACAAGTGCTATTGCGATTACACAGAATCCTAAATTTCATGCCAGAACAAAGCATATTGATGTTAGACATCACTTCATCAGAGACCATGTTGAAAAAGGCAATATAGAGATACTCAAGATTGGCACTGAAGACCAACTTGCAGATATCTTCACTAAGCCACTACAAGAAAGTAGATTCTTAGCCTTAAGACATAGTCTTGGACTAATGGAACTACCAATGAACTGAAAGAGTTCAGAAATCTGGAACGGGCATCCAGAGAAGAGGTAGCTGGAACGGGCATCCAGAGAAGAGGTATCTGGAACGGGCATCCAGAGAAGAGAAAAGAGAAATCTGGAACGGGTATCCAGAAGTCAAAAAGGCTAAAGAGCAAAAAGACAGCTTAAGATCTCTGAGACGGGAACTCAGATATCTGAATCACTCTATAAACGGGGAACACAAAGGAGAATAGTACAACTATCTGCAGTCAACTACTCTCTTGAAATTCGCATTATTTCTATCTTGATGAAAAACTTGGAAAAATCCTAAGTATAAGACAGATTCAGATGCAAACAGTGTTCTTGGTCATACAAAAACATGATTCAGATAGCTAATAGCCAAAATTCATTAAATGGGCACAATTACACTTGTTGATTGTGATCATTGCTGAAGAAGCAATGGTGACCCTTGATCAAATTAAGCGTTTGATCTATACGGTGGAAATTAATTCACAGTAAATAGTGGACTGTAAAAATTCTGACAAAGCCCACTTTGCATTTAATGCCGAACTAGCTTTTGCTCACGCCTGCTTGCAAATCACATATACGTACACACAAAATCAATTTGTATGTATTTTTCTGTTGAGATTCTATTGCTATATATATAGGATTTTGGCAAAAGAAATTATTTTCGCCTAATCTAAAATTCCGACTTGCACAATAATAGCAAAACCTTCACTTGATTCTCTGCAAACCTTCTACAATCTCTGCAAATCAAGATTAAGTTTTTCTGCAAAGAATTACTGAATCAAATCTCTTTCAAACACCAATCCAAATTCCTACACTATATAAAGAGATGGCCCCAAAGAATTCTTCCACACAGAAATCTCAATCCTCCACTGGTACTGCTGAAAAGCAAGCACCAGAGTTGGTTATTGTGAACAACCGACTGGTAGGAGATTTTAATCCTGACCATTGGACTTCAAATCACAGAATGATTTGGGGTGGTGCCATGGTTGAGGAATACCTCACGGCTGCAATAGAGAACCAAGCTGACAGAAAGCTGATTCTTGACATGCTTGAAAAGGCACAAATCAAGGGTTTTCTATCTGCTCGCCCAAGTGGAATTTCATCACTCGATGTGTTGGAATTCTACAACAACTCCAGGATAATTTCCTGTGTTTCTGAAGGCACTACAATAGTGTCTGTCAAAACCTCAGTCCAAGGAAAGGAAATCCTTCTGGACTTAACAACTTTCTGTAAGTTGTTTGAGTTTCAAAATCTTGGAAAGGATTTTGAGATAAACACCAAGGATGATGATCTCCTTGAAGGTGTTAAACAATTGTACAGTGACGTGTGTGATCTTGAAAAATCAAATACACCCACTGAGTTCAAGCTTCCTGACATCCGAACCAGACATCTGATGGTTCACTGGGATGTATTGGCTTGCATTCTTCATAGATGCTTTGATGGTCTACAAGGAGGTGCTGACCAGATAGGCCAAGAACGATGGATCATGATGTTCTTGCTGAATCAACAAGACAAAAGGCTGGAAAACCCTTTTAACTGGGGGAAAGTACGCCTTCATGAAATTTGTGAAGAAGATTCAAGGCTTCGAGCCTAAGATCGCCAAAGGACTAGCTGAGCCAAAGGACACAGTAGGCTATGGTCTGAAGATATGCTACTTGCTGGAGAAGCTTGGCATTGAGCTCAGAGAGACGGCTGAAATCCCCAACAGTAACCTACTCTACAAATATGAGTATACAAACTTGATGAAAAAGGTTACTGGGTCTCAGAAAGGTTCTAAGAAGTGAAAGTCTGAAAAGGTATCTGAAGAAAAGGTTGTGACCAAGAAGCCCAGAACTTCAAGAAAGAAGTCTGCTGGCAAATCAGAAGACACACCCATTGAGGTTTTCAATTCTCAGATATCTGCAGGCCTTGTCGATGAACTGATAAAGGCAAATCAACTCATCAATGCTGCAAAAGAGTCATCAACTACTAAAAAAGTAGACTCAGCAAGAGAAAGTGCGTTCAGAAATGTTGCGACTAATGCAGAATGCCTTGCTGATGAACTTATTAATGCTGCCAAAACGGGTGAAAAGCACCAAGCCCCATCTGCAGAAATTGCCAGAGTAATGGACCAATCAGTTCCCAATGCTGATGAGAGCTCTGACGATTAAGATGATGAACTAGTCATCTCTCAAGTCCTAGAAAGAACAAAGAGGGCTAAGGTTACTGAAATAGTAACTGGTGATAAGGTTTCTGAAGAAGAACCTACACCTCAGGTTGCTGAACAAGCACCTATAGCAAAGGTTGTTGGTGCAAACACATCATCAGGGAACGTTTCTTACGCACAACTTCAAGAAGCCCTGATGAGTGGTAATTTAGTGCTGGCAGATGCTGATGAAAATGCCACATCTAAAAATCTGGAAGAACACTCGACTGACCGATCTTCTACTTCCAGACAACCACAACAGCCACAAGTGGTTGATGAAATGGTAAATGAACTCCATTTCGAATTACCAACATTACAACACGCTGAAGAAAATCCTGCAAAAGAGCAGGTTCCCCAACTCGACAAGAGGGATCAAACTGAGACATCCACTCAGTATGATCAACCAGGGGAGGCAACTGAGTTGCACACTCAGGAAAGGTGTGAAGTACCTAAAACTTCAAACAAAGAAGCTGTACTGGAACAAGAAGACCAAAGTATAAAAGGGTCACAAGTTCCAGAGACCAATCAGCCTGACAATGCTCAGGTAGCTAAATGGTTTAACTCCTACCTTGTGAAAAAATTTTTATGCTTGTATATCTTGTTACTTATATAAAAAAATCTTTGTTACAGGCTGAGTTAGAAACACAGAAACAAGAGGAAGCTGGAAAGCTTGCCTCAGAAACTGAGAAGGAGGTTACCCCAACCTCGCCTCTTAAGAAATCTGAGCCTGTACCACAGGTGATAATTGATTCTTAAGATAACACTTTTCAGTCATTTGTCTATGTGCTTAATCATTTAAAGTAAATGTTTCTAACAGGCTCCAACTGAGAAAGAGGAAGATAAGGTAGAAATGCCAGAGATGAACCCAGAGACCGACAAGGTTTCTGAAGAACACATCATTGAGCCTTCTAGCATGAAGGTACATGAAAAATCAGTGATAAGTATTCTTCATCATGGGTTATCTTAAACTTCTTCTAAAAATATTCAATACTTTCTACTTACAGGCTCATTCAGAAGTAGAAATGCAAAGGGAAAAAGTTGCGACATCCCCTGCATCAATGGAAATTGATGAAGCTCCCAAGGCAACATCACATGAAAGAATACCAGAAACTGAGAAAGTTTCTGAGAAAAATGACTCTGAGCTTCCTATTGAGGAAGTAAGTCCAAAACTCAGAACTCATTAAAGCATTTTTGCACAAATTCTTTCAAATAATTTCCTAAGTATTGTATTAATCTTAATTCTCAGGTTCAAGAAAGAAAGGTTGATGAGGACCAGACTTCCAAGTCTCCGCCTCACAACAAGATATCTGAGACACCAATTGTCTCAGTAGCACAAGTCTCTGAGCCTGAAGTACTTACTCAGGTAACTCAGAAACTAAACTACACTTCTACTCAGATATCTACAAAAGTTTTGAAGCTCACTCAAAACTCTTTCTTTCAGGCTCAAACAAGTGCAAAGCAGGCTCCCAATGATGAGAAAAGGAACCTACCCTTCTTCAAAGCTCAAACCCTGCCAAAGCATATTCAATGCTTCAAGAAATGGCAAAGGTTAAGGTGCTCTGATCTCTCTGAAATATTGAGAATCACAGATCAACCAACCAGACGAGCACGAGCTCTTGACTTGGAGACGTATATCCATGCAATGTTCCCTACCGAACAGTACACAGTTGCGACTCTATTGCATAAGGATTTCTCCAGAGAAGTGGCGCACAGTTTGATACAAGCCTTTGAACAGGCAGATGGTCAGACAAGATTACAGATGGCATTCAAGCCAGTTCTGCCCCAGACTCTGCAATTTATACCTTCTGAACAAGAAGAGGTTAATGGGCAGAAGATCACTATTCCTGAAGTGATCAATCTTGTATCTGGAGATGATGAGGAGGAAGAGATAAACGAAAATGACTACGATGAACCTCCCACTGACCATCACCAAAAGGATGACACAGACAAAAAGGATGATGATGATGCCCCTGCACCAGGGACCGGAGGAATTTTACAAAGAAATCATGCCTCAACTGCTGAAAAGCAAACTGAGAGAAAAGCACAGAAATCTCCGTCCCCATCTCCTCAAAAGTCAACTCATCCATCTTCCCAACAAAAGGTTATTACTGAACAAGTAGTTGAGGATTCTGAGGAAATCGCTCAGAAATTGTTGAATACTCAATCCAGAACTGCTCAACTCAGACAACTGTTGGAAGAAGAACAACAGCTCCATCTTCAACTGGAAGACCAGATAGCTAAATCCATAGACAAGCTTGACCAACTACAAAATCAATATCTGCAAGAGATGATTGCTTACTCTGAGGTTAAAGAACTACAGGATGCTATAAATGCCATCACCAAAGAACTCGATACTGAAGAAGTATCTGAAATTAAGCATGATGCTAAGGCTGCATCATCTTCAAAAGAAGTACCATCCTCCTCCCAAAAAGGGAAGAAACCAATCTCGGAGATGGTTGCTGGCAAGAGGATGAAGATCACTGGGCTGATTACTCAGATGATGAAGAAGACAAGACTTTGGCAGAGCACCGCAATGAACATCTAGCGGTTTCACACTTGAAAAGAAGCGATTGCTCTGAAACTTTCAAAGAACCGCCAAATGTCCACTCCATGAATACATGAGCAGATGCAATCTTGGCTCATCTGAAAAAGGAGATGTCTTCACAGAACAAGGAAGTAATTGCCTCCGTCCCCTCTGAAATGAAAAAGTTCACTGAGCTCATCGCTCGGAGAACAACTAGCATAGTCATTGCTCAGAAAGATCTGGGAATGATAAGGGACGATGATGCGTCATTAGCTAAAAAAGCTTTCCAAGAGGCAAGTTACACTGTTGGAAAAGCAGATGCCATCCTAGGCCCATTGGCAGAGCTCACTGATAAGGAGAATGGACTTATCAAGCAAAATCAAGAGCTCAAAGCCGAACTTCAGAAGTTGGTCATTGCCTACAATTATTTACAAGGGCATTTTGCCTCTCTCTCAGATTCTTTTATGAGACTGAGTCAGCCAACAATGACTAAGGGGGAAAGAGTGTACAAATCTGGACCTCAAAGTCAGGGGGAATGGGAAAAAGGAGAAGAAAACAAGAAGAAATCTGGAGCTGGTGCGGCTCAGAGAGGAAGAAGAAACATGAAAACTTCCCAGCCACCACTCAGAATCAATGAACCTTCCTCAAGCCAAGCTGCTTCACAAATAGTAGCTGCTTCGCAAATAGTAGCTGCTTCCCAGAAACCTACTGAAGGAACTACAATGATAACAAGGGCCATGGCACAGAAACCTCCAAGGAGTACCAAGGCTCCAAGGAGAAGACAGGTTAAAGGGATTAATGAATCTTCTGAAGAAAAAGAAGAAGACCAAATCAAGTCCCTGGGCAATGAGGAAGGCTATAAAACTCTCACAAGATTTAATCTTGATGATGATGAGGAAACTGATGAAGATGAAGCTCCTCTTCACAGAAAAAGGAAAATTGAAAGCCTAACTGAGCCCATAGCTGCAAAGCCCCTAGCAGCTAAAACACCCTCTGGAAATACCAAGTCTATCCAGGGTGGTTCTTCAAGCAACAACCCCAAAGAGAATTCAAGAGGCAGAGAAGGAGCCGAGAGCTGAGCAAAGACAAAGTCAACTTCCACTCAGGCTAGAAGAAGCCAAAATAGAGTATGTGAAGAATGACAATGATTCCTCTATCTACAGGTGCATCAATCAGAAAAATGGCTATTGGATTCTGGAACTTAAGCATCTACTGGTAAATTCAAGATTTCCAGAACCAATCCATAAACAACTTATGGCATAGAGAAAAGATAAGCCAACCTTGATCAACACCAATCACATTAAAGCCTGGTTGGATTTTGAAGTTGTCAAGAGAACTGAAGCCATGAGAAAGGACCTCTCTGATGAATGTCCATATGGAAAGCCAGATGATGTGCACAGAATTTTGTATATCACAGGAACAGGCACAAGAGCAAGACTCACTGTGGAACCCTATGAGTCGTTCTATCTAACTGAAGATCTATACAAGGGTGACATCAGATATCTGAGGATTATCTACGAATACTTCAAGCTTTCAGATATCAGAATAGAGCATGCCTGGAAGTGGGGAAAGTATCTGTGGGTCAAACATTTTGTTAAGAAAAATCCTACCAAAACACTTCTCTATGATTATTCTGATGACATCAAAAGGTTTGGAGATAAGAAATTTGCAGACTGATCCATAGAACTACTGTTGAAGACTTGAAGAGTTGAAGACTTGAAGACTAGTCTATTAGGATGTTTACTTGGAGCTTGGTTACTCCTGTTGTCCTAATTTACTATGTATTTTTGTATTTTTGCTGACTGAGCTAAATTGTTTTATGTATTGAAGTTATCTGTAATCTTTCTTTGTAACTTATCTGAAGAACTTACTCTCAGATAGTATTCTATAAAAGATAACTTGTCAGCAAAAATCACACCTTGTGATTTGGTTGATGTTTACTTTCTGCACTTAATTGAATGAATTGAAAGATTAAGTGGTGGATTGTTCACTCATCCAGATTTGTAATAGGTCAGATAGTCATCATTGACTGATCAAAAAGGGGGAAATTTGTTAGATATTTTGTTAGAAATATCTGTTTAGATTTTGATCAGCAACATGATGACTTATCTTAGTCTTAGAAAGGTGATTAGTACTCTTGGTTCACTTGAACATTGTAAAAGAGGAAATCCACTAAGTATGATAGTCTAGCTAATCTTGTATAGGATGTTAGGTCTCAAAATGTAATTTTTATTTTATGAAGAGAAGACCAAGAAGAAGACATCCAAGCAGAACAAGTTCAACGACATTGAAGATTTGAAGACTGCACAAGATTACTGAAACAGTTTTACAGATACCTTGGCCAGATATCTTGAAGACATGAATAGTTTTAAACAAACTGTGTCACAAGAGATATCTGAGAAATACAAGGTCTATCTGAAAACAAGGAAAGTGTCCACAGATATCTATTCTTAGATACCTTGAGCTTTAACCACATTTCTGAAAAAGAAATATATATATTGCAAACAAAGTTGTTTCAATAAAAGTGGTATATGAAGATAAAGATAAGAACGTGCAAAGAATCAGAGAAATCTGATCAAGGTTGTCTCTGATACAAAGCATAGTTCCGTTGGCACTACAGGACAAAAAGTATAGTACAATGCATTTAATGCACGGACAGAGATGTCTGAACAAAAGCAGCGGTAGCTTCTGAAGAAGAAGACAAACCTGCTACAGTACTATACACAGATATTAATAGTTTGAATTTGATTTGAGCCTAACGGATACTATTCAAACGGCACTCAAATTCATCTATAAATATCAACACTTAGACAGCTTGAGAAGACACACAACCTGAAGAACTTACACTGAACACATATCTCGCTATCTCAAGCAAATTACTTATCCTCAAAGCTTTATGTTGCGACCAAAGCTCTTGATCTTGAGTAACACTGAAGTTCTAAGTATCCTGATCCTAAACAAGCACTGCTATCTGTGAAAGAGTTGAATTGAAAGATCAAGTATCTGAGATTCATTCTCTTGAACATTTATCTAAGACTTGGGTCAGTAAAAAGAACAAGATACCATACATTGCAAAGTGTATTAAGTATACTTGATTCACAGAGCTATCTGATTAACTGAAAAGTTACTAAAGAAGCTCTTCTGACAACTCAAACCAAAACCAACACCATCACTGGCGTGGAGTACAGGAAGTACTTAGTTTGAGAAACTAAGGAATAACTCTAAGGTTATTGAGCACAGGAAATACTTAGCTTGGGAAGCTAGGGAATAGCTCAAAAAGGTTTCTGAGTACAGGAAGTACTTGGTTGTGAAAGCCGGGGAACAACTCAGGGGGAACATTTGGTTGGGAACCATTTGTTTAAGGAATCTTAGAATAGGATTTTTGTAAGGTGACCTCAATTATCTATTCTAGTGAATTCTAGGTCTTTAGAAGACCGAAGTGGATTAGTTGGAGGATTACGCCACCTCCAGATACCACTATACTTCTTTGTGTTATTTACTTTTACGTACTTACATTTCACAACACACACACACTTTAAGCATTTACGCACTTATCTATCTTAAGTCTTCCGCGCTTTGAATCTAAGTATCAGATATCTACACAGATATCTGAGAAATAGTTTTTATCGACAAAAGTTTTAAAAGACTATTCACCCCCCCTCTAGTCTTTTACTTTGCCGTTATCTGGACCAACAGTCTCGTATAAAATCTTCGTAAAAACCTTCAATTCGATAAGTCCGTATTAAATTCTCTAAATTGTTCATGTTTAAGGATCGTGAATTGACGACTCACGATTTCTCCAGTATAATATATTTAAGAACCATTGGTTGAATCGAATTGATTGATTTACTGTACAACAACTGTTAGGAATACCTGTTTAGATTTTGATCAGCAAAATGACTTATCTTAGCCCAGAATGGTGGTTAGTACTCTTGGTTCACTTGAACACTGTAAAAGAGGAAACTCACTAAGTATGATAGTCTAGAAAATCTTGTATAGGATGTTAGGTCTCTGAATGTAATTTTTATTTCTAAAAAGAAGACCAAGAAGAAGGCATCCAACAGGAAAAGTTCAACGGATTTGAAGATTTGAAGACTGCACAAGATTGTTGAAGATATGGGTTTTCAGATACCTATGACAAGATATCTTGAAGACACAAGCGTTTTTAATAAACAGTATCGCAAAAGATATCTGAGAAATAAAAACGTTTCTGAAACAAGGAAAGTGCCCACAGATATCTACACTCAGATACCTTGGACATAAACTATGTTTCTAAAAAGAAATATATTATAACAAGTTATTTTAACAAGTGGTATCTAGAGTTGTCATAATTTCTGGAAAAAGACGTGCAAAGCTTCAGAGAACTCTAATAGTATAAGATCTCTGATACAATGCATAGTTTTGTTGGCACTACAGGACAAAGTATAGTACAATGCATTGAATGCGCGGACAGAGATGTCTGAACAAAAACGGTAGCTTCTGAAGAAGAAGACAAACGTACTACATTACTATACTCAGATATCAATAGTTTGAATTTGATTTAAGCCTAACGATACTATTCAAACGGCACTCAAATTCATCTATAAATATCAACACTTAGACTGCTTGAGAACACACCGTAGAACACTGAACTTACAATGAATAATCTCACACAAGCTCTCTCAAGAACACTACTTACCTTCAAGCTTTCTGTTGCGACCAAAGCTCTTGATTCTAAGTAGCACAAAAGTTCTAAGTGTCCTGATCCTTAACAAGCATTGCTATTTGTGAAAGAGTTGAATTAAGATTTGATATCTGAGATGCATTCTCTTGAACATTTATCATAGACTTGGGTCAGTAAAGAACAGGATACCATACATTGCAAAGTGTATTAAGTATAATTAATTCTCAGAGCTATCTACATAACTGAACAAGTTATTAAAGAAGCTCACCTGACAAACTACCTTAACCAACACCTTAATTGGCGTGGAGTACAGGAAGTACTTAGTTTGGGAAACTAAGGAACAACTCCAGGAAAGAGGTCTCTAAGTACAGGAAGTACTTGGCTGAGAAAGCCGGGAAATAACTCAGGGGGAACACTTGGTTGGAAACCTAGTGTAATTAGGAAGGAATCAAGAGAAGATATTTGTAAGTTACATCAATTATCTGTCTTAGTGGATTCTACGTCTGAGAAAGGCCGAAGTGGATTAGTTGAAGGATTACGGCACCTTCATATACCACTATAAAAAGACTTGTGTTATTTAGTTTCTGCATTTTATTACTTGATTTATTTACCTTACAAAGTATTTACACATATCTTGCTGAGCACGTGCACTTATCACAGAAAAGTCATCCTCTCTCTGAAATTAAGTATCAGAAATCTTCACAGATATCTGAGAAACCGCGTTTATCAACAAAAGTTTTAAAAGAATATTCACCCCCCCTCTAGTCTTTTACTTTGCCGTTATATGGACCAAGAAGTGGTATCAGACCAGGAGGTTCCCAAGCCTTCTGCACTGAACCTAGATCCCATATAAGTGCTCACTATCTGCTTTTCACCTACACTTGATTTGTTTGGTTAGTTTGTTTGTTGCATAATGTCTTTAAGTGACGCCCCAATTCTCAAGCCAGAGAATTATGAGAAATGGAAGAACAACATGATGCTCCACCTAGAAGCCATCAGTGACGAAATGATCGACGTGATAAAGAATTGCCCAATAGTCATTCAACAACTCAAGCAAGTCTTAGAGGTTTCTAATGGTAGAGACAGAGAACAAAGTGATGGGTCTTCCGCAGACGGATCGTCAACGATTGGGAGACACGCCACAAGTTATTCTGAACCAAAGCCCAGAGAGCTCTGGACATCGGAAGATGCCAAGAGAAATCGACTGGATGGTCAGGCTCGTAATATCATCATACGTTCTACTCCAAAGCACATACAGTGTAAACTATGGGGTGCAAAAATGGCGAAAGTGGCCTGGCAACTGATTGAAGAAATCTGTGCCGGCACTGAGAAAACGAAGGAAAATAAGTTCGAAGTTTTGAAGCTCAAATTGCAAAACTTTAAACAAGGTCCCACAGAGACTCTTGAAGAACTAGATTTCCAGTTTACAACACTTATGAGTGACATGGCTGCACTTGGTGAAAGTAATAGATATACCTAGTCAGAAAAGATTAAGACTATTGTGAGAATTCTAAATCATAACTGGGAGAACACAAATTTTTTCTACTTTAACCAAGGAATGCCAGATATCACTCCAGTGGAACTTTTCTCTCACCTTGCCACTGTTGACTATGAGACAACTCATAGAGAACAAACAACTGAAAAGTTGCAGAATGTTGCTCTAGTTGCTCAAGGAACTTCTGAAAAGAAGGAAGGCAAGGAGGTGACTAAGGATGCTCTTGCTGTAAAGCAAATGAGAAAATATGTCAGTCGGGAAATAGAGAGAAGAAAATCCAAAGAGAAGCTGAAAAAGCATCTAGGGTCAAACTATCACCAATACAAAAATATGCATAGCTAACTGAACAAGCCGGCTCAAAAAGCATCTAGTACTGAGGAAGCAGAAATCGAAAACGATATATGTTTCTATTGTCAGAAACCTGGTTATTTCAAGAAGGATTGCCCTGCCTTCAACAAACTAAAGACAGGTGACAAGAAAGATAGAAGGAAAAGATTCAAATCCAACTGGATGCTCTAGAGATTGAGTCTGACTCTGAGGATGAAGACTCAGATGATTCCACACTGCCTTCTCCAGAAATGTGCGGTGTTTCTCATGAAGTGATCGACTTTGGTCAAAAGAAGAAAGAAGTGTGTGGAGTGGCTGAAGAAATCTTTCCAGATATCTCCAACATTGAACCTTGTCTAATAGCTGATGAGGTAACACATACTGCTTGTTATATATATGAAAGTGATGAGGAAGGAATCAAAGATCTGGAACATCTCAGAAGAGAGCTTGATCTCTACGAAAGAGAGTTTCTAATGGTCCGAGCTAGAGCCGAAATCTTTGAAGAAGAAAAGAATTCTCTTGAAAATTCAAAATTACTCAAGATATCTGAGGAAAAGGATGCCGAAATTGCATTTCTCAAAGCTCAGATATCTGAGACTAAAAAGTCACATGAAGAAGCATTGGCCAATCTTCAAAAGAAATGTGAAGATCTTCTTTCTGAGAATGAAGAACTGAAAAAGAAAGAACTATCTTTTCAATATTATGCCAAAGCTAGTGACACTCTTACTGGAGTACAATCTTATTTAAGAGATCCTTCAGAAAAGAGAGGACTTGGGCTGGACACACAGACAGATAGTTCTACCACTCTGAATAAGAGTGATGAAAGAAGAACATTTGTCAGTGCTCAGCAAGGTGGTTCCCAAACAACCTACAGTATCGGTCAGAAAGCTAAGGTTGTTGACAAAGGAAAGGCAGTTGCGAACAAACCTTTGTGGGAAAAACAAGTCCAAAAGAAATCTGTTGGGAATATTTCTGAAAAGAAACATAACACTGAAAAGTGTAATCACCCACAGTGCTATGTCTCTCAGAAAGGAAAAATTGCAAGAGGTGACAAATTCTCCTTTGTCACGTTTTCTGGAAAGAAAATAGATTACCCAGAGACTAGCAAAGCTGCTGAGAAAAGATCTCAAATAGCACCAGGTGATCGGAATGGTATTGGCTATAAAGCCATCGGGAAACAACTTGCTCGTGAGTACAAACAAGAGCAAGAACGATGGTTAAAGGCTAGAATTGCTCACAGATTTTATCAGAAGTGGAAGATGAATCAAGCCACTAAAAATCTGAATGCCAGGGTTAGAAGAAATCTGGCTAGAAAAGCTAAGTTTGCTGAGAAGTAGACTCAGAAACCTGACAGTTATGTGAAAGCACCAAATGGAGCACCAAGGAACACACCAAGGAAGAAAATAGTTCTTAATAACAATGATACTAATCATTTAACTAGAATTCCTCCTTATGTTCCTGTTAGACAAAAGAATGTTCCTAAAAAATTCATTCTAAAATGGATTCCTACTGGAAGATTCTTTAGTCCAGATGGTTCCATTGTTGGTATGAGAACCTAATCTCCTGTTTCCTGTTTTGTGCAGAACACTCTAAAGACTAATCCAAAGTGTCATTTTGATAGTGGATGTGGAAAGGACATGACAGGAGACAAAGCAAATCTGATTGACTACAGAAAGTGCAATGATGGACCAATTATCAGGTTTGCTGGAGGAGACGAAAATCCAACCATAGGATTTAGCAATCTGAAGTTTGGAGCCCTTACAATCTCTGAAGTACTACATGTAAAGGGATTGAAATATAATCTCCTAAGCATGAGTCAACTAGTAGACAAAGGGTACACTGTCAAGATCACGTCAAAACTATGCAAAGTAATTGACAATGAGTCAAAGTAGACAGTCTTGGTTGCAAGGCATAAAGGAAATCTTTATGTTGCTGATTGGGCATCCACCACAACTGAAGAATGTCTCATGGTGAGTCAATCTGGCCACATTGACGAAAATTGGCTATGGCATAAAAGAATGAGTCACTTGAATTTCAAAACTCTGAACAAGCTAGCCAAGAAAGAGTTGGTGGTTGGTTTACCCAAAATGGCATATAGAAAAGATGGTATATGCTCAACTTGCCAAATGGGAAAACAATCCAAAACATCTTTCAAGTCTAAAACTAGACATTCCAGTGAAAGGCCACTGCAAATGTTACATATGGATCTTTTTGAATCCTCTGTAACTAGTTATGCAGGAAAGAAGTATGGTCTGGTTGTTGTTGATGATTACTCAAGATTCTCTTGGGTTGTCTTTCTCAAACACAAATCTGATGCAAGGGTTGAGATACCCAACTTGCTGAATAAGCTCGAAGTCATGAAAAATGACAAGGTATCTGTAATCAGAACAGACCATGGTACTGAGTTTGTGAACCAGTACATAAAAGAGTTTTGTACCTGCAAAGGTATACAGCATCAACTATCTTCCGTAAGAACACCACAACAAAATGGTGTTGCTGGAAGGAAGAATAGGACCCTAAAAGAAGCGGCAAGAACAATGCTCGCTGACACTGAAATAAGTTAAATCTATTGGGTAGAAGTTGTAAACACAGCCTGCTACACTCAAAATAGATGTTTGATTAACAAACACCATGACAAAACTCCTTACGAGCTTTTCATTGGTAGACCCCCTAGTATCAAACATCTAAGGGTGTTTGGTTGTAGATGTTTCGTTCTTAACAATGGAAAAGAATACTTGAGAACATTTCAACCAAAGGTAGATGAAGGAGTATTTCTTGGTTATTCTCTGAATAGCAAAGCCTATAGAATCTACAACAAAAGAACGCAAAAGATTGAGGAATCTGTTCATATAGTGTTCTATGAAGGAAACAAGAAAGTACTCTTGAATGATGATCTCTCAGATAGGTTCAAAGAACTGATGATTAAAGATTCTGAAAAAGGATCCTCAAAAGGAAACAATTCTATCATTCAAATAGAGGAGGAGTCTGACGATGAAAAGTAACCTATGCTTAGTAACAACCAGATGACTCTAAGACATGATGAAGAATTTCCTATGAAAATTCCAAAAATGGATCAGGTTACTGAGAACCTTCATCATGAAGAGGTATCTGAAAATGAGATTACTGAAATGCAAGTTCTAGATATCTCTAACACTGGAAAAGTGTCAGAATCCATGGCATTTCCCATGTTTTAGATATCTCAGATACTGCACAAGTATCCCATCAAGATCATATTGATTCACATTCAAATCAAAATGATATTGATCCTACTAGTTCAAAACCTATTATGAAATGGATAAGAAATCATCCTGCAAAGGATGTGATTGGTCCCATAGACGAAGGAGTTAGAACTAGAAGAGCAATCGCTGAAAATGCAAATTGTCTCTATGGATGTTTCATATCAAATATTGAACCAAAAACTATAGAAGAAGCATTAAAGGATCAAGATTGGATCTCTGCAATGCAAGAAGAGTTGGATCAATTTGAGAGAAACAAAGTCTGGAAACTGGTTTCATTTGTTGACGGAATATCTGTAATCAGAACCAAGTGGGTTTTCAGAAACAAAATGAATGAGTCTGGTGAAATAACCAGAAACAAAGCTAGGTTGGTTGCCAAGGGATTCACCCAGACTGAAGGACTAGATTTTGAGGAATCCTATGCACCAGTTGCAAGATTGGATGCAATAAGACTCTTTCTAGACTTTGCAGCTCATAATGACTTTACAGTTTATCAAATGGATGTCAAGAGTGCATTCCTAAATGGTGAACTTGCTGAGGAAGTCTATGTTGAGCAACCACCAGGTTTTGAAGTTTCCTCAGAAAGTAGGATGGTCTATAAGCTTCAGAAAGCTCTGTATGGACTGAAACAAGCTCCAAGAGCATGGTATGATACATTGGCCAGATACCTACTAGAAAATGGTTTCAAGAAAGGAGATGTTGATAAAACACTCTTCACATTGAACCATGATGGGAAACTACTTTTAGTTCAAGTATATGTTGATGACATTATATTTAGATCTAAAGACGAGCAACTTTGTGAAGACTTTGCTGAACTCATGAAATGTAAATTTGAGATGATCATGATGGGAGAATTGAATTACTTCCTAGGGCTGCAAGTCAAGCAACTCAATGATGGAATATTCATTAGTCAAACAAAGTATGCAAAGGACATGCTCAACAAGTTTAATCTAAAGCCTTATGAAAAGAATGCTAAGATACCTATGAGCATTGGAGCCAAAATGACCTATACTGAATCTGACAAGAGTGTTGAAGAACACAAGTATAGGAAATTGATTGGGTCTCTACTATACCTCACAGCAATTAGACCTGATATTCAATATGCAGTTGGAGTGTGTGCTAGATTTCAAACAAATCCAATGCAATCACACTACACATTGCTATGAAAATATTGAGGTATGTAAAAGGTACTGTAGAAGTTGGATTGTGGTATCCAAAAGATATTGGATTGAGTTTGGTTGGCTATTCAGATGCTGACTATGCTGGATCATTGCTTGATAGAAAAAGCACCTCAGGAACTTGTCAATTTCTTGGTGCTAGATTGATATCTTGGTTCAGCAAGAAACAAAATTCAATTGCTACATCTACCACAGAAGCTGAATATATTTCTGATGGGTGTTTTGCTTCACATATATTGTGGATACAACAACAACTCAGAGACTATGGACTCAATGAAGAGAAAACTCCCATTTTTTGTGACAACACAAGTGCTATTGCCATAACTCAGAATCTTAAGTTTCATGCAAGAACAAAGCACATTGATGTTAGACACCACTTCATCAGAGACCATGTTGAAAAAGGCAATATAGAGATACTCAAGATTGGCACTGAGGACCAACTTGCAGATATCTTCACTAAGCCACTACAAGAAAGTAGATTCTCAGCCTTAAGACATAGTCTTGGACTAATGGAGCTACCAAAGAACTGAAAAAGTTCAGATATCTGAAGAAGATATCAAAGGAGAAAGAAAGGAATCTGGAACGAGTATCCAGAAAAGAGGAATCTGGAACGGGTATCTAGAGAAGAGGAATCTGGAACGGGTATCCAGAAACCAAAGGCTAAAGGGTAAATTGGCTATTTGAAGATTTCTGAGATGGGTACTCAGATATCTAGATCACTCAGTGAGGGGGAACACAAAAGAGAATAGTACAACTGTCTACAGTCAACTACTATCTTGAAATTTGTATTATTTCTATCTTTGTGTAAAACTGTGAAAAGACAACAAGTATAAGATAGACTCAAATACAAACAACATTCTCATTCACACAGAAACGTGACTCAGATAGCTAATAGCCAAAATTCATTAAATGGGCACAATTACAATTTTTGATTGTGATCATTGCTGAAGAAGCAATGGTGGGTGACCCTTGATAAAATGGGCGATTGATCTTAACGGCGGAGATTAATTCTCTGTAAGAAGTTAACTGTTGAAATTCCGACATGGTCCACTATGCATTTAATGCCGAACAAATTTTTACCCATGCCTTACTGCAATTCACAGATACGTACATACAAAACCAATTTGTATGTATACGTTTGTTAGAATTACGTTGCTATATATATAGGATTTTGGCAAAAGAAATCACTTTCGCCTAATCTAACATTCAGACTTGCACAAGAATAGCAAAAACCATTCTTCAACCAGTGCAAATCTCTGTTAGTTTTTCTGCAAAGAATCACTAATCTCTCACCCAAATCTCTTTAGACATTCAAACACTTGCACTATATAAAGAGATGGCTCCTAAACGTTCGTCTACCCAGAATTTTCAACCTTCTACCACTGGTACTGCTGAAAAGCAAGCACCAGAGTTGGTTATAGTGAACAATCGATTGGTAGGAGACTTTAATCCCGATCATTGGACTTCAAATCACAGGATGATTTGGGGTGGTTCCATGATTGAGGAGTACCTCATGGATGCTGTTGAAAACCAAGCCGATAGGAAACTGATTCTTGACGTGCTTGAAAAGGCACAAATCAAGGGTTTTCTATCTGCTCTTCCCAGTGGAGTTTCTTCACTGGATGTGTTAGAATTCTACAATAACTCCAGGATTATATCCTGTGTTTCTGAAGGCACTGCAATAGTGTCTGTAAAGACTAGGGTCTAAGGAAAGGAAATCCTTTTGGACTTAACAACTTTCTGTAAGTTGTTTGATCTTCAAAATCTTGGAAAGGATTTTGAAATAGACACCAAGGATGAAGATCTCCTTGAAGGTGTAAAAGAGCTTTACAGTGGTGTGTGTGACACTGATAAACAAGATACACCCACTGACATTAGAACTAGACATCTGTTAGTTCATTAGGATGTGTTGGCATGCATTCTTCACAGATGCTTTGATGGTCTACAAGGGGGTGCTGACCAGATAAGCCAAGAACGCTGGATGATGATGTTCTTGTTGCAACAACAAGACAAAAGGCTGGAAAACCCTTTCAATTGGGGCATGTATGCCTTTATGAAGTTTGTGAAGAAGATTCAAGGCTTTGAGCCTAAAATTGCTAAGGGACTTGCTGAGCCAAAGGCCACAGTGAGCTATGGTCTAAAGATATGCTACTTGCTGGAGAAGCTTGGCATTGAGCTCAGAGAGAAGGCTGACATAGCCAACAGTAACCTACTCTACAAATATGAGTATACGAACTTGATCAAAAAGGTTACTGGATCTCAGAAAGTTTCCAAGAAGCGAAATACTGAAGAGGTATCTGAGGGAAAGGTTGCGACCAAAAAGCCTAGAACTTCACGAAAGAAGTCTGTCGGCAAAACAGAAGACATACCCATTGTGGTTGTCTATTCTCAGATACCTGCCACCGCTGCAGATGAACTCATCAATGCTGCAAAAGAGGTATCGACTACTGAACAAGTAGACTCAGCAAGAGAAAGTGCTTTCAGAAATGGCAAAACTACTGAGGAAAGGCTTGCTGATGAACTTATCAATGCTGCTAAAGAAAGTAGTGATAGATACCAAGCCCTATATGCAGAAACCGCAGGGATTATGGACGAATAAGTTCCTAATGCTGATGTGAGCTCTGACGATGAAGATGATGATTTAGTCATCTCTCAAGTCCTAGAAAAATCAAATAGGGCTAAGGTTACTGAAAAAGTAACTAGTGTAGAGGTATCTGAAGAAGAACCTACACCACAGGTTGCTGAACAAGCATTTGTTTCAAAGGTTGCAAGAGAAGCAACTGTGTCCAAGGTCACTGGACAAATTACACCATCAGAACAGGAAAGACTGAAGCATATTGAAGATGCTATGATGAGTGATACACTAGTGTTGGAGGATACTGCCATTGCCTCAGCACTCAAAAGTCTGTCTCAAGCACAACAACCACAACAGCCAGATGTGGATACTGCTAAAATGGTACTTGAGTTACAGATACCAGCATCTTTCATTGCTGAAGAAAATCCTACAAAAGAGCAGGTTCCCCAACTCAATGAGAGGGATCAAACTGAGACATCTACTCAGAATGATCAACCAGGGGAGGCAACTGAGTTGCATACTCAGGAAAGGTCTGAAGTACCTGAAACTTCCAACAAAGAAGTGGTCCAAGAACAAGAAGACCAACGCATGGAAACTTCACAAGTTCCACAGACCAATCAGCCTGACATTGCTCAGGTAGCTGAATGGTTTAACTCTTTACTTGTGATAACTTATGCCTAAATCTTGTTACTTATTATAATTTCATTGTTACAGACTCATTTAGAAACACAACAACAAGAGGAAGCTGCAAAGCTTACCTCAGAATCTGAGAAGGAGGCTTCCATAGCCTCACCACTTAAGGAGCAGGAGCCTGTCTCACAGGTAGAAAATAATTCCTTAAGATATAACTCAGATATGTACTTTATACACTTGATTAATAAGTGTTTGTTTCTAATAGGCTCCAACTGAGAAGAAAAATGAAGAGACTGAAAAGTCTATCTCTTCAGAGAAGAATCCAGAAACTTCCAAGGTCTCTGAGGAACAAGTATCTGAACCTTATGCAGAGAAGGTATTTCATTCAGATATCTATATTCTTCAAAGAACAAATCTCTGTTCATTTTTCTCAAACTAACACATTCTACTTAACAGATTCAAAAAGAAGTAGAAGTTGCCAAGGAATTGCCCACTCAATCCTCACAACATATGGAAATTGATGAGGCATCAAGGCCTTCATCACAAGAAAAGATTCCAGAGACTGCACAAGTCTCTGAGAGACAAGTATCTGAGCCTCCAATGGAGGTAATTGACCTCTCAGATATCTGATTTGTCACTAAAATTTTGCTTGATAAAATTTCCTAAGTGTTATGTCTCTAATCTCAGGTTCAAGCAGAAAGAAAGGTTGATGAGGACCAGACTTCCAAGTCCCCACCTCACAACAAGATATCTGAGGAGCTCCCTACCTCAGTAGTACAAGTCTCTGAGCCTGATGTATTCATTCAGGTAACTCAGAAACCTAACTACACAAATACTCAGATATCTACACAAGTTTTGAATCTAACTCAAAACTCTTTCTTTCAGGCTCAAACAAGTGTGCAAAAGGCTTCTGCATTCTCAACAGAAGACCTGCTTACATTCTTCAAGAACCACACATTAAAGAAACATCTCAAGTGTTTTAGAAAGTGGCAAAAGCTCAGAAGCTCAGATCTGACTGAATTAATAAAGGTGACTGATCACCAATTGAGAAGAGTCAGAGCTTTTGACTTGGAGAATTATGTCCTTGCTATGTTCCCAACAGAGCAGTACTCCTTTGCTACTCTGATGCATAAGGACTTTATCAAAGAAGCTGCACACAAGCTCATAGAAGCTTTTGAGAACGCAGATGGTCAGACCAGAATGCAGATGGCATTCAAGCCTACTTTGCCCTAGACCTTACAATGCATACCCTCTGAACAAGAGGAGGTAAATGGGCAAATGATCACTATTCCAGAAGTGATCAATCTGGTCTCTGAAGATGAAGAAGAGAAGGAGACTGATGAGAATGACTTTGAAGATTCTCATTCTGACCATCACAAGGATGAGGATGATAAGAAGGATGATGATGATGGCCCTGCACCAGGGACAGGACGGATTACACAAAGAAAGAATACATCAGTTGCTAAAAAACACACTAAGAGGACATCACAAAAATCCCCTCCTCCATCTCCCCAGAAATCTACCCATCCATCTTCCCAACAACAAAAGGACACTACTGAACAAGTAGTTGAGCACTCTGAGGAAACAACTCAGAAGATATTTAATACATAAACCAGAGCTGCTCAACTCAAACAACTATTGGAAGAAGAACAACAGCTCCATCTTCAACTGGAAGAAGAGCTAGCTAAATCCAGAGATAAGCTTAATCAGCTTCAAGATCAATACTTACAAGAAATGGTAGCTTACTCTGAGGTCAAAGAGCTCCAGGATGCTGTAAATGTCATTGCTAAGGAGCTAGATACTGAAGAAGTATCTGAAGAAAAGCATGATGCTAAGGCTGCATCACCATCAAAAGATACACCATCCTCCTCTCTGAAAGGAAAGAAGCCCATCTTTGAGATGGTTGCTGGACTAGAAAATCTTGAAAATTTCTAAGAGGATGAAGATCACTGGGCTGATGACTCAGATGATGAAGAAGAGAAGAAATTGGCAGAACACCGCAATGAACACTTAGCGGTTTCTCATTTGAAAAGAAAGCTGATTGCCCCTGAAATATTCAACAAGCTGCCAAATGTCAACTCCAGTGAATACTTGAACAGATATCAAGTACTGGCTAAATTGAAAAAGGAGTTGTTTTCTCAAGATAAAGCCACCACTGCATCAGTCCCTGCAGAAATGAAGACATTCACTGAGCTCATCACTCAGAGGATAACCAGTCTGGTCATTGCTCAGAAAGACCTAGTCATGGTTAGGGATGATGACCAAAACTTGGCTGCAAAAGCCTTTGAAGAGGCTAGCTATGCTGCTGGAAAAGCAGATGCCATTCAAGGCCCATTGGAAGAGCTCACTGATAAGGAAAATGGACTTATCAAACAAAATCTGGAGTTCAAAGCTGAACTTCAAAAGTTGGTCACTGCCTATAACTACGTACAAGGAGATTTTGAGTCTCTCTCATAATCCTTTATAAGACTTAGTCAGCCAACAATGACTAAGAGGGAAAGATTGTACAAATATGGACCTCAAAGTCAAGAGGAATGGGAAGAAGGAGAAGGATATAAGAAGAAATCTGGAGCTGGTGCTGCTCAGAGAGGAAGAAGAAACAAGAAAACTTCCCAGCCACCACTCAGAATCAATGAGCCCTCCTCAAGTCAGTGCTGCAAATAGTAGCTACTTCCCAGAAACCAACTGAAGGAACTTCAATGGTAACAAGGGCCATGGCACAGAAACCTCCAAGGAGTACCAAGGCTCCAAGGAGAAGATAAGTAAGAGGGATTGATGAGTCTTGTCAAGAAGAAGAAGAAGGCCATATCAAATCCCTGGGCAATGAAGAAGGCTGCAAAAATTTCACAAGAATTAATCTTGATGAAGAGACTGATGAAGATGAAGCTCCTCTTCACAGAAAAAGAAAAAGGGTTGATAGCCTATCTGAGCCCATAGCTGCAAAGCCTTTGGCAGCTAAAACACCCTCTGGAAATACCAACTCACTCCAGGGTGGTTCTTCAAGCAATCCAAGGGAAAACTCAAGGCAAAGGAGGAATAGATTGAGAGCTGAAAGAAGAAAAGGTCAACTTCCACTCAGGCCAGAAGAAGCCAGAATTGAGTATTGAAGACTGACAACAACTCCTCCTCCTACAGGTGTATTCATCAGAGGAATGGATACTGGATACTAGAACTCAAGCACTTGCTTGTAAAGGAAAAAGGATTTCCAGTACCCATCCATCAACAACTTAAGGCATGGAGAAAAGATAAGCCAATCTTGATCAACACCAATCATGTCAAAGCTTGGTTGGATTTTGAAGTTGTCAAGAGAGTTGAAGCCATGAGGAAGGACCTTAATGATGAATGTCCTTATGGAAAACCTGATGATGTGTATAAAGTCCCAAACCTCACTGGAACAGGCATAAGGCTAAGACTTGTTGTGGAACCCTTTGAGTCATTCTACATGACTGACGATCAATACAAGGGTGACATCAGATATCTGAGGATCATATATGATTACTTCAAGCTATCAGATATCAGAATTGAGCATGCCTGGAAATGGGGAAAGTATTTATGGGTCAAACACTTTGCCAAGAAGAATCCCACCAAATCATACAAAGAAGTATGTGGTTATGCCAGAGACACTGAGATGTTGGTCAGAACCTTGCTCTATGACTACTCAGATGATATCAAAAGATTTGGAGATAGGGAGTATGCAAATTGATTCTTGGAGCTTCTGAAGATTTGAAGACTTGAAGACTAGTTTATTAGGATGTCTAATTGGAGCTTGGTTACTCCTGTTGTCCTAATTTACTATGTAATTTTTTGTATCTTGTTGACTGTACCTTATTGTTGTTTTATCTTGTAAAAGTTATCTGAACTTTCATTGTAACATATCTGATGAACCTACTCTCAGATATCAATCTAAAAAAGAAAACTTGTCATCAAAGATCACACCTTGTGATTTGGTTGATGTTTACATTCTGCACTTAATTATATGAATTGGAAGATCATAAGAAATGATTAAGTGATGGACTGTTTCCTCATCCAGATTTGTAATAGGTCAGATAGTCATCGTTGACTGATCAAAATGGGGGAAATTTGTTAGGAATATCTGTTTAGATTTTGATCAGCAACCTAATGACTTATCTTAGCCCATAAAGGTGGTTAGTACTCTTGGTTCACTTGAACACTGTAAAAGAGAAAACTCACTAAGTATGATAGTCTAGCAAATCTTATATAGGATGTTAGATCTCTGAATGTAATTTTTATTTCTGAAAAGAAGACCAAGAAGAAGGCATCCAGCAAGAAAAGTTCAACGGATTTGAAGATTTGAAGACTGCACAAGATTGCTGAATATAAGGGTTTTCAGATACCTATGACCAGATATCTTGAAGACACAAGAGTTTTTAATAAACAGTATCGCAAAAGATATCTGAGAAATAAAAAGGTTTCTGAAACAAGGAAAGTGCCCGCATATATCTACACTCAGATACCTTGGACATAAACTATGTTTCTGAAAAGAAATATATTATAACAAGTTGTTTCAACAATTAGTATCTGGAGTTGTGATAATTTCTGGAAAAGGACGTGCAAAGCTTCAGAGAACTCTGATAGTATAAGATCTCTGATACAATGCATAGTTCCGTTGGCACTACAAGACAAAGTATAGTGCAATGCATTGAATGCGCGAACAGAGATGTCTGAACAAAAATAGTAGCTTCTGAAGAAGAAGACAAACGTACTACAGTACTATACTCAGATATCAATAGTTTGAATTTGATTTAAGCCTCACGGATACTATTCAAACGGTACTCAAATTCATCTATAAATATCAACACTTAGACTGCTTGAGAACACACTGAACACTGAACTTATATTGAATATTCTCACAAGCTCTCTCAAGCAAACTACTTACCTTCAAGCTTTCTGTTGCGACCAAAGCTCTTGATTCTAAGTAGCACAAAGTTCTAAGTGTCCTGATCCTTAACAAGCATTGTTATTTGTGAAAGATTTGAACTAAGATTTCATATATGAGTTTCATTCTCTATGCCAACGGAACTATGCACGTCCTTTTTCAGAAATTATCACAACTTCAGATACACTTGTTGAAACAACTTGTTATAATATATTTCTTCTCAGAAACATAACTTGTGTCAAGGTATCTGAGTGTAGATATCTGTGAGCACTTTCCTCGTCTCAGAAACCTTCTATTCTCAGATATCTTTTTGCAATACTTGTTTCGAAACATTTGTTTCTTCAAGATATCTGGATATAGGTATCTGAAAAACCCTTGTCTTCAGCAATCTTGTGCAGTCTTCAAATCTCAAATCCGTTGAACTTTTCTTGCTGGATGCCTTCTTCTTGGTCTTCTTTTTAGAAATAAAAATTACATTCAGAGACCTAACATCCTATACAAGATTTGCTAGACTATCATACTTAGTGAGTTTCCTCTTTTACAGTGTTCAAGTGAACTTAGAGTACTAATCACCTTTCTGAGCTATGATAAGTCATTAGGTTGTTGATCAAAATCTAAACAGATATTCCTAACAAATTTCCCCCATTTTGATCAGTCAACGATGACTATCTGACCTATTACAAATCTGGATGAGGAAACAATCCACCACTTAATCATTTCTTATGATCTTTTAAATCAGATAATTAAGTGTAGAAAGTAAACATCAACCAAATCACAAGGTGTGATCTTTGCTGACAAGTTATCTTTTATAGAAAATGATATCTGAGAGTAAGTTCATCAGATATGTTACAGAGAAAGTTTACAGATAACTTTAGTACATAATGCAATTTAGTTCAGTCAGCATGATACAAAAAAAAAATACATAGTAAATTACGACAACAGGAGTAACCAAGCTCCAAGTAGACATCCTAATGAACTATTCTTCAAGTCTTCAACACTTCAAGTCTTCAAAAACAGCTCCATGGATCAATTTGCAAATTTCCTATCACCAAACCTTTTGATATCATCAGAGTAGTCATAGAGAAGATTCTGACAATCATCTTTGTGTCTCTAGCAAATTCACAGACTTCCTTGTAGGTTTTGGTGGGATTTATCTTGACAAAGTGCTTGACCCACAGATACTTTCCCCACTTCCAGGCATGCTCGATTCTGATATCTGATAGCTTGAAGTATTCATAAATTATCTTCAGATATCTGATGTCACCCTTGTATTGATCTTCAGTTAAGTACAAGGACTCATAGGGTTCCACCAGTCTTGCTTGCTCTTGTGTTCGCTGATGTTGGGAATTCTGTGCACATCATCTAGCTTTCCATAAGGACATTCATCAGAGAGGTCCTTCTTCATGGCTTCTGTTTTCTTGATTACTTCAAAATCCAACCATGCTTTGATGTGGTTGGTGTTAATCAAGATTGGCTTGTCTTTTCTCCATGCCATGAGCTGTTTATGGATTGGTTCTGGAAATCTTGAGTTTACCAATAGATGCTTAAGTTCCAGAATCCAGTAGCCATTCTTCTGATTAATGCACCTGTAGACAGAGGAGTCACTGTTGGTCTTCACATACTCAATCTTGGCTTCTTCAGGCCTGAGTGGTAGTTGAAGTTGTCTTTGTTCAGCTCTTTGCCTGTTCCTCCTTTATCTTGAATTCTCCCTTGGGGTAATGCTTGAAGAACCACCCTGGACAGACTTGGTATTTCCAGAGGGTGCTTTAGCTGCCAAAGGCTTTGCAGCTATGGGCTCAGATGGGCTATCAACCTTTCTTCTTTTTCTGTGAAGAGGAGCTTCATCTTCATCCTCATCTTCATCAACTTCCAGATTTCTCTTGTTAGGTGATTTGCAGCCTTCTTCATTGCCCAGGGATTTGATTTGACCTTCTTCTTCTTCTTCTTCTTCTTCTTCTTCTTCTTCTTCTTCTTCTTCTTCAGAAGATTCATCAATCCCTCTTACTAGTCTTCTCCTTGGAGCCTTGGTACTCCTTGGAGGTCTTTTTGCCATGGCCCTTGTTACAATTGTTGTTTCTTCAGTTGGCTGTTGGGAAGTAGCTACTATTTGCAAAGCGGCTTGATTTGATGAGGGCTCATTTATTCTGAGTGGTGGCTGGGAAGTTTTCTTATTTCCTCTTCCTTTCTGAGCAGCACCAACTCTATATTTCTTCTTTCCTTCCCCCTGATCTTGAGATCCAAATTCTTCCCCCTTAGTCATTGTTGACTGACTAAGTACCACAAACGAGTCTGAGAGAGACTCAAAATCCCTTTGCAGGTAATTATTGGCAGTAACCAACCTCTGAAGTTCAGCCTTGAGCTCCTGATTTTGTTTGATAAGTCCATTTTCTTTATCAGTGAGCTCTGCCAATGGGCCTAGTATGGCATCTGCTTTTCCAGCAGTGTAACTTGCCTCTTGAAAAGCTTTTTCAGCTACTGACACATCATCGTCCCTTACCATTCCTAGATCCTTCTGAGCAATAACCATACTGGTTGTTGTCTGAGTGATGAGCTCAGTGAATTTCTTCATATCTGAGGGGACGGAGGCAATTACATCTTTGTTTTGTGAAGACAACTCCTTTTTAAGATGTGCCAAAACTTGGTATCTATTCATGTATTCATGGGAGTGGACATTTGGTAGTTTGTTGAAAACTTCAGGAGCAATTAGCTTCCTTTTCAGATGAGAAACCGCCAAGTGTTCATTGCGGTGTTCTGCCAAAGTCTTGTCTTCTTCATCTTCTAGGTCATCAGCCCAGTGATCTTCATCCTCTTGGACATTTTCAAGATTTTCTAGTCCAGCAACCATCTCAGAGATGGGCTTCTTTCCTTTATGAGAGGAGGATGGTATATCTTTTGATGGTGATGCAGCCTTAGCATCATGCTTTTCTTTAGATACTTCTTCAGTATCTAACTCCTTAGCAATGGCATTTACAGCATCCTGGAGCTCTTTGACCTCATAGTAAGCTACCAATTCTTTCATGTATTGATCTTGAAGCTTATTGAGCTTATCTCTGGATTTAACTAGCTCTTCTTCAAGTTGAAGATGGAGCTGTTGCTCTTCTTCCAACAATTGTTTGAGTTGAGCAGCTCTGGTTTGAGTATTCAATATCTTTTGAGTTGTTTCCTCAGAGTGCTCAACTAGTTGTTCAGTAGTGTCCTTTTGTTGGTGGAATTGCTGTGATGGATGGGTAGGTTTCTAAGGAGATGGAGGAGGGGATTGCTGTGATGTCCTCTCAGTGTGCTTTTCAGCAGTTGAGGCAATGTTTCCGTGTGGAATCCCTCCCGTCCCTAGTGCAGGGGCATCATCATCATCCTTCTTATTATCCTCATTCTTGTGATGGTCAGAAGGAGAATCTTCATAGTCATTCTCATCAGACTCCTTCTCTTCTTCATCTTCTGAGACCAGATTGATCACTTCTGGAATAGTGATCATTTGCCCATTTACTTCCTCTTGCTTAGAGGGTATAAATTGGAGTGTCTCGGGCAAGACCGGCTTGAAAGCCATCTGTAATCTAGTCTGACCATCTGCCTTTTTGAAGGCTTGCACCAATTTGTGTGCCACTTCCTTGGAAAAATCCTTACTCATTAAGGTCGCAACCTGATATTGTTCAGTAGGGAACATTGCATGGATGTAGTTTTCTAGGTCAAGAGCTCGTGCTCGTCTTGTTGGTTGATCTGTGATTCTCAGTATTTCAGAGAGATCAGAGCACCTTAACCTCTGCCATTTCTTGAAGCATTGAATATGCTTTGGCAAGGTATGAGTCTTGAAGAAGGGAAGAAGGTTCTCATAGTCATAATTTGACTCCTTCTTGGCACTACTTTGAGCCTGAAAGAGAGAGTTTTGAGTTAGTTTCAAAACTTGTGTAGATATCTGGGTTTTAGAGTAGTCAAGTATCTGTGTTACCTGTGCAACAAAGGTGCTCAGAAGTGGACTACTGAGGTTCCAGGTGCCTCAGATATCTTGGTGTGAGGAGGAGACTTGGAAGTCTGATCCTCAGCATACTCTCTTTCTTTTTTGAACCTGAGAATAAAATACAACAAAACACTTAGAAATTTATCAGGGGAGAAACACTTAGAAAATTTGATATCTGAGGTGTCAATCACCTCCACAGTAGGAGGCTCAGATACTTGTCTCTCAGAAACTTGTACAGTTTCTGGTATTTTCTCGAGTGATGAAGGTTTGGTGGCCTCATCAATTTCCATTGGTTGAGGGGATTGAGTGGGCAATTTCCCAGCAACTTCTACTTCTGTTTGAGCCTATGAGTAGAAAGTGTTAAGTATTTAGAAAAATAATCAGAGTAATATTGTGAAGAATATAGATATCTGAGATATATACCTTCTCAATAGAAGGCTCAGATACTTGTTCCTCAGAGACTTGGTGAGTCTCTGGTTGATTCTCTGATGAGTAAGGCTTTTCAGCCTCATCATTTTTCTTCTCAGTTGGAGCCTATTAGAAACAAAGAGTTAGTCGTGTGTATAAAAGATTTCTGAAAAGTCATGTCTTAAGAAACTATGTTCCACCTGGAATACAGGCTTAGGTTCCTTAAGTGGTGAGGCTATGGGAGCCTCCTTCTCAGTCTTTGAGGCAAGCTTTGCAGCTACCTCTTGTTCTTTTGTTTCTAATTCAGCCTGTAACAAAGAAATTTTTATAAGTAACAAGATTTATAAAAATAAACTTTCACAAGTAGAGGGTTGAATAATTCAGCTACCTGAGCAGTGTCAGGCTGATTGATCTCTGGAACTTGTGACCCTTCTATGCTTTGGTCTTCTTGTTCCATTAAAGCTTCTTTGTTTGAAGTTGCAGGTACTTCAGACCTTTCCTGAGTGACTAACTCAGTTGCCTCCCCTATTTGATCATTCTGAGCAGGTGTCTCAGTTTGATCCCTCTCTAGGAGTTGGGGAACCTGCTTATTTGCAGGATTTTCTTCAGCATATTGCATAGCTGATATGTCGAAATGGAGTTCATTGAACATTTCATCAACCACTTGTGGCTGTTGTGGTTGTGGTTGTTTGGCAGCAGAAGTTTGAGCATCTGAGAGCTCTTCCAGATTTTTAAGTGTGGTGTTGACATCAGCGTCTACCAACACTAGGTCACCACTCATTAGGGCTTCTTGAAGTTGTTTATACGTGACTTTCCCTGATGGTGTGTTGGCACCAAAAACCTTTGCTATAGGTGCTTGCTCAGCAACCTTTGAGCTAGTTTCTTTCTCAGCAACCTTGGACCTTTTGTTCCTCTTCCCCTTTGCCTTGGTTACTTTTTCAGCAACCTTGGGGGCTAGGATCTTCTCCTCGTCCGATTCGTCATCAAAATCTGGAACAGAGTTATCAACAATCCCTGCTGCTTCTGCAGAAAGAGTTTGAAGTCTCTCACTGCTTTTATCAGCAGCATTTATGATTTCATCAGCAAGGCTTTCGGCAATATTCTTAACATTTCTAAAAGCACTTTCTCTTGTTGAACCTACTTGTTCAGTAGCCGATGCTTCTTTTGCAACATTAATGAGTTCATCTGCAGCGATGGAAGGTATCTGGGAATCGACAACCTCAATGGGTGTGCCTTCTGATTTTCTAGCAGACTTCTTCCGTGAAGTTCTGGGCTTCTTGGTTGCAACCTTTCCTTCAGATAACTCTTCAGTCTTTCGCTTCTTGGAACCTCTCTGAGATCCAGTAACCTTTTTCATCATGTTTGTATACTCATATTTGTAGAGTAGGTTACTATTGGCAATGTCTGCCGTCTCTCTGAGCTCAGTGCCAAGGCATTCCTGTAAGTAGCATATTTTCAGTCCATAGCTTACTGTGGCTTTTGGCTCAGCAAGGCCCTTAACGATTTTAGGCTCAAAGCCTTGTATCTTCTTCACAAATTTTATGAAGGCATACTTCCCCCAACTAAAAGGGTTTTCCTGCCTTTTGTCTTGTTGACTCAACAAGAACATCATCATCCAGCGTTCTTGGCTTATCTGGTCAGCACCTCCTTGTAGACCATCAAAGCATCTGTGAAGGATACATGCCAACACATCCCAGTGGCCCAAAAGATGTCTGGTCCTTATGTCAGCAAGCTTAAAGTCGATGGGTGTGTCTGGTTTGTCAAGATCACACACATTGATGTACAGTTGCTTCACACCTTCAATGAGATCTTCATCCTTGGTGTCAATTTCAAAATCCTTTTCAAGATTTTGAAGTTCAAACAGCTCACAGAAAGCTGTTTCGTCCAACAGGATTTCTTATCCTTGGACTTTGGTCTTGATAGACAGTGTCTCAGTGCCTTCAGAGACTTTGTAAATAATTGTGGAGTTGTTGTAAAACTCCAGGACATCCAGTGAAGAAATTCCACTGGGAAGAGCAGATAGAAAACCCTTGATTTGTGCCTTTCCAAGTATGTCAAGTACCAACTTCCTGTCAGTCTGGTTTTCTATGGCAGCTAGCACTGGTGCTTGCTTTTCAGCAGTTCAGAAGTAGTAGCTTGGAATTTCTAAGTAGAAGCACGTTTGGGAGCCATCCCTTTAAATAGTGAAGTTTTTGAAAAACGAGAAGAGATTAAGGTAAGAAATTAGTGATTCTTTGCAGAAAAACTAAGAAGGAATCAGTAGTTGCAGAGAAAATTAAAGAGATTTTGAGAGAATTTTGCAGTTTCTGTGCAAGAGCAAATGTAGGATTAGGCGAAAGTAATTTCTTTTGCCATAATCATATATATATAACAGTGTAATTCCAACAGACAAAAAATACACAAATTAATTTGGTGCATTTGTATCTGTGTACGTGTAGTAAGGCGTGGGTAAAAGCTTGTTCAGTATTAAACGCATAGTGGGTCCTGTCGGAATTTCTACAGTCCACTATTTACAGAGAATTAATCTCCGTCGTTAAGATCAATCGCCCATTTCATCAAGGGTCACCATTGCTTCTTCAGCAATAATCACAATCAACAATTGTAATTGTGCCCATTTAATGAATTTTAGCTATTAGCTACCTGAATCACGTTTCGGTGTGAATGAGAACACTGTTTGTATATGAGTCTATCTTATACTTGTTGTCTTTTCAAAGTTTTACACAAAGATAGAAATAATAAAAATTTTAAGAGAGTAGTTGACTGTAGACAGTTGTACTATTCTCTTTTGAGTTCCCCCTCACTGAGTGATCTAGATATCTGAGTACCCGTCTCAGAGATCTTCAAATAGTCATTTTACCCTTTAGCCTTTGGTTTCTGGATACCCGTTCCAGATTCCTTTTCTCTCTCCTTTGATATCTTCTTCAGATATCTGAACGTTTTCAGTTCTTTGGTAGCTCCATTAGTCCAAGACTGTGTCTTAAGGCTAAGAATCTACTTTCCTGTAGTGGCTTAGTGAAGATATCTGCAAGTTGGTCTTCAGTGCCAATCTTGAGTATCTCTATATTGCCTTTTTCAACATGGTCTCTGATGAAATGGTGTCTAACATCAATGTGCTTTGTTCTTGCATAAAACATAGGATTCTGAGCTATGGCAATGGCACTTGTGTTGTCACAGAAAATGGGAGTTTTCTCTTCATTGAGTCCATAGTCTCTGAGTTGTTGTTGTATCCACAATATCTATGAAGCACAACATCCAGCAGCAATATATTCAGCCTCTGTGGTAGATGTAGCAATTGAGTTTTATTTCTTGCTGAACCATAATATCAGTCTGGCACTATGAAATTCACAAGTTCCTGAGGTGCTTTTTCTATCAAGCAATGATCCAGCATAGTCAGCATCTGAATAGCCAACCAAACTCAATCCACTGTCTTTTGGATACCACAATCCAACTTCTACAGTACCTTTTACATACCTCAATATTTTCATAGCAATGTTGTAGTGTGTTTGCGTTGGATTTGTCTGAAATCTAGCACACACTCCAACTGCATATTGAATATCAGGTCTACTTGCAGTGAGGTATAGTAGAGAACCAATCAATTTCCTATACTTGTGTTCTTCAACATTCTTGTCAGATTCAACATACGTATTTTCGTTCCAATGCTCATTGGTATCTTAGCATTCATTTCAGAAGGCTTTAGATTGAACTTGTTGAGCATGTCTTTTGCATACTTTCTTTGACTAATGAATATTCCATCATTGAGTTGTTTGACTTGCAGCCCTAGGAAGTAATTCAATTCTCCCGTCATGCTCATCTAAAATTTACATTTCATGAGTTCAACAAAGTCTTCACAAAGTTGCTTGTCTTTAGATCCAAATATAATGTCATCAACATATACTTGAACTAAAAGTAGTTTCCCATCATGGTTCAATGTGAAGAGTGTTTTATCAACATCTCCTTTCTTGAAACCACTTTCTAGTAGGTATCTGGCCAATGTATCATACCATGCTCTTGGAGCTTGTTTCAGCCCATACAGAGCTTTTTGAAGCTTATAGACCATCCTACTTTCTGAGGAAACTTCAAAACCTAGTGGTTGCTCAACATGGACTTCTTCAGCAAGTTCACCATTTAGGAATGCACTTTTGACATCCATCTGATAAACTGTAAAGTCTTTATGAGCTGCAAAGGCTAGAAAAAGTAAATAAGCTACAAAAGTAGAACAAGTAATAAACTGCAGAAAGTAAATAACACACGTCTTTTTATAGTGGTATCTGAAGGTGGCGTAATCCTTCAACTAATCCACTTCTGCCTTTCTCAGACCTAGAATCCACTAAGACAGATAAATGAGGTAACCTTACAGATATCTTCTCTAGATTCCTAAATACACTAGGTTCCCAACCAAGTGTTCCCCCTGAGTTATTCCCCGACTTCCACAGCCAAGTACTTCCTGTACTCAGAAGCCTTTTGAGTTGTTCCTTAGTTTCCCAAACTAAGTACTTCCTGTGCTCAATAACCTTGGAGTTATTCCTTAGTTTTCCAAACTAAGTACTTCCTGTACTCCATGCCAATTAAGGTGTTGGTTAAGGTAAATTGTCAGGTGAGCTTCTTTAATAACTTGTTCAGTTATTCAGATAGCTCTGTGAATCATGTATACTTAATACACTTTGCAATGTATGGTATCTTGTTCTCTACTGACCCAAGTCTATGATAAGTGTTTAAGAGAATGAAACTCATATATGAAATCTTAGTTCAACTCTTTCACAAATAACAATGCTTGTTAAGGATCAGGACACTTAGATCTTTTGTGCTACTTAGAATTAAGAGCTTTGGTCGCTACAGAAAGCTTGAACGTAAGTAGTTTGCTTGAGAGAGCTTATGAGAATATTCAATATAAGTTCAGTGTTCAGTGTGTTCTAAGGTGTGTTCTCAAGCTGTCTAAGTGTTGATATTTATAGATGAATTTGAGTGCCGTTTGAATAGTATCCGTTAGGCTTAAATCAAATTCATACTATTGATATCTGAGTATAGTACTGTAGCAGGTTTGTCTTCTTCTTCGGAAGCTACCGTTTTTGTTCAGACATTTCTGTCCGTGCATTTAATGCACTGTACTATACTTTGTCCTGTAGTGCCAACGGAACTATGCATTGTATCAGAAATCTTTTCTTATCAGAGTTCTTTGATGCTTTGCACGTCCTTTTTCAGAAATTATCACAACTTCAGATACCACTTGTTGAAACAACTTGTTATAATAAATTTCTTCTCAGAAACATAACTTGTGTCAAGGTATCTGAGTGTAGATATCTGTGAGCACTTTCCTCGTCTCAGAAACCTTCTATTCTCAGATATCTTATTGTAATACTTGTTTCGAAACACTTGTTTCTTCAAGATATCTGGATATATGTATCTGAAAAACCCTTGTCTTCAGCAATCTTGTGCAGTCTTCAAATCTTCAAATCCGTTGAACTTTTCCTGTTGGATGCCTTCTTCTTGGTCTTCTTCGGAAAATAAAAATTACATTTATAGATCTAACATCCTATATAAGATTTGCTAGACTATCATACTTAGTGAGTTTCCTCTTTTACAGTGTTCAAGTGAACTAAGAGTATTAATCACCTTTGTGAGCTAAGATAAGTCATTAGGTTGCTGATCAAAATCTAAACAGATATTCCTCACAAGTTCTAAGTGTCCTGATCCTTAACAAGCATTGCTATTTGTGAAAGAGTTGAATTAAGATTTGATATCTGAGATTCATTCTCTTGAACATTTATCATAGACTTGGGTCAGTAAAGAACAAGATACCATACATTGCAAAGTGTATTAAGTATACTTGATTCTCAGAGCTATCTGCATAACTGAACAAGTTATTAAAGAAGCTCACCTGACAAACTACCTTAACCAACACCTTAATTGGTGGAGTACTGGAAGTACTTAGTTTGGAAAACTAAGGAACAACTCCAGGAAAGAGGTTTATGAGTACAGGAAGTACTTGGCTGAGAAAGCCGGGGAACACTTGGTTGGGAACCTAGTGTAATTAGGAATCAAGAGAAGATATTTGTAAGGTTACATCAATTATCTGTCTTAGTGGATTCTAGGTCTGAGAAAGGCCGAAGTGGATTAGTTGAAGGATTATGCCACCTTCAGATACCACTATAAAAAGACTTGTGTTATTTACTTTCTGCATTTTATTACTTGCTTTATTTACCTTGCAAAGTATTTACACCTATCTTACTGAGCACGTGCAGTTATCACAGAAATGTCTTCTGCTCTCTGAAATTAAGTATCAGAAATCTTCACAGATATCTGAGAAACCGTGTTTATCGACAAAAGTTTTAAAAGACTATTCACCCCCCCCCCCTCGAGTCTTTACTTTGCCGTTATCTGGACCAACAACAACCGTGTGACAAATATGAGTGTTATCCCTAGTTCGAATTAGCATAATTGGATCTTGCTACTGTATTCATCTTTCTCTCATTGTTAATCGTACTCTTAGCTTTAGTCAATCTAGTTAGAAGTATACAAAACCATCAATCAAACTGTTACTGGAAAGTATCTGTGTACTCTCACTGCTACGTAGCTTAATTAATTCCCTAGAGATCGATCACGAGTTAGGCTATAGTCTGCAACTACAGCTTAATCTCTAATTGTTGTTTAGAGTATAATTTGAGCTTATCAGCCACCATACCTAGCAGGGGAGTTTTCTCGCTACCATTACTTTCTTTTACTATTTTGTGCTAAGGGACTAGCACAAGCGTAGGTTTGGGGGAGGGTAACGGTAACTCGAAATTCAAAATTTTTAGGGCCTTATTTTTTTATATTTTCTTATTTTATGCACTTAGTTTCTAGTTGTGGCATTTTTATTTCTTTCCTATTTTGGATGATTACCGAGCTTTGACTCATATTTATTTACCGAGCTGCAACTCGAAGTTTATTCAAGCCTATTTAATATTTAAGTCTTTTATTGTTTTGATTGAGGCACTTTCATTTACTTACGTCGATTGTTGAGGAACCTATGTTCTCATCAGGAAGAGATCTTCATCTTAAATTTTGAACTAAGACACTTTACATGCACCTACTTATGAGTTTTTGCCATGCAACACAAAGATAAAGAGGCAATCATAGAATACTTTTCCTTCATTACTCTCTTTAATCTCTTGATTCACTTATATACGCTGTTTTAGAAGTCTTTCATGCTCTATGTGAGTCTGCTTAGTTAAAGAGGGATTCTGGGAAGAAGTAAACTCTGTGAAACTAACCGGTTTAGGGGAGGAGAAGTAGAAGGAAGTTGTGGTTGCATTGTGCTGTTGTTTTCTCTCTCTCTAAAAAAAGAAGAATGAATAAAAGAAGTACCGAAAAAATCAAGATACCAAAAAAAAAAAAAAAAGAGAAAAAAGAACTACCATAAAAAGCAAAGGTACTAAAAGTCTCGGAGTGGATCTATGGTCCTTGTGATCACCATTTTCATGTTGGGCATGTTACAGATACTACCCACATACCGGCATGGCCCTTAAAGCTACATGTCCGTGAGGGTTGATGGCATGTATACCAAACCAGCACGCACAGAAGTGCGGAATTCGGTAAAATAGACGATACCAAAAAATGAAGAGACTAAAAGAGCCCAATGAGGCCAACAAAGGAGCCCAATGATGGCTAACAAAAAATATACGGGTCAAAACGACCGCAAAAAATAGTATGTAAGAGAGAGAGAGAGAGAGAGATTATTATTATTATTATGAGAAGGTGGAGAAGAAGGGATGAACTTTTGACAGGGTAGTATTCATAAGGAGGATGGAAGACCTATATCTTAGGATTTAGCTTACTTATGTATATCCTACCTTAATCTTTTTTCTAGCCTAATCTCTGATTGCCTCAGAAGTCTGTGTATACGGTGAATTACTTTTTGAAGGGAAGCATGAGTCGCATACCGTCAGGTTCTTATGTGAATTATGATTGATGATGTGACAGTGAAATGTGCGATATAGCATGCTTTTAGACCCTCGTTTTTTGCCTTAGATGCAATATTTGTATCGTTTTATGGTCAATTACCAACTTCGCATTTTTGAGGAATTGCACGATTTCAGGCGAGAAAACGATATAATTGTGTGAAATTGAGAAAGTTAAGCAAATACACCGGATTGACCGTTGCATGGAGTTTGAGGAGTCAAAACATGTCATGCGACCAACCAATGCGAAGATAATTGAAGATGCAACAAAATTGTAGAAGACCACTTTACGAGGAAACGAAGTTACGAAGCCCGAAATCGGTGAACGAAGAAAACAAATTCGAATCTGCAGAAGGGGTCTTTGCGGCCACCAGGCGACCGTAGTCAAGCTTCTATTTTATCCCGGGCCATTTTCCTGGCCTGTCAGGCTAGAGCCCGCCTTCCTAAACCTTCCTTATTGATCAATGGCGGCCAGGGTTCGGATTTTTCAGTATAAATAAGACCATAGGGGTCTCATAATTCAACACCACTCGCACAACAAGCTCTCGAAAGAGAGGACCAATCCTCGGGGAAGTGAAACCCCAAAACCGCTGGCCGTCAGGCTCCCAAATGGAGGAAACGCTAGAAGCAGCACGAAGACATCAGAGACTAAGCTTCTACTTTTCCTTTTCTTCTTGTTTTCGATTTCTGCTAGTAGTATTACTATGAGTAGCTAATTTTCTCTTGTAAAGGTGAACCGCCGTAACTCTGCTTTTGCTACTTCTTTATATACCGTGATATATTAATGAATTAGTTTTAAAACGTAATTTCGTACTTAATCTTTATTCGTCCAATTTTTTACGTGGGAAATCCTTGCTGATAACGACTTGGTAACGGACTTATATTATCCTGTGTGATTTGTCTGAAAACGTGACGAGATAGTGTGTTGAGTGACACAACACATTGTTTGTATAAGTGAAGGTGTCTGGATTAACTACGACTTAATCCTTTTTGGCATGTTTCTTTGCTGCCTTTAGACGGCTAGTACGTTGTTTGATTCTAAGTAGTTGGGAGTAGCATAGCAGAGGGAGGTCAAGGATCCTTTACTTCTTCTCACCATCGATTTCATAAAGTCAATTAGGGTTTACTGTGAATCAATCAATTTGTTTGCAATCATTTTGTTTACTTTCTGCATACAATTTAAATACGATATTTGCTTGTTCCTATGCTACGTGTCCGTGGAGAACGACATCTCGAGTCTGCTTTCCGCTATAAACTGTGGATTTGAAGACTTTTGACATAAATAAATTTAATCTTTAATTGTATTTAGGGATTACAGGTTCTACAACGAAATCAAAATCTCTGAGTGCACATCAAAATTTGGCACCGCTGCTGGGGACACTTGACCGCTCAAACAAGTTTCGACCAGATAAGTTGAATTATGTTGGTCCAGATAACGGCAAAGAAAAATACTAGAGGGGGGGCGGGGGTGAATAGTCTTTTACAACTTTTGTCGATAAACATAATTTCTTAGATATCAGTGAAGATATCTTATACTTAATTTCAGAGAGCGGAAGACTTTTCTGTGATAAGTGCATGTGCTCAGCAAGATATAATATGTTTAAATACTTAGCAAGATAAAGAGAACGATAAGTAAATTACTGAAAGTAAATAACATGTCTTTTATAATGGTATCTGAAGGTGGCGTAACCCTTCAACTAATCCAATTCGGTCTTTCTCAGACCTGGAATCCACTAAGACAGATAATTGAGTTCACCTTACAAATATCTTCTCTCGATTCCTAAATACACTAGGTTCCCAACCAAGTGTTCCCCCTGAGTTATTCCCCGACACCCAGCTAAGTACATCATTTACTCAGAAACCTTTGAGATGTTCCTTAGTTTCCCAAACTAAGTACTTCCTATGCTCAGTAACCTTGGAGTTATTCCTTAGTTTCCCAAACTAAGTACTTCCTGTATTCCACGCCGTTTAAGGTGTTGGTTATGATGGTTTGTCAGGTGAGTAGTCTTACTAACTTTTCAGTTATTTAGGAATACTCTATAGACCAAGAATCACTTAACACACTACACAATGTGTGGTGATATGTTCTTTACTGACCCAAGTCTATGTTAATATGTTCTAGAGAATGAAACTCAGATACTTGATCTTTTGATTCAACTCCTTCATAGATAGCAGTGCTTGTTAAGGATCAGAACACTTAGAACTTTCGTGCTACTTAGAAATCAAGAGCTTAGTCGCAACTGTAAGCTAAAGAGTAAGTAGGTTGAAGGCTTGTATGCTTGAATGAATAAGTTTGTTCTGTGTGTAAGTTCAAGGTGTGTATTTCAAGCATTCTAAGTGGTGATATTTATAGTTGAATTTGAAGCCGTTTGAATAGTATCCGTAGGCTCAATTCAAATTCAAACTATTGATATCTGAAAATAGTACTGCAGAAGACGTTGTCTCTTTTCAGAGATTTCCTCTTTTGTTCAGATGTCTCTGTCTGTGCATTTATTGCATTGTACTATTTTTGTCATGTAGTGCCAACGGAACTATGCACGCTTTCTGAAGCATTGCATGTCCCTTTCCAGAGACCTTCACATCTCCAGATACCTCTTGAAACATTGTTTCCCAGAAACATAGTTTTATCTAGGGTATCTGAGTGTAGGTTTTTGTGGGCACTTTTTCTCGTGCAGAAACCTTTTGTTCTCAGATATCTTTTGCAAAACTTGTTTATTGAGAAACACTTGTTTCTTTAAGATATCTGGACATAGGTATCTGATGAGACCAATTTCCTTCGTCTTTAGCAATCTTGTGCAGTCTTCAAATCTTTAAATTTGTTGAACTCTCCTGTCGGATGCCTTCTTCTTCGTCTTCTTCAAAGATATAAAAGTTACATTTAGAGACCTAACATCCTATACAAGTTTTGCTAGACTAACATACTTAGTGATTTTCCTCATTTACAGTGTTCAAGTGAACCAAGAGTACTAACCACCTTTCTGAGCTAAGATAAGTCATTAGATTGCTGATCAAAATCTAAACAGATATTCCTAACAAATTTCCTCCTTTTTTGACCAGTCAACGATGACTATCTTTAAAACCTATTACAACTTGGAAGAGGGAACAATCCAACACTGAATCATTTCTTATGATCTTTTCAATTCATTTAATTTAGTGCAGAAAGTAAACTTCAACCAAATCACAAGGTGTGATCTTTGCTGAAAAGTTATCTTTTTATAGATTGATATCTGAGAGTAGGTTCATCAGATATGTTACATGGAAAGTTCACAGATAACTTTTACAATGAATAAAACACATTTCAGTACAGTCAGCAAGATACAAAATTACATAGTAAACTAGGACAACAGGAGTAACCAGGCTCCAAGTAGATATCCTAATAAACTAGTCTTCAAGTCTTCAACATCTTCAAGTCTTCAATCAGCAGATCTATGGATCAATTAGCAAATTCCCTATCCCCAAACCTTTTGATATCATCTGAGTAGTCATAGAGCAAGGTCCTGACTATCATCTCAGTGTTTCTGGCAAATCCACAAACTTCCTCATAGGTCTTGGTGGGATTCTTCTTGGCAAAGTGTTTGACCCTGGGATTTGATTTGATTTGTCCTACTTCTTCTTCATCTTCATCTTCTTCTTCTTCTTCTTCTTCTTCTTCTTCTTCTTCTTCTTCTTCTTCTTCTTCTTCTTCTTCTTCTTCAGAAGACTCATCAACCTCTTTCACTTGTCTTCTCCTTGGAGCCTTGGTACCCCTTGGAGGTTTCTGTGCCCTGGCCCTTGTTGTCATTCCTTTTTTGAAGTTCTTTGAGTAGTGGCCACTATCGTGAGCGATCATTTGGAGGAGGGCTCATTTATTTTGAGAGGTGGTTGTTCAGTTTTTCTTTTGTTTCCTCTTCCTCTTCCTCTCTGAGCACCTTGAAATCCTCCTTCCTCCTTAGTCATTGTTGACTGACTAAGAATCACAAAAGATTCTGAAAGGGAGTTAAAGTTGCCTTGCAGATAGTTGTAAGCAGCTACTAACTTTTCCAAATTAGCCTTGAGCTCCTGATTTTGTTTGATAAGACTATTGTCCTTATCAGTGAGCTCTTCTAGCTAGTGGACCTTGAATAGCATCTGCTTTTCCAGCAGCATAGCTAGCCTCTTCAAAGGCTTTTGCAGCTAAGTTTTGGTCATCATCTCCCTAACCATGCCTAGGTCTTTCTGAGCAATGACTAGACTAGTTGTTCTCTGAGTGATGAGCTCAGTGAATTTCTTCATCTCTGCAGGGAATGAAGCAATGGCGGCTTCATTCTGAGAAGACAACTCCTTGTTCATCTTAGCCAGTACTTGATATATGTTCAAGTATTCATTGGAGTTGACATTTGGCAGCTTGTTAAAAATTTCAGGAGCAATCAGCTTCCTTTTCAAATGAGACACCACCAAGTGCTCATTTCGGTGTTTTGCCAATTTCTTCTCTTCTTCATCATCAGCGTCATCAGCCCAGTGATCGTCATCCTCTTGGACATTTTCATAAATATTTTCTAGTCCAGCAACCATCTCAGAGATGGGCTTCTTTCCTTTAGAGAGGAGGATGGTACATCTTTTGGTGATGCAGCCTTAGCATCATGCTTGTCTTCAGATACTTGCTTAGTATCTCATTCCTCATCAATTTGCCTGAACAACAAGCAGGAGTTCTTTCATTTCAGCATAAGCTTCCATTTCCTTGATGGTTTGATCTTCAATCTTTTGGAGCTTTGCTTTGGATTCAGGTATCTTCTCTTCCAGTTGAAGATTTAGCTGTTGTTCTTCCTCCAACAACTGTTTGAGTTGAGAAACTCTAGCTTGTGCATCCAATATTTTTTTAATGTTGTCCTCAGAGTGCTCAACTACTTGTTCAGTAGAGTCTTTTTGTTGGGGAGATGGATGTAGATTTCTGATGAGATGGAGGAGGGGATTTTTGTAATGTCCTCTCAGTGTGTTTTTCAGGAACTGAGGCATTGCTTCCTTGTGCTATCCCTCCTGTCCCTGGTGCAGGGGCATCATCATCATCCTTCTTATCATCCTCATCCTTGTGATGGTCAGAAGGAGGTTTTTCATAATCATTCTCATCAGTCTCCTCCTCATCTTCAGAAACCAGATTGATCACTTCAGGAAGTGTGATCAATTGCCCATTTACTTCCTCTTGTTTAGAGGGTATGCACTGTAGGGAATTAGGCAAGATTGACTTGAATGCCATCTCCATTCTGGTCTGACCATCTACTTTTTCAAAAGCTTCTATGAGCTTGTGTGCAACTTCTTTGACAAAGCCCTTATGCATCAGAGTAGCAAAAGAGTAGTGCTCTGTTGGGAACATAGCATGGACATAATTCTCCAAGTCAAAAGCTCTGACTCGTCTCAATTGCTGATCAGTCACCTTTGTTAATTTAGTCAGATCTGTGCTTCTGAGCTTTTGCCACCTTTTGAAACACTTGAGATGTTTCTTGAGAGTGTGGTCTTTGAAGAATGGAAGCAGGTCTTTTGTTGAGAATGCAGAGACCTTTGGCACACTTGTTTGAGCCTGAAAGAAAGTGTTTTGAGTTAGATTCAAAACTTGTATAGATATCTGAGTACTAATGTAGTTAGGTTTCTGAGTTACCTGAATGAGTACATCAGGCTCAGATACTTGTACTACTGAGGCAGGGGGTGCCTCAGATATCTTATTGTGAGGTGGAGACTTGGGAGTCTGGTCCTCATCAACCTTTCTTTCTGCTTGAACCTGAGAATTAAAATTATCACAATACTTAGGAAATTGTCATGAAAGATTTTATGCAATTAAGCTTCAATGATCTCTGAGTTTTTCACTTACTTCCTCAACAGGAGGCTCAGAAACATTTTTCTCAGGAACTTTCTCAGTTTCTGGTGTTCTTTCTGGTGATGTTGCCTTTGGGGCTTCATCAATTTCCATGGGTGCAGGGGATGTCGCAACTCTTTCCCCTTGCACTTCTACTTCTGAATGAGCCTGTAAGTATAAAGTATTGAGTAATTAGAGAAGAATTCATATTAACCCATAATGAAGAATATTTATCACAGATTTTTATATACCTTCACACTAGAAGGCTCAATGACATTTTCTTCAGAAACCTTGACGGTTTCAGGGTCCTTTTCTGGCATTTCTGCCTTATCTTCTTCTTTCTCAGTTGGAGCCTATTAGAAACAAACACTTAAGAGTATTAGTCAAGTGTATAAAGTACATATCTGAGATGTTATATCTCAAGGAACTATCTTCTACCTATGAGACAGGCTCCTATTCCTTAAGTGGTGAGGCTATGGAGTCCTCCTTCTCAGATTCTGAGGCTAGCTTTGCAGCTTCCCCTTGATGTTGTGTTTCTAATTTAGCCTATAACAAGGAAATTTTATTAAATAACAAGATTAATAAACACAAGATATCACAAGTAATGAGTTAAACCATTTAGCTACCTGAACAGTGTCAGGCTGATTGGTCTCTGGAACATGTGACCCTTCTATGCTTTGGTCTTGTTGTTCCATTTCAGCTTCTTTGTTTGAAGTTTCAGGTACTTCGGACCTTTCCTGAGTGTGCAACTCAGTTGCCTCCCCTGGTTGATCATTCTGAGCAGATGCCTCAGTTGGATCCCTCACATTGAGTTGGGGAACCTGCTCTTTTACAGGATTTCCTTCAGCAAAGAAAGATGCTGGTATCTCATGCTGTAACTTAAGTATCATCTTAGCAGTATCCACTATTGGCTGTTGTGGTTGGTGTGGTGATTCTGATCTGGATGAAGAAGGTGATGTTGTACGAGGCCTATCCAGATCTGCTTGAGATAGATTTTTAAGTGTTGTGTCCAACACTAAGTTGCCACTCATCAGAGCATCTTCAATATGCTTAAGTGATACTTGCTCTGATGGTGTGTTTTTTCCAGTGACCTTGGACACAGTTGCTTCTTCAGCAACCTTTGAACTAGTTGCTCTTTCAGCAACATTGGGGATTATTGCTTCTCCCTCATCTTCAGATTCCTCATCGAAATCTGGGACTGAGTTAACAACAATCCCTGCTGCTTCTACGGAGAGTGTTTGAAGTTTCTCACTGCTTTTATCATCATTTATGAGTTCATCAACAGTGGACTTAGCAACATTGATGAGTTCATCAGCAAGGCACTCAGCAGCATTGATGAGTTCATCACCAATGGGGTCAGATATCTAAGAGTCGACATCCACAATGGGTATGCCTTCTGATTTGCCAGCAGACTTATTTCGTGAAGTTCTGGGCTTTTTGGTCGCAACGGAACCCTCAGATACCTCATCAGTCTTTCATTTCTTGGAACCTTTCTGAGATGCAGTAACCTTTTTCATCATGTTTGTATACTCATATTTGTAGAGCAGGTTACTGTTGGCTATGTCAGCCTTCTCTCTGAGCTCAATGCCAAGATTTTCCAGCAAGAAACATATTTTCAGTCCATAGCTTACTGTGGATTTTGGCTCAGCAAGGCCCTTAACGATTTTAGGCTCAATGCCTTGAATCTTCTTCACAAATTTCATAAAGGCGTACTTCCCCCAATTGAAAGGGTTTTCCAGCCTTTTGTTATGTTGATTCAACAAGAACATCATCATCCAGCGTTCTTGGATTATTTGGTCGGCACCTCCTTGTAGACCATCAAAGCATCTGTGAAGAATGCATGCCAACACATCCCAGTGAACCAACAGATGTCTGGTTCTGATGTCTGCAAGTTTGAAGTCGAAGGGTGTATCTGATTTTTCAAGATCACACACATCACTGTAAAGTTGCTTCACACCTTCAAGGAGATCATCATCCTTGCTGTTTATTTCAAAATCATTTCCAAGATTTTGAAGTTCAAACAACTCACAGAAAGTTGTTAAGTTCAAAAGGATGTCCTTTCCTTGAACTTTTGATTTTATAGAAACTATTTCAGTGCCTTCAATAACACAGGAAATAATCCTGGAATTGTTGTAAAATTCCAACACATCCAGTGAAGAAACTCCACTGGGAATAGCAAACAGTAAACCCTTGATTTGTGCCCTTTCAAGCATACCAAGAATTAGCTTCCTATCAGCTTGATTTTCAATAGCAGCAACAAGGTATTCCTCAATCATGGAACCACCCAAATCATCCTGTGATTTGAAGTCCAATGATCAGGATTGAAGTCTCCTATCAATCGATTGTTCGTGATAACCAACACCGGTGCTTGCTTTTCAGCAGTACCAGAGGTAGTAGCTTGGGATTTCTGGGTAGAAGCACGTTTTGGAGCGATCTCTTTAAATAGTGAAAGTTTTTTAAGGTCGGAAAGAGATTAATGTGTGAGTTTAGTGATTCTTTGCAGAATAACTAAGCGAAGAACAGAGATTTGCATAAAATATTGAAAGGTTTTTGCTATTTCTGTGTAAATGTGAATGTTGGATTAGGCGAAAGTGATTTCTTTTGCCAAAATCCTATATATATAGCATTGTACTTTCAGCAGATATATACATACAAATTGATTTTGTGCATATGTATCTGCGCAAATGCAGTTAAACGTGGGTAAAAATCATTTTGCATTAAATGCTTAGTGGGTTCTGCCAAGGTTCTGTCTTCTTTATCATCTGAGTCTTCATCCCAGTGATCTTCATCCTCTTGGCATTTTCATCAATATTTTCTAGCCCAGCAACCATCTCAGAGATGGGCTTCTTTCCTTTCAGTGAGGAGGATGGTACTTCTTTTGGTAAAGCAGCCTTAGCATCATGCTTGTCTTCAGATACTTGCTCAGTATCTAATTCTTCAGCAATGGCCTGAACAGCAAGCTGGAGTTCTTTTATTTCAGCATAAGCTTCCATTTCCTTGATTGTTTGATCTTCAATCTTTTGGAGCTTTGCTTTAGATTCAGCTATCTTTTCTTCTAGTTGAAGATTTAGCTGTTGTTCTTCCTCCAACAATTGTTTGAGTTGAACAACTCTGGCTTGTGCATCCAATATTTTCTGAGTGTTATCCTCAGAGTGCTCAACTACTTGTTCAGTAGAGTCTTTTTCTTGGGGGAGATGGATGTGTAAACTTCTAAGGAGATGGAGGAGGGGAATTTTGTGAATTCCTCTCAGTGTGCTTTTCTGCAACTGGGGTATTATTACCTTGTGCAATCCCTCATGACCCTGGTGCAGGGGCATCATCATCATCCTTGTGATGGTCAGAAGGAGGTTCTTCAAAATTATTCTCATCTGTTTCCTCCTTATCTTCATAAACCAGATTGATCACTTCAGGAAGTGTGACCAATTGCCCAGTTACTTCCTCTTGTTCAGAGGGTATGCACTGTAGGGACTTGGGCAAGATAAGCTTGAATGCCATCTCTATTCTGGTCTGACCATCTGCCTTTTCAAAGGCTTCAATAAGCTTGTGTGCTACTTCCTTCATGAAGGTCTTATTCATCAATGTGGCAAATGCGTATTGCTCAGTTGGAAACATTGCATGCACATAATTCTCCAAGTCAAATACTCTTGCTCTTCTGGTAGGGTGATCAGTGACACTTGTGATTTGAAACAGATCAGGGCATCTGAGTCTCTGCCATTTCTTGAAACACTTTAGATGCTTTGGCAGAGTATGAGCTCTGAAGAATGGAAGAAGGTCCTTGTTCAAATCTTCAGGGACACTAAGGCACTAGCTTGAGCCTGAAAGACTAAGGCACTTTAGTAGATATCTGGGTTTTAGAGTAGTCAAGTATATGTGTTACCTGTGCAAAAGCAACAGGCTCAGGAGGTTGGACTACTGAGGTTCCAGGTGCCTCAGATATCTTGGTGTGAGGAGGAGACTTGGAAGTATGATCCTCAACATCCTCTCTTTCTTTTTGAACCTGAGAGTAAAATATAACATAACACTTAGAAATTTATCAGGAGAGAAACACTTAGACAATTTGATATCTGAGATGTCAATTACCTCCACAGTAGGATGGTCAGACACTTTTCTCTCAGAAACTTGTGCGGTTTCTGGTATTCTCTCTGGCGATGAAGGCTTGGTGGCCTCACCAATTTTCATTGGTTGAGGGGATTGAATGGGCAATTCCCCAGCAACTCCTACTTCTGTTTGAGCCTATTAGTAGAAAGTGTTAAGTATTTAGAAAAATGATCAGAGTAACATTGTGAAGAATATAGATATCTGAGATATATACCTTCTCAATAGAAGGCTCAGATACTTGTTCCTCAGAGACTTTGTGAGTCTCTGGTTGATTCTCTGACGAGTTAGGCTTCTCAGCCTCATCATTTTTCTTCTCGATTGGGGCCTATTAGAAACAAACACTTAGTTAGTCAAGTGTATACAATAGATATCTGAGAAGTTATGTCTTAAGAAACTATTTTCCATCTGTAATACAGGCTCAGGTTCCTTAAGTGGTGAGGCTATGGGAGCCTCCTTCTCAGTCTCTGAGGCAAGCTTTGCAGCTTCCTCTTGTTCTTTTGTTTCTAATTCAGCCTGTAACAAAGAAATTTTATAAGTAACAAGATATATAAACATAAAATATCACAAGTAGAGAGTTAAACCATTCAGCTACCTGAGCAGTGTCAGGTTGATTGGTCTCTGGAACTTGTGACCCTTCTATGCTTTGGTCTTGTTGTTCCAGAACTTATACTTTTCGGGCTTTGTGTGTCTTTTCTTTCTACGACTAAATAGCTTTCTGAGTTCAAGTGTCAGAAGCTTCAGTTGTTTGAATGTATTTGACCCACTCTCAGTAAGTAAGTTCTAGTCTTATTTAATTATTGAGTGTGTACCAACCTTTGCCTTTCTGGATACCCGTTCCAGAAATGTTTTGCCTTTCTGAGTGTTGCTACTCAGAAACCTTTGCATCACTTCTTATCAACTTGGCTTTCTGAGAACCTGTTCTCAGAGGCCTACTTCTTTTCTACCTCACTTACTCAGACTTTAGAGATTCAGGACATTTTTCAGTCCTTAGGCATCTCCAATAACCCAAGACTATGTCTTAAAGTCAAGAACCGGCTTTCGTGTAGGGGCTTGGTGAAGATATCTGCAAGTTGGTCTTCTGTGCCAATCTTGAATATCTCTATATTGCCTTTTTCAACATGGTCTCTGATGAAGTGCTGTCTAACATCAATGTGCTTTGTTCTAGCATGGAACTTGGGGTTCTGTGTGATTTCAATAGCACTTGTGTTATCACAGAAAATGGAAGTTTTCTCTTCATTGAGTCCATAGTCTCTGAGTTGTTGTTGAATCCACAAAATTTATGTTGCACAACAACCAGCAGCAATATATTTAGCCTCTGTGGTAGAAGTTGCAATTGAGTTTTGCTTCTTGCTAAACCATGAGATAAGTCTAGTTCCCAGAAACTGACAAGTTCCTGAGGTACTTTTCCTATCAAGCATTGATCCAGCATAATCAGCATCTGAGTAACCAGCCAAACTCAATCCACTTTCTTTAGGATACCACAAACCTACATCTACTGTACCTTTCACATACCTTAATACTTTCATAGCAATGTTGTAGTGTGATTGCATTGGATTTGTTTGAAATCTAGCACACACTCCAACTACATATTGAATATCAAGTCTGCTTGCAGTAAGGTAAAGTAGTGAACCTATCAATTTCCTATACTTGTGTTCATCACTCTTATCTGATTCAGTATAGGTCATCTTGGTTCCTATGCTCATAGGTATCTTAGCATTCTTTTCAGAAGGCTTAAGATTGAACTTTGTGAGCATGTCTTTTGCATACTTTGTCTGACTAATGAATATTCCATCATTGAGTTGCTTGACTTGCAATCCTAGGAAATAGTTCAATTCTTCCATCATGCTCATCTCAAATTTACTTTTCATGAGATTTGCAAAGTCATCACAAAGTTGCTTGTCCTTAGATCCAAATATAATGTCATCAACATATACTTGAACTAAGAGTAGTTTTCCATCATGATTTAAAGTAAATAAAGTTTTATCAACTTCACCTTTCTTGAAACCAATTCCAAAAGGTATTTGGCCAAAGTGTCATACCATGCTCTTGGAGCCTATTTCAGTCCATATAGAGCTTTCTGTAGCTTATAGACCATTCTACTTTCTGAGGAAACTTCAAAGCCAGGTAGTTGCTCAAAATAGACTTCCTCAGCAAGTTCACCATTTAAGAAAGCACTCTTGACATCCATCTGATAAACTTTAAAGTCTTTATGAGCTGCAAAGGCCAGAAAGAGTCTTATTGCATCTAATCTGGCAACTGGTGCATATGACTCATCAAAATCTAGACCTTCAGTCTGGGTGAATCCCTTGGCAACCAACCTTGCTTTATTTCTGGTTATTTCACCAGATTCATTCATCTTGTTTCTGAAAACCCACTTAGTTCCAATCACAGATATTCCTTCTACAAATGGAACTAGTTTCCAGACTTTGTTTCTCTCAAACTGATCCAACTCTTCTTGCATTGCAGAGATCCAGTCTTGGTCTCTTAATGCTTCTTCTAAAGTTTTAGGTTCAATGTTTGAGATGAAACATCCAAAGAGAGAATTAGCATTTTCAGCTATTGCTCTCCTAGTCCTAACACCTTGATTGATTGGTCCAATCAAATCTTTTGCAGGATGATCCTTTATCCATCTCATCATGGGTTTAGGGCTAGTAGGGTCAACATCTATGTGATCTGAATGTGAATCACTATGATTATGACTTGATACTTCTTCAGTATCTGTGACATTTTGCACCTCAGAAGGGCGGTGAATGTCTGACACTTGCTCAGTGTGAGAGCTTTCTGGGACATGCCTGTTAGAGAGGTCATTTCCAGAGTTAGCTCTCTGATGAACATCTTCAGTTTCCATTTCTGGAATTCTCATAGGAAATTCTTCATCATGTCTGAGAATCATCCGGTTGTTACTAGGCATTTCATGCTTTTCTTCGAAAGAGTCATCCTCCCTTTCCACAATAATGTTTTTCCTTTCTGGGGGTTCTTCTTCAGAATCCTTTATCATTAGTTCCTTGAACCTTTCTGAGAGTTCATCAGCAAGGGGTGTTTTCTTGCTTCCTTCATAGAATACAACATGAACTGATTCTTCAATCTTCTTTGTTCTTTTGTTGTAAACTATGTATGCTTTGCTATTCATAGAATAACCAAGAAACACACCTTCATCTGCCTTTGGTTGAAATGTTCTTAGATTTTCTTTTCCATTGTTAAGAACAAAACATCTACAACCAAACACTTTCAGATGTTAGATATTAGGGGCTCTACCAACCAAGAGTTCATAGGGGGTCTTGTCATGGTGTTTGTTTATCAAACATCTGTTCTGAGTGTAGCATGCTGTGTTTACAGCTTCAACCCAATAATCTTCACTTATTTCAGTGTCAGCTAGCATTTTCCTTGCTGCTTCTTTAAGGGTTCTATTTTTCCTTTCTGCAACACCATTTTGTTGTGGTGTTCTCACAAAGGAAAGTTGGTGTTGTATACCTTTGCTGGTACAAAACTCCTTTATGTACTGGTTGACAAACTCAGTACCATGGTGTGTTCTGATTGCAGATACCTTGTCATTTTTCATGACTTCAAGCTTATTCAGCAAGTTTGGTATCTCCACCCTAGCATCAGATTTTTGCTTTAGAAAGACAACCCAAGTGAATCTTGAGAAGTCATCTACAACAACCAGACCATACTTCTTTCCTGCATAACTAGTTACAGATGATTCAAAATGATCCATGTGTAATAGTTGCAATGGTCTAACACTAGAGTGTCTGGTTTTGGACTTGAAAGAGATCTTGGATTGTTTCCCCATCTGACAAGCTGAACATATACCATCCTTTCTGAAAGATGTTTTGGGAAGGCCAACCACTAACTCTTTCTTGGCAAGTTTGTTCAGAGTTTTGAAATTCAAGTGACTCATTCTTTTGTGCCATAACCAGTGCTCTTATGTGTGACATGATTGACTCACCATGAGACATTCTTCAGTTGTGGCAGATGCCCAATCAGCAACATAAAGACTGCCTTTCCGCTGAGCAACCAAGACTGTCTGCTTTGACTCATTGTCAATAAGTTTGCAATACTTTGCTTTGAATTTCACAGTGAATCCCTTGTCTGCAAACTGGCTCATGATAAATAGATTATATTTCAAACCTTTAACATGTAATACGTCAGTGATTGTTAATGATCCCAATTTAACGTTGCCAGATCCCAGAGAGGGATTTAATTCTCCTCCAGCAAATCTGATGTCTGGTCTAGTGTTGCAAGCTTTGTAGTTGACCATATTTGCTTTGTCTCCTGTCATGTGCTTTCCGCATCCACTATCAAATAGCCATTGAGCCTTAGTCCAAGAGGCGTTCTCATCAGCCATAAGACATATTTCAATGTTGGAGATGTCTGGACCAGCAATCTCAGCATTCCACACATTTCATTCTTCTTAAGGCCGAAGTCGATTACATCGTGGGTGATTCCACACAATTCTGGTGATGGTACGTTTGAGTCATCTGAATCTCCATCTTCAGAATTTGTCTCAATGTCTAGAGCATCAAGTTGAATTTGAATCTTCTTCCTTTCTTCAGTCAGTAAGGCCCTTTGATTTCTCTTGAAATTTCTTTTGTCCTTCTCGTCACCTGTCTTGAGCTTGTTTAAAGCAGGACAATCTCTCTTGAAGTGACCAGGCTTTTGACAATAGAAGCAGATATCATTTCCTATTTCTGTAGCTTCAGTACTAACACCTTTCTGAATGGGGGTGTTCAGAGAGTTGTTCATTTGTATGTTCTTGTACTGATGATAGTTTGGGCCAAGATGCTTTTTCAGCTTTTCTTTAGCTTTTCTTCTCTCAATCTCTTGACTCACAAATTTCTTCATGTGTCTTACTGCAAGAGCATTTTCTTCAGATGCATCTTTGGTATCCTTCTTTTCAGAAGTACCTTGAGAAACTAGAGCAACACTTTGCAATTTTTCAGCTGTTTGGAGTAATATTTGGCATCCCTTGGTTGAAATAAAAGAACTTAGTGTGCTCCCAGTTTTGATTGAGACTTCTGACAATAGTCTTAATATTTTCTGGCTGGGAGTATCTGTTGCTTTCACCAAGTGCAGCCATATCACTCATAAGGGTAGTAAACCTGAAATCAAGTTCTTCTAGAGTTTCAGTGGGACCTTGTTTGAAGTTTTGGAACTTCAATTTAAGAACTTCGAACTTGTTTTTCTTGGTTTCTCAGTTCCGACACAGATTTCTTCAATCAATTGCCAGGCAACTTTCGCCGTTTTAGCTCCCCACAGTTTACACTGTATGTGCTCAGGTGTCGATCTGATGATGATATTAAGAGCTTGACCATCCAATCTGTGTCTCTTGGTATCTTCAGATGTCCAGAGCTCTCTTGGCTTGTCTTCATACATAATGCTTCCAGGAGCAACACGACCACTATCACTAGCAGCCACATCCTCGCTTCCATCTTCCTTGTCTGAGGCTTTTCTTCCATCAGACACCTCAGTAACTTGTTTGAGTTGTCTAATTTTGATAGGTCCTTCATTGATGACATAGATCATCTCATCACTAATGGCCTCCAGATGGAGCATCATGTTGTTCTTCCATTTCTCGTAGTTTTCTGGCTTCAGAACGGGTGCATCACTCAGAGACATACCTGCACACTTAACACACAAATTATATAGTCCTCAGAAAGGGACAAAGTTCCTTCACCTATATGGGGATCTAGGTTCAGTGCAGAAGGCTTGTGAACCTCCTGCTCTGATACCACTTGTTGGTCCAGATAACGGCAAAGTAAAAGACTGAAGGGGGGGGTGAATAGTCTTTTAAAACTTTTATCGATAAACACAGCTTTCGTAAACAGGGGTTTCTGATACATAAATTTAGAGCGCGGAAGACTTTAAGATAGGTAAGTGCAGAAACAATAAGTATGTGTGTGTGCTTTGCTGAAATGTAAATACAGAAAGGTAAATGACACAGCAAGTATAGTGGTATCTGGAGGTGGCGTAATCCTCCAACTAATCCACTTCGGTCTTTCTGAGACCTAGAATTCACTTGAACAGATAATTGAGTTCACCTTACAATAATCCTATTCTAAGATTCTTAAACAAATGGTTCCCAACCAATTGTTCCCCCTGAGTTATTCCCCAGCTCCTAGAGCTAAGTATTTCCTCTACTCAGATAACCTTGGAGTTATTCCTTGATTTCCCAAATCAAGTACTTCCTCTACTCCACGCCTTGATGGTGTTGGTTATAAGGTTTGTCAGAGACGCTTCTCGTACAACTTTTCAGTTATGTTTTCAAAGAGCCTAATAGAACAAGACTACTTAATACACTTGTTCAGTGGATGGCGATCGCTTTCTTATCGACCAAGTAATTGATGTCCGTTCTGGAGAATGAGCTTCAGAAAGGGTATCTGATAGTTCAACTCTTTCACGAATAACAATCTCTTGTTAAGGATCAGGACAACTTAGAACTACTAGTGATTCTTTGAGCAACAGAAAGCTTTCAGAAAGGGTAGTAGAGTGCTTGAGAGAATACTTTGCTTGATGGTAAGTTTGCAAGATAGAGCGTTCTAAGGTATATTTCTCAGCATCTAAGTGTGTGATATATATAGATGAATTTGAGAGTTGTTGGAATGATATCCGCTAGACACAATTCAAATTCAATCCATACTTATCTTGTAATAAGTACTCAGAAGTCCTTGTCTCATGTCTCAGAGAGGACTGTGCTTCAGCGGCTTTTCTGCCGATGCAATTAATGCACTTGTACTATTTCTTGTCCTGTAGTCTTCAACGGATACATGAGCCTTTCTGATGGCTTGCATGCTTCATACTCATGATGTCATATGTCCAGAATCATATTTCAAAAGTAAGTAAATACACTTAAGAAAGGATTAATGACATAGTCTTTCTGAGTTAGACTAAACCTTGATGTCTTCATAAATCTTGTGCAATCTTCAATCTTCTAATCTTCAGCAAAGCTCCATTGCTAGGATTGATCTTCATGGTCTTCTGGAAATAAAAATTACACTCAGAGACCTATAATCCTAATACAAGATTTACTAGACTAATCATACTCAGTGATTTCCTCTTTTGCAATGTTCAAGTGAACCAAGAGTACTTGATCACCTTTCTGGCTAAGATAAGAACATGTGATGAGTGATCAAAATACTAACAGATATTCCTAACATGTATAGTGTGGAGGCAATGTCAGAATCCTCCATCACTATACCACCACTTCTCAAAGCTTCTTCTACCAGCTTGAGTGTGTCTTGTCCAAATTCCTTGGACTTAGGTTCTATCTCAGCAACCTCTGTACTAAGTGCTTCTCCAGCAGCCTTAATAATGGGTGCTTTCTCAGCAACCTTTGTAATAGGTGCTTGTTCAGCAACCTGTGGTGTAGGTTCTTCTTCAGATACCTCTATTCTTTCAGCATCCTTTGAACTTGTTGCTTCTTCAGCAACCTTAGCCCTTTTTGATTTATGTAGGACTTGAGAGATGACCAATTCATCATCATCAGAGCTCTCATCAGCATTAGGAACTGATTGATCTATAATCCCTGCGGTTTTTGCAGATAGGGCTTGATGCCTGCCACTACTCTCATTTTTACCAATGAGTTCATCAGCAAGGTACTCTGCAACATTTATGAGTTCATCAGTTGTGGTCTTAGCAGCATTTATGAGTTCATCTTCATTGATGAGTTCATCAGCAGTGGTGGCAGATATCTGACAGTCGACATCTACAATGGGTATGCCTTCTGATTTGCCAGCAGTATTCTTTCGTGAAGTTCTGGGCTTTTTGGTCCCAACTTATCCCTCAGATACTTCGTCAGTCTTTCATTTATTAGAACCTTTATGAGACGCAGTAACCATTTTCATCATGTTTGTGTACTCATATTTGTAGAGCAGGTTACTGTTGGCTATGTCAGCCGTCTCTCTGAGACACTCCAGTAAGTAGCATATCTTCAATCCATAACTTACTGTGGCTTTTGGCTCAGCAAGGCCCTTAATGATATTAGGCTCAAAGCCTTGAATCTTCTTTACAAATTTCATAAAAGCATACTTCCCCTAATTAAAAGGGTTTTCCAGCCTTTTGTTTTGTTGATTCAACAAGAACATCATCATCCAGCGTTCTTGGCTTATCTGGTCAGCTCCTCCTTGTAGACTATCAAAACATCTGTGAAGGATACATGCCAACACATCCCAGTGGACCAACAGATGTCTGATCCTTATGTCAGCAAGCTTAAAGTCTATGGGTGTGTCTGGCTTGTCAAGATCACACACATCACTGTAGATCATTTTGACACCCTCAAGGAGATCTTCATCCTTGGTGTCAATTTCAAAATCCTTTCGAAGATTTTGAAGCTCAAACAGTTCACAAAAAGTTGTTTCGTCCAACAGGATTTCCTGTCCTTGGACTTTAGTCTTGATAGACACTATCTCAGTGTCTTCAGAGACTTGGAAAATAATCGTGGAGTTGTTGTAAAACTCCAGGACATCCAGTGAAGAAACTCCACTGGGAAAAGCAGATAGAAAGCCCTTAATTTGTGCCTTTTAAAGCATATCAAGTACCAACTTCCTGTCAGTCTGGTTTTCTATTGCAGCAACAAGGTATTCCTCAATCATGGAACCACCCCAAATCATCCTGTTATTTGAAGTCCAATGATTAGGATTGAAGTCTCCTATCAATCGTTCGTGATAACCAACACTGGTGCTTGCTTTTCAGCAGTACCAAAGGTAGTAGCTTGGGATTTCTGAGTAGAAGCACGTTTTGGAGCCATCTCTTTAAATAGTGAAAGTTTTTGAAAGTTGGAAAGGGATTAAGGTGTGAGTTTAGTGATTCTTTGCAGAATAACTAAGCGAAGAACAGAGATTTGCAGAAAATTTTGAAAGGTTTTTGCTATTTATGTGTAAGTGTGAATGTTGGATTAGGCGAAAGTGATTTCTTTTGCCAAAATCCTATATATATAGCACTATACTTTCAGCAGATATATAGATACAAATTGATTTTGTGCATATGTATCTGTGCAAATGCAGAAGGTCGTGGGTGAAAATCATTTTGCGTTAAATGCTTAGTGGGCCACGACTGAGTTTTGACAGTCCACTATTTTACCGAGAATTAATCTCGTCCGTTAAGATCAAATGCCCATTTCATCAAGGGTCACGTTTGCTTCTTTAGCAATGATCACAATCAATAATTGTAATTGTGTCCAATTAATGAAATTTGGCGAATGGCTTTCTGAATCACATCTCTTTTCTGTCACTAGGGGACAGTCTTTGGACTTATGTAGTCAGTTCAGAGACTGTGTGTAACTTAACATATAAATGGAAAGATACAAAACACCAGAGATGTAGTTGACTGAATACAGTTGTACCACATTTCTATTTTGTGTTCCCCCTCACTTTGTGATCTTATAGATATCTGAGTACCCGTCTCAAAAATCTTTGAAAGACACTTTTACCCATCCTTTTAGTATATGAGTTCTCGTCTCAGATACCTTTTTGCCTTAGATATCTAGATGCCTGTTCCAGATATCTTTCTCCTTTCTGAGTTTTCATCTCAGAGATTAGAACTTTTCAGTTCCTTTGGTAGCTCCATTAACCCAAGACTATGTCTCAGGGTTAAGAACCTGCTTTCTTGCAAAGGCTTTGTAAAGATATCTGCAAGTTGGTCTTCACTACCAATCTTGAGTATCTCTATATTGACTTTTTCAACATGGTCTCTAATGAAGTAGTGTCTAAGATCAATGTGCTTTGTTCTTGCATGAAACTTAGGATTCTGAGTTATGGCAATAGCACTTGTGTTGTCACAGAAAATCGGAGTTTTCTCTTCATTGATCTCATAGTCTCTGAGTTGTTGTTGTATCCACAATATCTGTGAAGCACAACACCCAGCAACAATATATTCAGCCTCTGTGGTAGATGTGGCAATTGAGTTTTGTTTCTTGCTGAACCATGATATTAATCTGGCACCAAGAAATTGACAAGTTCCTGAGGTGCTTTTTCTATCAAGAAATGATCCAGCATAGTCAGCATCAGAATAGCCAACTAAACTCAATCCACTGTTGGATACCACAATCCAACTTCTACAGTACCCTTTACATACCTTAATATTTTCATAGCAATGTTGTAGTGTGATTGCATTGGATTTGTCTGAAATCATGAACACACTCCAACTGCATATTGAATATCAGGTCTACTTGCAGTGAGGTACAGTAGAGACCCAATCAATTTCCTATACTTGTGTTCTTCAACACTCTTGTCAGATTCAGTATAGGTCATTTTGGTTCCAATGCTCATAAGTATCTTAGCATTCTTTTCAGAAGGCTTTAGATTAAACTTGTTGAGCATATCTTTTGCATACTTTCTTTGACTAATGAATATTCCATCATTAAGTTGCTTGACTTGCAATCCTAGGAAGTAGTTTAATTCTCCAATCATGCTCATCTCAAATTTACTTTTCATGAGAACGAAGTCTTCACAAAGTTGCTTGTCTTTAGATCCAAATATAATGTCATCAACATATACTTGAACTAAAAGTAGTTTCCCTTCATGGTTCAAAGTAAAGAGTGTTTCATCAACATGTCCTTTCTTGAAGCCACTTTCCAGCAAGTATTTGGCTAAAGTATCATACCATGCTCTTGGAGCCTGTTTCTGAAGCTTATACAGCATTCTACTCTCTGTTGAAACTTCAAAGCCTGGTGGTTGTTCAACATAGACTTCCTCAGCAAGTTCACCGTTTAGGAATGCACGTTTGACATCCATTTGATAAACTTTAAAGTCATTATGAGCTGCAAAGTATAGAAATACTCTAATTGCATCCAATCTTGCAACTGGAGCATATGACTCATCAAAATCTAGTCCTTAAGTCTGGGTGAATCCCTTGGCTAACAACCTTGCTTTATTTCTGGTTATTTCACCAGACTCATTCATTTTGTTTCTGAAAACCCACTTGGTTCCAATTACAGATATTCCATCAACAAATGGAACCAGTTTCCAGACTTTGTTTCTCTCAAACTGATCCAACTCCTCTTGCATTGCAGAGATCCAATCTTGATCCTTCAATGCTTCTTCTATAGTTTTAGGTTCAATGTTTGAGATGAAACATCCATAAAGAGGGCATGCATTTCCAGCAATTGCTCTCCTAGTTCTAACCCCTTGGTTTAAAGGACCAATCACATCCTTGGGTTTTGAACTAGTAGGATTAATATCATTTTGATCTGAATGTGAATCAATATGATCTCGACAGGATACTTGTTCAGTATCTGAGATATCTGGCACACGGGAAATGTCATTGATATCTGACACTTTGTCAGTGTTAGAGATATCTGGGATTGAATTTTCAGCAATCTCATTCTCAGAAACCACTTCATGATGAAGGTTCTCAGTCACCTGTTCCATTTCTGGAATTCTCATAGGAAATTCTTCATCATGTCTTAGAGTCATCTGGTTGTTACTAAGCAATGGTTGATTTTCATTGTTAGAGTCATCCTCTAAGTGAATGACAGAGTTGTTTCCTTTTGAGGATTCTTCTTCAAAATCTTTAATCATTAGTTCTTTGAACCTATCTGAGAGTTCTTCATTCAAGGGTACTTTCTTGTTTTCTTCGTAGAAAACTACATGAACAGATTCTTCAATCTTTTGCGTTCTTTTGTTGTAGATTCTGTAGGCTTTGCTATTCAGAGAATAATTAAGAAATACTCCTTCATCTGCTTTTGGTTGAAATGTTCTCAAGTATTCTTTTCCATTGTTAAGAACAAAACATCCGAAACCAAACACCCTTAGATATTTGATACTAGGGGGTCTACCAATCAAAAGTTCATAAGGAGTTTTGTCATGGTGTTTGTTATTCAAACATCTATTTTGAGTGTAGCAGGCTGTGTTAACAGCTTCAACCCAATAGATTTCACTTATTTCAGTGTTAGCAAACATTATTCTTGCTGCTTCTTTTAGGGTCCTATTCTTCGTTTCAGCAACACCATTTTGTTGTGGTGTCCTTATTGAAGATAGTTGATGTTGTATACCTTTGCAGGTACAAAACTCTTTTATGTACTGGTTCACAAACTCAGTACCATGGTCTGTTCTGATTACAGATACCTTGTCATTTTTCATGACTTCAAGCTTATTTAGCAAGTTGGGTATTTCAACCATTACATCAGATTTTTGTTTGAGAAATACAACCCAAGTGAATCTTGAGTAATCATCAACAACAACCAGACCATACTTCTTTCCTGCATAGCTAGTTACAGAGGATTCAAAAAGATCCATATGTAGCAATTGCAGTGGCCTTTCACTGGAGTGTCTAGTTTTAGACTTGAAAGATGTTTTGGATTGTTTTCCCATTTGGCAAGCTGAGCATATATCATCTTTTCTATATGCCATTTTGGGTAAACCAACCACTAATTCTTTCTTGGCTAGCTTGTTCAGAGTTTTGAAGTACAAGTGACTCATTCTTTTATGCCATAGCCAGTTTTCTTTAGTGTGGCCAGATTGACACACCATGAGACATTCTTCAGTTGTGGCAGATGCCCAGTCAGCAACATAAAGATTTCCTTTCCGCCTAGCAACCAAGACTGTCTGCTTTGACTCATTGTCAATTAATTTGCATAGTTTTGACTTGATCTTTATAGTCACCTTTGTCTACCAATTGACTCATGCTTAGGATATTATATTTCAATCCCTTTACATGTAGTACTTCAGAGATTGTAAGAGCTCCAAGCTTCAGATTGGCAAAACCTATGGTTGGATTTTCCTCTCTTCCAGCAAATCTAATAATTGGTCCTTTATCGCATTTTCTGTAGTTAACCAGATTTGCTTTGTCTCCTGTCATGTGCTTCCCACATCCACTATCAAAATGCCACTTTGGGTTCTTCCTCAGAGTGTTCTCATCAGCCATTAGGCAAGGCTCAATGTTGGAGCAATCTGGATAGATCTCCTTAGCAACCCCACATAATTCCCTTTTCCTTTGACCAAAGTCAACCAATTCATGAGTGATGCCACATAATTCTGGAGAAGGTAGTTTGGAGTCATCTGAGTCTTCTTCCTCAGATTCTGACTCAATATCAAGAGCATCCAGTTGGATTTGAATCTTTTTCCTTTCTTCAGTGAGCATAGCTCTCTGACCTCTCTTGAAGTTTCTTCTATCTTTCTTGTCACCTGTCTTTAGCTTATTGAAAACAGGGCAGTCTCTTTTAAAATGACCAGGTTTCTGACAATAGAAACAGATATCGTTTTCAATTTCTGCTTCCTCAGTACTAGATGCTTGCTGAGCCGGCTTGTTCAGCGAGCTTGACAACTGCATATTTTTGTACTGGTGATAGTTTGAGCCTAGATTCTTTTTCAACTTCTCTTTGGCTTTTCTTCTCTCAATCTCCCGACTGACATATTTTCTCATTTGCTTCACAGCAAGAGAATCTTCCTCAGTCATTTCTTTGGTATCCTTCTTTTCAGAAGTACCTTGTGTTACTAAATCAACATTGTCAACTTTCTCAGCAATCATTTGTTCTCTCTGAGTAGTTTCATAGTTGACAGTAGCTAAGTGGGAAAAGAGTTCTACTGGAGTGATATTTGGCATTCCTTGGTTGAAATAAAAGTACTAAGTATGTTCCCAGCTTTGATTCAAGCTTCTCATGATAGTCTTAACATTTTCAGAGTTAGAGTATCTCTCACTTTCACTAAGTACAGCCATTTCACTCATCAATGTTGTGAATCGAAAATCTAGTTCTTCAAGAGTCTTTGTGCGACCTTGTTTAAAGTTTTAGAATTTGAGCTTCAAAACATCGTAACTTATTTTCCTTTATTTCTTCAATCAGTTGCCAAGCCACTTTCGCCGTTTTTGCACCCCACAGTTTACACTGTATGTGCTCTGGAGTGGAATGTATGATGATATTGCGAGCCTGACCATCCAGTCGATTTCTCTTGGCATCTTTCGATGTCCAGAGCTCTCTAGGCTTTGGCTCATAAACAACTTGACCAGTAGGTCTTCCACTGGTTGACGCACCTGTTTGTGAGGAACCACCACTTGGTTCTTCATCAGTGGGAACTCTGTCTCTACCATTAGAAACCTCCATGACCTGCTTAAGTTGTTGAATGACTGTGGGGCCATTCTTTATCACTTCGATCATTTCGTCACTAATAGCTTCTAGGTGGAGCATCATGTTGTTCTTCCATTTCTCATAGTTCTCTGGCTTGAGAATTGGAGCGTCACTTAAAGACATCCTGTAGCAAACACACTAAATAGACAAATCAAGTGTAGGTGAAAAGCAGTTAGTGGGCACTTATCTGGGATCTAGGTTCAGTGCAGAATACTTGGGAACCTTCTGATACCACTTGTTGGTCTAGATAACGGCAAAGGAAAAGACTAGGAGGGGGGTGAATAGTCTTTTACAACTTTTGTCGAGAAACACAATTTCTCAGATATCTATGAAGATATCTAATACTTAATTTCAGAGAGTGGAAGACTTTTCTGTGATAAGTGCATGTGCTCAGCAAGATATAATGTGTTTAAATACTTAGCAAGATAAAGAGAACGATAAGTAAATTGCTGAAAGTAAATAACACGTCTTTTATAGTTGTATCTGAAGGTGGCGTAATTTTTTCAACTAATCCATTTCGGTCTTTCTCAGACCTGGAATCCACTAAGACGGATAATTGAGTTCACCTTACAAATATCTTCTCTCGATTCCTAAAAACACTAGGTTCCTAACCAAGTGTTCCCCCTGAGTTATTCCCCGGCTCCCAGCCAAGTACTTCCTATACTCAGAAACCTTTGAGCTGTTCCTTAGTTTCCCAAACTAAGTACTTCCTATGCTCAGTAACCATGGAGTTATTCCTTAGTTTTCCAAACTAAGTACTTCCTGTACTCCACGCCGTTTAAGGTGTTGGTTATGATGGTTTGTCAGGTGAGTAGTCTTACTAACTTTCAAGTTATTTAGGAATACTCTATATAACAAGAATCACTTAACACACTACACAACGTGTGGTGATATGTTCTTACTGACCCAAGTCTATGTTAACATGTTCTGGAGAAAGAAACTCAGATACTTGATCTTTTGATTCAACTCCTTCACAGATAGCAATGCTTGTTAAGGATCAGGACACTTAGAACTTTCGTGCCACTTAGAATTCAAGAGCTTAGTCGCAACTGTAAGCTAAAGAGTAAGTAGGTTGAAGGCTTGTATGCTTGGATGAATAAGTTTGTTCTGTGTGTAAGTTCAAGGTGTGTATTTCAAGCATTCTAAGTGGTGATATTTATAGTTGAATTTGAAGCCGTTTAAATAGTATCCGTTAGGATCAATTCAAATTCAAACTATTGATATCTGAAAATAGTACTGCAGAAGACGTTGTCTCTTTTCAGAGATTTCCTCTTTTGTTCAGATGTATCTGTCTGCGCATTTATTGCATTGTACTATTTTTGTCCTGTAGTGCCAACGGAACTATGCACGCTTTCTGAAGCATTGTATGTCCCTTTCCAGAGACCTTCACATCTCCAGATACCTGTTGAAACATTGTTTCCCAGAAACATTATTTTATCCAGGGTATCTGAGTGTAGGTTTCTGTGGGCACTTTTCCTCGTTCAGAAACCTTGTGTTCTCAGATATCTTTTGCAAAACTTATTTATTGAGAAACACTTGTTTCTTTAAGATATCTGGACATAGGTATCTGATGAGACCAATTTCCTTCATCTTTAGCAATCTTGTGCGGTCTTCAAATCTTCAAATTTGTTGAACTCTCCTGCCGGATGCCTTCTTCTTGGTCTTCTTCAAAGATATAAAAATTACATTCAGAGACCTAACATCCGATACAAGATTTGCTCGACTAACATACTTAGTGATTTTCCTCTTTTACAGTGTTCAAGTGAACCAAGAGTACTAACCACCTTTCTAAGCTAAGATAAGTCATTAGGTTGCTGATCAAAATCTAAACAGATATTCCTAACAAATTCTTTCTTTCACTTTACTTTACGCACTGTCTTTCAATTCATACAACATAAACCCAAAAAATATATATATATATAACCTATGGGAATCGATTTCCACAGCAAAAATCCCAAAAATATTTTCTTTTCCATATTTGTTTATTTTCTTATCAAAAACCTCAAAATACGTTTATCTGATTTATTATTATATTATTATATATCTCTGCGTAAGCTCGTTTGTTAAGGAATAATGAAGAAGAAGATGAAAGAACTATCGGAGAGATCAATATGCCGAAACCAAGGAGTGGAATTCAAATCCAGCCGCATATAAGGGAGTACGGGTTTGATCCAACTCTGATTAACTCATTACCAAAGTTTGAAGGAAGAGAATGAGAAAATGAATGCAAGTTTCCGACGAAGGGGTTAACTGATGGTGAGCTGAAATTCTGGTTTTTCATCAAAAAACTGGAGGCGGCAGCAAAAAGATGGATAGATTCAATTAAAGAAGAGGTTAGTGTGTGGGATGAGCTGAGGAGTCTGTTCTTGATGAGGTTTTTGGACTTGCAAGGGTTATGAGAGAAAAGAGAATGATATCCACTTTCACTCAGAAACCGAAGGAATCTTTTCATGATGCATGGGAAAGGTTTGAGGAGATGCAATACAACTGCCCCCAACATCAGTTTACTTCACGACAACTCTGTGAGTATTTCTGCTTAGGAGTTCAGAGACCTTATAGACACAGCACTGGACGGATAATTTATGGGGAGCCCTGCTAAGCAAGTACTGGAAGCTTGTGCCAGTGTTGCTGAGAACTCAAGGTACAGGAGTGAGCAGCTAAAGGAGAATGAGATCTTCAATAAGATAGAAACCATGGAAGAAGTAAGGACAATAGCCGCAATTGACGAAGAAGCGAAATGGGCTATGGGACAGAGCGTAGGAAACCCTGAGTACTTGGATAAAAGAAGCATATCAAAGGAAGTGAGCCAAGAAGTACCAGAAGGAGAACCTATCGAGCTGAGCATTGAAGGGAAGGATGAAGTTTCCAAAATCAGCAGCGAACAATTAGTCGACAGCATCGTCACTGCTAAAAAGGGTTTGGAAGAGGAGATAAAAACCCTCAAGAAACATCACAACCAGAGAGGAAAACTAGAATAGGAAGAGCTGGATAAAGGAAGCAGTGATACTCGAGCTCTAGTGAATTTCCTTCACGGACAGTTCGTGGCGGTCAGCAAAGAGCTGAGAAACTAAGTGAGAATTTTGAAGGGGTGGAAGAGAAAATGTTGGCGATGAAGATCGTAGTAAGATATATGGATAACAAGGTAGAAGAAGTAAAGGAGCAACGCATGGAATACATAGGATCGATAACCACTGGACACCAGATTTTGTGCCAAGAAGTAAAGAAAACGCTAAGGGGAAGAAGAACAATAAGGAAGTAGTAGAAGTCAAAGATTCGAATGAGGCGGAAGAGAAGAATAAAGCAAAAGAAGACTGTAGAAGGGGACGTGATTATAAATATTGGCTCGAGAAGGGATTTGTTAGGTCCGTGACCGGTAAGTTAGTAGATTTGAAGGATTTACCTTTCCCGGGATTAATTGCAAACAACATCAAGAAAGATACAAAAGGAAAAGCAAAAGAAAACCTAGAGAAACATACCTTATGAATGCCAATTGCAGATCTGCTTACTTTACACTCATCAGATTATCAAGCAGCTTTAAGGGAAATCGCTAACCGGAGAAAGGCCTATGTTGGAGTGGCATGGAGACAAGGATCGGATATCATGAGAAGAGGATTAGGAGATCCGGGACAATTCAGTATGACGATTGGAGTGAAGGGAAGAAAGGTGAATTGCATGATAGACCTTGGAGCTAGCGTAAATCTTATGTCATTGGCTACGGCGAAGGAGTTAGGGATTGAAGACATAATAGAATCATGTGGAACTAGCGTCCAGCGGGCCGACGATTCGACAAAGAAATGTGCTGGGGAAATCAGAGGTTTACCTGTAGAGATTGGAGGTGTGAGATCGAGACTGGACTTCTTGATAATGGACATGGAAGGGAATGGAGTGAGATCAAAGACATTGATCGGACGACCGACTTTTCATAATTTAGAAGCAGTGGTAGACGCTGGAGAAGAGACTTACAGCTTGATTTTCGATGGACAAAAGAAACGTTTCAACTCGAGAGGAGATCTACTGGAAGAAGGAAAAAGAGTTGAAAGAGGATACTGGGAGAGCGCTGATGATTTTCATTTGGGAGATGAAGAGGAATTTGGGTATATAATGCCGGATCTGGTGGAAGAAGACATAGTGGACTTTGACTATGAGCATTATAAAGAATTGGAAAAACTTTTCTTCGTGGATGTGATCAAGGACGAGCGAAGCAAGGAACATACTTCATATATGTTCCAATTTGGCATGGAACCCGTAGGAGAAGATTTCAAAGAAGAAGCAATGAGGCGTTGGGATGGAGATACAAACTACGCAACGAACGAATAATTGAAAAAGTGCTCCAACAAGTTCGAGTGTCCGAACCTCGACAACTAAGTCATCTCTGAACAGGGGTTGAGCTATAAGACCTAAAACAAGCGCTTCTTGGGAGGCAACCCATGGTCATGTTTATTTTATGCACTTGCATTTGCACTTTTTACTTTTCATTTTCGATTTCTGTACCAGAAAACCTTTTTCAAATTCTTTTTCAAAAGCCTTATTTCATAAAATCTTATTTTAAAAAAAGAAAAACCAAAAAACGCTGTCATTAATTTCCCAAGTTTCTTCACTTGCTCTGTATATTTTTATCATACCATTGCATTCCTGGCTTACCCATCTATCGACAACGCCAAGTAAGTGACCTCTGCTCAATACTGTCTTCATAACATCTTCGATTTCAAGTTCTATCCTTCACTTTTCGCTTACGCTTTCTTCTTGCTTCTTGAGTGCTATGCAATTATATGCTTCAATGGATTGAATTGATTATGTTTTGGATATGTGGATACATGCTTACTTTTAGTATTCACCATATTAACACTTGCCTTGGTTGCGATTGACAAATTGATTGAGAATTTGAGGGTTTTTGTTCTTGCTCACCATGTGTTTGATGTCTCAATAGAATAAATCCCCTTGTCGACCCTTTTCTCCTTCGATTACATACTCACATGATCTTTACTTGAAGAATTATGCTTAGGAAACATGTTTGCATCGTCATATGCTCATTGGAAGATGTTCTTCACTTTGATGCTTGACACAATATGAGAATTTTCGCTACATGCCAAGTTCATGCATTGATTTGAAGTAGTTGTTGATTTATCACAAGCTGAAATTTTGCATACATGTTGTACCAAACATCAGGTTTGGGGGATGATGTGTCAAATCAATGTTCTAAATTTGTTTTAAGCCAAGAGTTAATTCTCAACACTACGAAAACTTGTAGTGCAGTGAAGTTAACCGCGAGGTCGGTCTCGAAGGACTTAACTAAGCTGAGCCTTGTTTACGAATAGTTTTTACAGTAAAAGGGTTGTTTGCTTCGGCAGCGAATTTCCTATCACCAAACTTTTCCATGGATCAATCTGCAAATTTCCTATCACCAAAGTTTTTGATATCATCAGAGTAGTCATAGAGAAGAGTTCTGACAATCATCTCTGTGTCTCTAGCAAATCTACAGACTTCCTTGTAGGTTTTGGTGGGATTCTTCTTGGCAAATTGTTTGACCCACAGATACTTTCCCCATTTCCAGGCATGCTCGATTCTGATATCTGATAGTTTGAAGTATTCATAAATGATCTTCAGATATTTGATGTCACCCTTATATTGATCTTCAGTCAAGTAGAAGGACTCATAGGGTTCCACAGCAACTCTTGCTCTTGTGCCTGTTCCAGTGATGTTGGGAATTATGTGCACATCATCTGGCTTTCCATCAGGACATTCATCAGAGAGGTCCTTCTTCATGGCTTCTATTCTCTTGATTAGTTCAAAATCCAACCAGGCTTTGATGTGGTTGGTATTAATCAAAATTGGCTTGTCTTTTCTCCATGCCATGAGTTGTTTATGGATTGGTTCTGGAAATTTTGAATTTACCAGTAAGTGGTTGAGTTCCAGAATCCAGTAGCCATTCTTCTGATTAATGCACCTATAGACAGAGGAGTCACTGTTGGTCTTCACATACTCAATCTTGGCTTCTTCAGGCCTGAGTGGTAGTTGAAGTTTTCTTTGTTCAGCTCTCAACCTGTTCCTCCTTTGTCTTGAATTCTCCCTTGGGGGATTGCTTGAAGAACCACCCTGGATTGACTTGGTATTTCCAGAGGGTGTTTTAGCTGTCAAAGGCTTTGCAACTATGGGCTCTTTTTCTGTGAAGAGGAGCTTCATCTTCATCCTCATCTTCATCATCATCTTCCAGATTTCTCTGGTTAGGTGATTTGCAGCCTTCTTCATTGCCCTGGGATTTGATTTGGCCTTCTTCTTCTTCTTCAGAAGACTCTTCAATCCCTTTTACTTATCTTCTCCTTGGAGCCTTGGTACTCCTTGGAGGTCTTTTTGCCATGGCCCTTGTTACCATTGTTGTTTCTTCAGTTGGCTGCTGGGAAGTAGCTACTATTTTCAAAGCAACTTGACTTGATGAGGGCTCATTTATTCTGAGTGGTGGCTGGGAAGTTTTCTTGTTTCCTCTTCCTTTCTGAGCAGCACCAACTCTAGATTTCTTCTTTCCTCCCCCCTGATCTTGAGGTCCAAATCCTTCCCCCTTAGTCATTGTTGACTGACTAAGTACCACAAAGGATTCTGAGAGAGACTCAAAATTCCCTTGCAAGTAATTGTAGGCAGTAACCAACCTCTGAAGTTCAGCCTTGAGCTCCTGATTTTTTTTGATAAGTCCATTTTCCTTATCAGTGAGCTCTGCTAATGGGCCTAGTATGGAATCTGCTTTTCCAGCAGTGTAACTTGCCTCATGAAAAGCTTTTTCAGCTAATGACACATCATCGTCCCTTACCATTCCCAGATCCTTCTGAGCAATAACCAGACTGGTTGTTCTCTGAGTGATGAGCTCAGTGAATTTCTTCATATCTGAGGGGACGGAGGCAATTACGTCTTTGTTTTGTGAAGACAACTCCTTTTTATATGTGCCAAAACTTGGTATCTATTCATGTATTCTTGGGAGTGTACATTTGGCAGTTTGTTGAAAACTTCAGGAGCAATTAGTTTTCTTTTCAGATGAGAAACCGCTAAGTGATCATTGCGGTGTTCTGCCAAAGTCTTGTCTTCTTCATCATCTGAGTCATCAGCCCAGTGATCTTCATCCTCTTGCACTTCTTCATCAAGGTTTCTGAAGGCGGCAACCATCTCAGATATGGGTTTCTTGCCTTTGGAGGATGGTTTCTTTGGTGAAGATGCAGCTTTAGCATCATGCTTTGCTTCAGATGCTTGTTCAGCATCTAGCTCCTTAGTAATATAGTCAACAGCGTCCCGGAGCTCTTTAATCTCAGAGTAAGCTTGTGTTTCTTTGCGTGTTTGTTCTTCAAGTTTATCTAGCTTGACTCTGGATTCAGCTATCTTTTCTTCCAGTTGAAGATGTATCTGTTGTTCTTCCTCCAACAGTTGTTTGAGTTGAGCAACTCTGGCTTGTGCATCCACTATTTTCTGAGTGTTTTCCTCAGAGTGCTCAACTACTTTTTCAGCAGTGTCTTTTTGTTGAGGAGATGGATGTGTAGACTTCTGAGGAGATGGGGGAGGGGAATTTTGTGAAGTCCTCTCAGTGTGCTTTTCAGCAACTGAGGCATTATTTCCTTGTGCAATTCCTCCTGTCCCTAGTTCAGGGGCATCATCATCATCCTTTTTGTCATCCTCATCCTTGTGATGGTCGGAAGGAGGTTCTTCATAATCATTTTCATCAGTCTCCTTCTCTTCTTCATCTTCAGACCAGATTGATCACTTCTGGAATAGTGACCATTTGCCCATTTACTTCCTCTTGTTCAGAGGGTATGAACTGTAGAGTCTCGGGCAAAATAGGCTTGAATGCCATCTGCATTCTGGTCTGACCATCTACCTTTTCAAAGGTTTCAATAAGCTTGTGTGCTACTTCCTTTATGAAGTTCTTATTCATCAACGTGGCAAATGCATATTGCTCAGTTGGAAACATTGCATGCACATAATTCTCCAAGTCAAATGCTCTTGCTCTTCTGGTAGGGTGATATGTGACCCTTGTGATTTCAAACAGATCAGAGCATCTGAGTTTCTGCCATTTCTTGAAACACTTTAGATGTTTTGGCAGAGTATGAGCCTTGAAGAATGGAAGTAGGTCCTTGTTCAAATCATCAGGGACCACTAAGGCACTAGCTTGAGCCTGAAAGAGAGAGTTTTGAGTTAGTTGCAAAACTTTTAGTAGATATCTAGGTTTTGGAGTAGTCAAGTATCTGTGTTACCTGTGCAACAGCAACAGGCTCAGAAGGTTGGACTAATGAGGTTTCAGTTGCCTCAGATATCTTGGTGTGAGAAGGAGACTTGGTAGTCTGATTCTCAGCATCCTCTCTTTCTTTTTCAACTTGAGATTAAAAAACAACATAACACTTAGAAATTTGTCAGGAGAGAAACACTTAGAAGACAACTTGATATCTGAGATGTCATTTACCTCCACAGTAGGAGGCTCAGATACTTGTCTCGTAAACTTGTATGCTTCGTATTCTCTCTGGTGATGAAGGTTTGGTGGCCTCATCAATTTCCATTGGTTGAGGGGATTGAGTGGGCAATTCCCCAGCAACTTCTACTTCTGTTTGAGCCTATGAGTAGAAAGTGTTTAGTATTTAGAAAAATGATCAGAGTACTATTATGAAGAATATGGATATCTGAGATAAATACCTTCTCTATAGAAGGCTCAGATACTTGTTCCTTAGAGACTTTGTGAGTCTCTGGTTGATTCTCTGACGAGTTAGGCTTTTCAGCCTCATCATTTTCCTTCTCAGTTGGAGCCTATTAGAAACAAACACTTTAGTATTATTCATATGTATAAAGCATATATCTGAGATGTTATATCTTAAGGAACTTTCTTCTACCTGCGAGACAGGCTCCTGTTCCTTAAGTGGTGAGGCTATGGAAGCCTCCTTCTCAGATTCTGAGGCAAGCTTTCCAACTTCCTCTTGTTCTTGTGTTTCTAATTCAGCCTGTAACAAAGAAATTTTATTAAATAACAAGATTAACGGATACAAAAATATCACAAGTAAAGAGTTAAACCATTCAGCTACCTGAGAAGTGTCATGCTGATTGGTCTCTGGAACTTGTGACCCTTCTATGCCTTGGTCTTGTTGTTCCATTTCAGCTTCTTTGTTTGAAGTTTCAGGTACTTCAGACCTTTCCTGAGTGTGCAACTCAGTTGCTTCCCCTGGTTGATCATTTTGAGCAGGTGTCTCAGTTTGATCCCTCTCTAGGAGTTGGGGAACCTGCTCATTTGCAGGATTTTTTTCAGCATATTGCATTGCTGGTATGTTGAAATGGAGTTCATTGACCATTTCATCAACCACTTGTGGCTGTTGTGGTTGTGGTTGTTGTAGTTGTCTGGAAGCAAAAGTTTGAGCATTTGAGAGCTCTTCCAGATTTTTAAGTGTGGTATTGACATCAGCGTCTACCAACACTAGGTCACCACTCATCAGGGCTTCTTCAAGTTGTTTATACGTGACTTTCCCTGATGGTGTGTTGGCACCAACAACCTTTGCTATAGGTGCTTGCTCAGCAACCTTTGAGCAAGTTGCTTTCTCAGCAACCTTGGACCTTTTGTTCCTCTTTCCCTTTGCCTTGGTTACTTTTTCAGCAACCTTGGGGGCTGGGATCTTCTCCTCGTCCGATTCATCATCGAAATCTGGAACAGAGTTGTCAACAATCCCTGTTGCTTCTGCAGAGAGAGTTTGAAGTTTCTCAATGCTTTTATCAGCATTGATAAGCTCATTAGCAGTGGTCTTAGCAGCATTGATGAGTTCATCTGCATTTATGAGTTCGTCAGCAGTGGCGGCAGATATCTGAGATTCAACAGACTTCTATTGTGAAGTTCTGCGCTTTTTGGTCGCAACGGAACCCTCAGATATCTCATCAGTCTTTCGTTTCTTGGAACCTTTCTGAGATGCAGTAACCTTTTTCATCATGTTTGTATACTCATATTTGTAGAGTAGGTTACTATTGGCAATGTCTGTCGTCTCTCTGAGCTCAATGCCAAGGCATTCCAGTAAGTAGCATATTTTCAGTCCATAGCTTACTGTGGCTTTTGGCTCAGCAAGGCCCTTAACGATTTTAGGCTCAAAGCCTTGTATCTTCTTCACAAATTTCATGAAGGCGTACTTCTCTCAATTAAAAGGGTTTTCCAGCCTTTTATCTTGTTGACTCAACAAGAACATCATCATCCAGCGTTCTTGGCTTATCTGGTCAGCACCTCCTTGTAGACGATCAAAGCATCTGTGAAGGATACATGCCATCACATCCCAGTGGACCAAAAGATGTTTGGTCCTTATGTCAGCAAGCTTAAAGTCGATGGGTGTGTCTGGTTTGTCAAGATCACACCTTCAAGGAGATCTTTATCCTTGGTGTCAATTTCAAAATCCTTTCCAAGATTTTGAAGTTCAAACAGCTCACAGAAAGTTGTTTCGTACAACAGGATTTCTTGTCCTTGGACTTTGGTCTTGATAGATACTGTCTCAGTTCCTTCAGAGACTTTGGAAATAATTGTGGAGTTGTTGTAAAACTCCAGGACATCAAGTGAAGAAACTCCACTGGGAAGAGCAGATAGAAAGCCCTTGATTTGTGTCTTTTCAAGCATATCAAGTACCAACTTCCTGTCAGTCTGGTTTTCTATTGCAGCTACCAGGTATTCCTCAATCATGGCACCACCCCAAATCATCTTGTGATTTGAAGTCCAATGATCAAGGTTGAATTCTCCAATCAACCGATTGTTTGTTATAACTAGCACTGGTGCTTGCTTTTCAGCAGTACCAGAAGTAGTAGCTTGGGATTTCTGAGTAGAAGCACGTTTGGGAGCCATCTCTTTAAATAGTGAAGTTTTTGAAAAATGAGAAGAGATTAAGGTAAGAAATTAGTGATTCTTTGCAGAAAAACTAAGAAGGAATCAGTAGTTGCAGAGAAAATTGCAGAGAGAATTGAGAGAAATTTTGCAGTTTCTGTGCAAGAGCAAATGTAGGATTAGGTGAAAGTAATTTCTTTTGCCAAAATCCTATATATATAGCAGTGTAATTCCAACACACAAAAATACACAAATTAATTTTGTGCATTTGTATATGTGTACGTGCAGTAAGGCGTGGGTAAAATTCGGTTTGCATTAAATGCTTAGTGGGCCATGTCTGAGTTTTTACAGTCCACTATTTTACAGGGAATTAATCTTGGCCTTTAAACTGGAACGCCTATTTCATCAATGGTTTGGATTGCTTTTCCAGCAGATATCACAATCAACCCTTGTGATTGTGCCCAATTAATGAATTTTGACAATTAGCTATCTGAATCACATCTCTTTTGTATGACTAAGGGACATTTTTGTATTTGTGTCTATCTCACACTCTGTATCTTGTTTTACACAAGGATATAAATAATACAAATTTCAAGAGAGTAGTTGACTGCAGACAGTTGTACTATTCTCTTTTGTGTTCCCCCTCACTGAGTGATCTGGATATCTGAGTACCCGTCTCAGAAATCTCCAAATAGCCATTTTACCCTTTAGCCTTTGGTTTCTGGATACCCGTTCCAGATTCTTCTTTTCTGGATACCCGTTCCAGATTCCTCTTTTCTGGATACCCGTTCCAGATTCCTCTTTTCTCTCCTTTGATATCTTCTTCAGATACTGAACTTTTTCAGTTCTTTGGTAGCTCCATTAGTCCAAGACTGTGTCTTAAAGCTAAGAATCTACTTTCTTGTAGTGGCTTAGTGAAGATATCTACAAGTTGGTCTTCAGTGCCAATCTTGAGTATCTCTATATTACCTTTTTCAACATGGTCTCTGATGAAGTGGTGTCTAACATCATTGTGTTTTGTTCATGCATGAAACTTAGGATTCTGAGTTATGGCAATAGCACTTGTGTTGTCACAGAAAATGGGAGTTTTCTCTTCATTGAGTCCATAGTCTCTGAGTTGTTGTTGTATCCACAATATCTGTGAAGCACAACACCCAGCAGCAATATATTCAGCCTCTATGGTAGATGTGGCAATTGAATTTTGTTTCTTGCTGAACCAAGATATCAATCTAGCACCAAGAAATTGATAAGTTCCTGAGGTGCTTTTTCTATCAAGCAATGATCCAGCATAGTCAGCATCTGAATAGCCAACCAAACTCAATCCACTATCTTTTGGATACCACAATCCAACTTCTACAGTACCTTTTACATACCTTAATATTTTCATAGCAATGTTGTAGTGTGATTGCATTGGATTTGTTTGAAATCTAGCACACACTCCAACTGGATATTGAATATCAGGTCTGCTTGCAGCAAGGTAAAGTAGTGAACCTATCAATTTTCTATACTTGTGTTCATCAACACTCTTATCTGATTCAGTATAGGTCATCTTGGTTCCAATGCTCATAGGTATCTTAGCATTCTTTTCAGAAGGCTTTAGATTAAACTTGTTGAGCATGTCCTTTGCATACTTTGTTTGACTAATGAATATTCCTTCATTGAGTTGCTTGACTTGCAGCCCTAGGAAGTAATTCAATTCTCCCATCATGCTCATCTCAAATTTACATTTCATGAGTTCAGCAAAGTCTTCACAAAGTTGCTTGTCTTTAGATCCAAATATAATGTCATCAACATATACTTGAACTAAGAGTAATTTCCCATCATGGTTCAATGTGAAGAGTGTTTTATCAACATCTGCTTTCTTGAAACCACTTTTTAGTAGGTATTTGGCCAATGTATCATAACATGCTCTTGGAGCTTATTTCAGTCCATACAGAGCTTTCTAAAGCTTATAGACCATCCTACTTTCTGAGGAAACTTCAAAACCTGGTGGTTGCTCAACATAGACTTCCTCAGCAAGTTCACCATTTAGGAACGCACTCTTGACATCCATTTGATAAACTGTAAAGTCATTATGAGCGGCAAAGGCTAGAAAGAGTCTTATTGCATCCAATCTTGCGACTAGTGCATAAGATTCATCAAAATCTAGTCCTTCAGTCTGGGTGAATCCCTTGGCAACCAACCTAACTTTGTTTCTGGTTATTTCACCAGACTCATTCATTTTGTTTCTGAAAACCCAGTTGGTTTCGACATCTGATATTTCACAAAAATGGAACGCTTTCAGGACTTTGTTTCTCTCAAATTGATCCAACTCTTCTTGCATTGCAGAGATCCAATCTTGATCCTTTAATGCTTCTTCTATAGTTTTAGGTTCAATATTTGATATGAAACATCCATAGAGACAATTTGCATTTTCAGCGATTGCTCTTCTAGTTCTAACTCCTTGATCAATGGGACCAATCACATCCTTTGCAGGATGATTTCTTATCCATTTCATAATGGGTTTTGAACTAGTAGGATCAATATCATTTTGATTTGAATGCGAATCAATATGATCTTGATGGGATACTTGTGCAGTATCTGAGATATCTGACACATGAGAAATGCCATGGATATCTGACACTCTTTCAGTGTTAGAGATATCTGGAACTTTCATTTCAGCAATCTCATTTTCAGATACCTCTTCATGATAAAGGTTCTCAGTAACCTGTTCTATTTCTGGAATTCTCATAGGAAATTCTTCATCATGTCTTAGAGTCATCTGGTTGTTACTAAGCATAGGTTGATTTTCATCGTCAGACTCATCCTTTATTTGAATGATAGAATTGTTTCCTTTTTTGAGGATCCTTTTTCAGAATCTTTAATCATCAGTTCTTTGAACTTATCTGAGAGATCATCATTCAAGAGTACTTTCTTGTTTCCTTTATAGAATACTACATGAACAAATTCCTCAATTTTGCGTTCTTTTGTTGTAGATTCTATAGGCTTTACTATTCAGAGAATAACCAAGAAATACTCCTTCATCTGCCTTTGGTTGAAATGTTCTCAAGTATTCTTTTCCATTGTTAAGAACGAAACATCTGCAACCAAACACCCTTAGATGTTTGATACTAGGGGGTCTACCAATGAAAAGCTCGTAAGGAGTTTTATCATGGTGTTTATTAATCAAACATCTATTTTAAGTGTAGCAGGCTGTGTTTACAGCTTCAACCCAATAGATTTCACTTATTTCATTGTCAGCGAGCATTGTTCTGACCGCTTCTTTTAGGGTCCTATTCTTCCTTTCAGCAACACCATTTTGTTGTGGTGTTCATACGGAAGATAGTTGATGTTGTATACTGTTGGTCCAGATAACGGCAAAGTAAAAGACTAGCGGCGGGGGGGGGGGGGGGTGAATAGTCTTTTAAAACTTTTGTCGATAAACACAGTTTCTCAGAAACCTGGGGGTTTCTGATATTTAAATTTAGAGCGCGGAAGACTTTAAGATAGGTAAGTGCAGAAACAATAAGTATGTGTGTGTGCTTTGCTGAAATGTAAATACAGAAAGTTAAATGACACAGCAAATATAGTGGTATCTGGAGGTGGCGTAATCCTCCAACTAATCCACTTCGGTCTTTCTGAGACCTAGAATTCACTAGAACAGATAATTGAGTTCACCTTACAATAATCCTATTCTAAGGTTCATAAACAAATGGTTCCCAACCAAATGTTCCCCCTGAGTTATTCCCCAACTCCTAGAGCTAAGTACTTCCTCTACTCAGATAACCTTGGAGTTATTCCTTGATTTCCTTGATGGTGTTAGTTATAAGGTTTGTCAGAAAGGCTTCTCGTATAACTTTTCAGTTATGTTTTCAGAGAGCCTAGTAGAACAAGACTACTTAATACACTTGTTCAGTGGATGGCAGTCTGCTCTTTACTGACCCAAGTAATTGATGTCCGTTCTGGAGAATGAGCTTCAGAAAGGGTATGTGATAGTTAAACTCTTTTACGAATAACAATCTCTTGTTAAGGTTCAGGACAACTTAGAACTACTAGTGATTCTTCAAGCAACAGAAAGCTTTCAGAAAGGGTAGTAGAGTGCTTGAGAGAATACTTTGCTTGATGGTAAGTTTGCAAGATAGAGCGTTCTAAGGTGTGTGTTTCTCAGCATCTAAGTGTGTGATATATATAGATGAATTTGAGAGTTGCTGGAATGATATCCGTTAGACACAATTCAAATTCAGTCCATACTTATCTTGAAATGAGTACTCAGAATTCCTTGTCTCATGTCTCAGAGAGGACTGTGCTTCAGCAGCTTTTCTGCCGATGCAATTAATGCACTTGTACTATTTCTTGTCCTGTAGTCTTCAACGGATACATGAGCCTTTCTGATGGCTTGCATGCTCCATACTCATGATGTCATGTGTCCAGAATCATATTTCAAAAGTAAGTAAATACACTTAAGAAAGTATTAAGGACATAGTCTTTCTTGAGTTAGACTAAACCTTGATATCTTCATAAATCTTGTGCAATCTTCAGTCTTCTAATCTTCAGAAAAGCTCCATTGCTAGGATTGATCTTCATGGTCTTCTGGAAATAAAAATTACCCTCAGAGACCTATAATCCTAATACAAGATTTACTAGACTAATCATACTCGGTGATTTCCTCTTTTACAATGTTCAAGTGAACCAAGAGTACTTAATCACTTTTCTGGCTAAGATAAGAACATGTGATGAGTGATCAGAATACTAACAGATATTCCTAACAAAGTTCCCCCTTTTTGATCAGTCATCCATGACTATCTTTTAAATCCTATTACAAATTTGTAATCTTCGAAGAGAAAACAATCCACCACTTAATCATTTCAAATGATATTCAATTATAGTTGAATTAAGTGCAGAAAGTAAACATCAACCAAATCACAAGAAGTGATCTTTGCTGATAAGTTGTCATCTATTAGAATGTATCTGAGAGTATGATCTTCAGGTAGGTACAGTTTACAGAATAAGATGCAACTCTTACAAATTGAGAAATTTAGAAACAATCAGCAAGATTACAAAAATTAACAAAACATACTAAGTAAATTAGAACAAAGGAGAAACCAAGCTCCAAGAGAGTATTCTAATGTTACTAGTCTTCAAGTCTTCAGAAACGCAACTTGGGTTCAGATACCTCAAGTTCTTCAGCATCCTTTCTGGATCAGTTGACATAATCATCCACTTTTCTGCATTCTTGGACATAGTCATAAAGAATCCTTCTGACAGAGAGCTCTGTCTTTCTGGATAAGTCACATATTTCATGGTAACTCTTGCCAAGCTTGTGAATCTTCCGCAGAAAATGTTTGACCCAGAAATACTTTCCCCAGACCCAGGCATGGTCTACTTGCAGCTGAGATAGGTTGAAATACTTGTATATTTCTTCCAGATAGTGTATATCATCTAGGTATTCATCCAATGTCATATAGAATGACTCATAGGTTGAAACACCTAGTTTGTTCTTCCTGTTGTAGCTACCATCTAGTTTTCTTACCTTGTGTACATCATCAGGCTTTGGGTAAGGACAGGCAAAAGTTTAGCCAGTCATGAAGGTGCTCAGGTTTTAGCAATTCTGGCTTGCCTTCTCTCCATTTCAGGATCTGGTTGAGGATGGGAGTTGGAAACTTATCATTGACAAGTAGATGTTGTAGTTCCAGAATCCAATACCATCTCTTGTTCAGAATGCACCTATATGAAGACTCTTCATTACTGGTCTTCGTATACTCAATGTGGGCATCAGTTGGCCTTTCTTGATGAGTTTCTCTATTTACTCTGCCAAACTGGGAATCCCTTCTTGCTTTTCTGTTAGGTGGCCTTCTGTCAGGAGATCCTCTAACCCTTTCTTCCTGCCTTGGGGTTGTGCTGGTGAATGTTCCTTGTAATGACTTGGTATTTCCAGAAGGGGTTCTGGCGGCCAAAGGCCTTGCTGCCAGAGGAGGTTGTGAAGTAGTTGCTTGTCTCCTTTTCTTGTGAAGTGGATGTTCATCTGTATCAGATTCATCCTCATCATCATTGAAGTTCAAAGTTGGAGACTTGCAGCTTTCTTGACCTCTTACTTCTCCTTCTTCCTTTTCTTCTTCTTCTTCAGAAGTCTTCTTCTCTTCTGAGATTCTAAGGGACTTGGCTCCCTTAGTTATCATACTTCTCAGCCTTCTGGCTGGTTGATCTGGAACAACTTCTTCAGCAAGGGTGTCTCCAGTGGTGTCCTTAATGACAAGTTGACTTGAGGAGGGAGGATTTGATTGTTTTCTTTTACTTCCTCTGCCTTTCTGAGGCATCTCTTCCCCCTTAGTCATGAATGACTGACTCATGACAGCATAAGCTTCAGAGAGTGATTCAAAGTTTTTCTGGAGATCGTTGTTCACCCTGACTAATTCTTGAAGTTCCTTCTTCAGCTCTTTGTTCTACCTAACCAGTTCCTGCTCCTTTCTGTTGAGCTCTTCAAGCGGCCTTAGGATGGCGTTGGCTTGCAGGACAGCATAGTTGGCTTCATTCAATGCTGCATTAGCATTGTTACAATCCTCATCCCTGACCAACCCTAGATCTTTCTGAGAGAGAGCTATGCTGGTTGCTCTATTGAGTAAAGCAGCAGCCAATGGCTTCATCTCTTCTGGGACGGATTTTAGCACTTCTGTGTCTTGGGCAACTAGTGTCTCTCTGAGTTCCAAAAAGATACTATTCCTTGCACGGTGCTCTTCACTTCTTGAACTACCTGGTGCAGAGAAGATATGTGGAGTAAGTAGGGCTCTCTTTTGCTGAGTGATAAGTCTCTCATCTTCTTCTGCAGTAATCAAGTTGCGGTCTTCTTCAGTATCACTCTCATAATCCTTCTCTAGGATTGTTTGCAAGCTGGCTAACATCTTTTGTTTGCCTTGGAGTATGCTGGCCTTCTGAGAGAATGCAGAAGGTCTTTTTGATGCAGCCTCAGCATCGTGCTCTTCATCATCATTGTCATACATGGCATCTATCTTAGCAGCTGTGACAACAATGGCTTTTTTCAGATTTCTTTGCTCATCTAGGAGTGCCAATTCCTTGGCATTAGCTTCTTTGAGCTTTTTGAGTTTGGCCTCCTTTTCATCAACAAGAGCTTGACACTCAATGCTGATTCTCTGTTGGATATCTTGATGAGACTTGGGAGGTGATGATGATGGGGCTTTCTGAGCATTTGAAGGAGTAGCCTTTTCTCCACTTCCTTTGCTAGCTTTCTGAATCCCGCCTTGTCCAGGTTGGGGATTATCATCATCATCATCAGTCTTGTTCTTTGCTTCTTGGTTTGGATGCTCAGAGGGAGGTTCTTGATAATTATTTTCGTCCATCTCCTCGTCATCTTCTGAAACCAGGTTGATCACATTTGGGAATGTAATCATCCTCCCATTAACTTCTTCTTGTTCAGCAGGATATGTAGTGAGCTTGCTGGGCAAGGCAGGATGGGTAACCATCTGCTCTTGGGTTTGAGCATCCACAGACTTGAAATCTGCTATAAGTCTTTGTGCTACTTCATGAATGAAATCTTCATGCATCAGAGTGGCAAATGAGTAGGACTCTGTTGGGAACAATGCATGGATATAATCTTCCAGATTGAAGGCGATTGCTCTCTTTTCTAGGACGTTGATTACTCTGGCTAATTCAGAAAGGTCAGCCTTTCTGAGTTTCTGCCATTGTCTGAAGCACTTGAGATGTTTCTTTAAAGTGTGCTTCTGGAAAGCCTTGAATAAATCAACTGGCACTAGACTTTGAGCCTGAAAGAAAGGGATCAAGTTAGTTTTGTTCAAACCACTTGTGTTAGTATCTGTGTGCAAAAGTAAGCTTTCTGAGCATACCTGTGTAGAAACACTAGGCTCATCTGCTTGGACTTCTGCTTGTTTGGTCTCAGAGACCACAAATACCTTGTTGTGAGGAGAAGTCTGATCCTCATCAACCTTTCTTTCTGCTTGAAGTTCAAAGTGAGGAAGCTCAGCAGCATGTTCCTCAGAACCTTGGGGGTTTCAGGCACCTTTTCTGCAGATACTGCTTGTTCAGCAGTTTTAGTTTCTTTTGGAGGAGATAACACAACTGTTTCTCCATCCAATTGTTCTTCTGACCGATCCTGTAAGAACAAACATAAAAGATTTAGTAGTGGGTTTTCCCGAGCATTCTTGAAGGAGACTATTACTGATTACTTACCTTCTCAGCAGAAGGCTCAGTAAATGCTTCCTCAGAGAGCTTTTCAGCCTCTGGAATCTCTTGGTTTTGGGTTGTTAGTTCCACCACCACTACTTCCTCAGTTGGAGCCTAAGAAGAGACATTAAGAATATTAGAACATAAAATAAGAGCATTTTTAGTTAGTTATTTCTTGTTCAAAGATAACTTTACTACCTGTGGGACAGACTCTTCTTGATGTTCTGAGGTTGGAGGAACCTCTTCTTGATTCAGAGGGGTGGACAAGTTTTCCCCCTGAAAGATTGCCTCTAAATTGTCCTGTAACAAACAAAGCTTATGAATAACTAGTTAACATATACCTATGTTCACAAGTTACATACAAACCATCTTTGTTACCTGAATAGAGTCAGGCTGATCATTGATCTCTTGGACTTCTGGTGATTCCACAGTCTCTCTGTGCTCATTGTTGTTCTCCTCTGCAGTATCATTCTGAGTCTCCATCTCAGTTTGATCCCTTTCTGAGAGTTGAGCTTTCTCAGAAGGTTGAGGAACCTGTGTTAAAATAGGATTTTCTTTAGCAACATTAACTGCTGGCATTGTGAATGTGGAAGCAATGTCAGGATCTTCCATCATTCTATCTTCCTCACCCAGGCCTTCTTCTTCCTGCTGGGCAGATGGGCTCTTGTCTCTCTGAAGAGCTGAGCTTGATGCTCCTCCATGGGTCTCATACTTAAATCTTTTGAGTACTTTTGCAAGTACTTCATCATCCTCAGAATCACTATTCTGTGTTGGTGCAGACCCATCTATGTTATTTCTATCATCTCTGGAGAGCTCTGGAGCAGTCTGATTCAAGATTCTTGGGGCATTCTGTAGTTGCCTTTCTGGGCGTCCAACATCTTCTGAGACCTTGTCTCCAGAAGGTTGTGCCTCTTGTATGCTTAGGGACTTGGAGGCTCTTTTGCTTTGAGTCCTCTTTCTCTTGGCAACTAAAGGTTTAGCTTGAGCTTGCTCAGAGACCTCCTCACCTTGCTGTGCAGTTTCTTCTTTTTCTGCCTTTCTGAGTGCGTTCTCAGCAGCAAGTTTCTCCTTTTCTTCAAAGGCGTGTCTGAAAAGGGAGTTGGTGATTGGGATTTCTTGTTTCTCTCTGAGAGTGATTCCCATTGTTTCCAGAATGTAACAGATTCTGAGACCAAAGTGTATATTAGCCTTTGGCTCAGCAAGGCCATTGATGATTTTGGGCTCAAATTCCTCAATATGTCCAAGGAATTTGTTAAAGGCGTACTTCCCCCAATTGAAGTGGGTTTCCTGCCCTTCATGCTTCTTGTTCAGAAGATGCATCATCATCCATCTCTCCATGCTTATCTGGTCTACTCCACCTTTGTTGCCATCAAAGCAACGGACCAGAATAAGAGCTAAAGTACTCCAGTGTTTCTAGAGATGACTAGTTCTGATGGCTTTCAGAACAAAGTCTCCTGGGCAACCCTTTGCATTTTCTAACCGGATTACTTCAAATAGCTCTTTGACGCCTTGAATCATGGAAGCGTCCTTGATGTTGATGTCTTCAATTGTTCCTTGATTTTCAATCGGAATATCTTGTAGAAAGTCTCGCAGTCTAGAACAATTTCTTGTCCTTGGACTTCTGTCTGCATGTATTTCTCTTCTTCATCATTCACAACCTTTGTGAAGATTTTGGAGTTGTTATAGAACTCCAGTACATCCAGTGTGGATAGTCCACTGGGTGCAGCAGATAGAAGCTTGTAGATATGGGAATTCTTCAGCATCCCCAATATCAGTTTCCTTTCTGGTCTTGAAGGTATAACTGCTGGTACATACCTCTTCACCAGAAAAGCTCCCCAATTCATTTTGTGGTTAGGGTTCCAGTCCGATGGGGTGAACTTTCCCAGAAGGCGTTTATTCAACACCTTAAGTTCCTTTCCTCCTTGCTTTTCAGCAGGAGTAGATGATGCGGCCTTAGGGTTCTTGGTGGTCATCTTCTTGGGTGCCATCTCTTATATAGAGTTTTGAGTGAGTGTTTTTCAGATGAATTTTGCACAATTAATCGAGATTAGTCTATCTTTTCAGAAGACTAAGCACAAGAAGTTGAGTTTGCAGAGGGGGTTTTGCAGAAATCTTGAGAGATTTTGCTGTTTTGATGCAAGTTTGAAATTTCGGAATTGGTAAAAGTGTTTGTCTTTTGCCCAAATCCTATATATATAGCAGACAAAATGTACATAGATACAACATACATACAACTGAATATGAATGCGTGTCTTTGTATCTGCATAGGCGTGGTACGTCCTTTGTACTTCATTAAATGCGTAGTGGGCCATGTCTGCATTTCTCAACAGACATTACTTGCTTTGTTTTAATCTCAACCGTTGAGATCAAACGTTTATTCATCAAGGGCTTATATTGAATATCTTGTAATGATATCAATCAACAAATGGTATTGTGCCGACTTGATGGATTTTTAACAAGTTACATCCATTGTGTCACTTAGTAAAGACTAAGAACACTCAATCGTTTGAGCTTATCATTCTGAGTGTCAAGTCCTTATCTTTATATTTTTTATCATAAAAATGGCAAAAATACGAGACATTGGACATGTTTGACTTTCAAAACTTATACTTTTCGGGCTTTGTGTGTCTTTTCTCTGTATGACTAAATAGCTTTCTGAATTCAAGTGTCAGAAGCTTCAGTTGTTTGAATGTATTTGACCCACTCTCAGTAAGTAAGTTCTAGTCTTATTTACTTATTGAGTGTGTACCAACCTTTGCCTTTCTGGATACTCGTTCCAGAAATGTTTTGCCTTTCTGAGTGTTGCTACTCAGAAACCTTTGCATCACTTCTTATCAACTTGGCTTTCTGAGAACATGTTCTCAGAGACCTACTTCTTTTCTACCTCACTTACTCAGACTTTAGAGATTCAGGACATTTTTCAGTCCTTAGGCATCTCCATTAATCCAAGATTACGTCTTAAGGTCAAGAACCGGCTTTCTTGTAGGGGCTTGGTGAAGATATCTGCAAGTTGGTCTTCTATGCCAATCTTGAGTATCTCTATATTGCCTTTCTCAACATGGTCTCTGATGAAGGGGTGTCTAACATCAATGTGCTTTGTTCTGGCATGGAACTTGGGGTTCTGTGTGATTGCAATAGCACTTGTGTTATCACAGGAAATGGGAGTTTTCTCTTCATTGAGTCCATGGTCTCTGAGTTGTTTTTGAATCCACAAAATTTGCGTTGCACAAGAACCAGCAGCAATATATTCAGCCTCTGTGGTAGAAGTTGCAATTGAGTTTTGCTTTTTGCTAAACCATGAGATAAGTCTAGTTCGAAACACAAGTTCACGAGGTGCTTTTCCTATCAAGCATTGATCCAAAGATAATCGACATCGAGTAACGTACCAAACTCAATCCACTTTCTTTAGGATACCACAAACCTACATCTACTGTACCTTTCACATACCTTAATATTTTCATAGCAATGTTGTAGTGTGATTGCTTTGGATTTATTTGAAATCTAGCACACACACCAACTACATATTGAATATCAGGTCTGCTTGCAGTAAGGTAAAGTAGTGAACCTATCAATTTCTTATACTTGTGTTCATCAACACTCTTATCTGATTCAGTATAGGTCATCTTGGTTCCTATGCTCATAGGAATCTTAGCATTCTTGTCAGAAGGCTTAAGATTGAACTTTGTGAGCATATCTGTTGCATACTTTGTATGACTAATGAATATTCCATCATTGAGTTGCTTGACTTGCAATCCTAGGAAATAGTTCAATTCTCCCATCATGCTCATCTCAAACTTACTTTTCATGAGATTTGCAAAGTCATCACAAAGTTGCTTGTCCTTAGATCCAAATATAATTTCATCAACATATACTTGAACTAAGAGTAGTTTCCCATCATGATTTAAAGTAAATAAAGTTTTATCAACTTCACCTTTCTTGAAACCACTTTCCAGAAGGTGTTTGGCCAAAGTGTCATACCATGCTCTCGGAGCCTGTTTCAGTCCATATAGAGCTTTCTGTAGTTTATAGACCATTCTACTTTCTGAGGAAACTTCAAAGCCAGGTGGTTGTTCAACATAGACTTCCTCAGCAAGTTCACCATTTAAGAATGCACTCTTGACATCCATCTGATAAACTTTAAAGTCTTTATGAGCTGCAAAGGCCAGAAAGAGTCTTTTTGCATCAAATCTGGCAACTGGGTAAATCACTTGGCAACCAACCTTGCTTTATTTCTGGTTATTTCACCAGATTCATTCATCTTGTTTCTGAAAACCCACTTAGTTCCAATCACAGATATGCCTTCTACAAATGGAACTAGTTTCCAGACTTTGTTTCTCTCAAACTGATCCAACTCTTCTTGCATTGCAGAGATCCAGTCTTTGTCTCTTAATGCTTCTTCTACAGTTTTAGGTTCAATGTTTGAGATGAAACATCCAAAGAGAGAGTTAGCATTTTCAGCTATTGCTCTCCTAGTCCTAACACCTTGATTGATTGGTCCAATCACATCTTTTGCAGGATGATCCTTGATCCATCTCATCATGGGTTTAGGGCTAGTAGGGTCAACATCTATGTGATCTGAATGTGAATCACTATGATTATGACTTGATACTTCTTCAGTATCTGTGACATTTTGCACCTCAGAGGGGCGGTGAATGTCTGACACTTGCTCAGTGTGAGAGATTTCTGGGACATGCCTGTCAGAGAGGACATTTACAGAGTTAGCTCTCTGATGAACATCTTTAGTTTCCATTTCTGGAATTCTCATAGGAAATTCTTCATCATGTCTGAGAATCATCTGGTTGTTACTAGGAATTTCACGCTTTTCTTCGTCAGAGTCATCCTCCCTTTCCACAATGATGTTTTTCCTTTCTGAGGGTTCTTCTTCAGAATCCTTTATCATTAGTTCCTTGAAACTTTCTGAGAGTTCATCAGCAGGGGGTGTTTTCTTGCTTCCTTCATAGTATACAACATGAACTGATTCTTCAATTTTCTTTGTTCTTTTGTTGTAAACTCTGTATGCTTTGCTATTCATAGAATAACAAAGAAACACACCTTCATCTGCCTTTGGTTGAAATGTTCTTAGATACTCTTTTCCATTGTTAAGAACAAAACATCTACAACCAAATACTTTCAGATGTTTGATATTAGGGGGTCTACCAACCAATAGTTCATATGGGGTCTTGTCATGGTGTTTGTTTATCAAACATCTGTTTACAGCCTCAACCTAATAAACTTCACTTATTTCGGTGTCAGCTAGCATTGTCCTTGCTGCTTCTTTAAGGGTTCTATTTTTCCTTTCTGGAACACCATTTTGTTGTGGTGTTCTCACAAAGGAAAGTTGGTGTTGTATACCTTTGCTGGTACAAAACTCCTTTATGTACTGGTTGACAAACTCAGTACCATGGTCTGTTCTGATTGCAGATACTTTGTCATTTTTCAAGACTTCAAGCTTATTCAGCAAATTTGGTATCTCCACCCTAGCATCAGATTCGTTCTTCAGAAAGACAACCCAAGTGAATCTTGAGAAGTCATCTACAACAACCAGACCATACTTCTTTCCTGCATAACTAGTTACGGATGATTCAAAAAGATCCATGTTTTGGTCTTGAAAGAGATCTTGGATTGTTTCCCCATCTGACAGGCAGAACAGATACCATCCTTTCTGAAAGATGTTTTGGGAAGACCAACCACTAACTCTTTATTGGCAAGTTTGTTTAGAGTTTTGAAATTCAAGTGACTCATTCTTTTGTGCCATAACCAGTGCTCTTCTGTGTGACCTGATTGACTCACCATGAGACATTCTTCAATTGTGGCAGATGCCCAATCGGCAACATAAAGACTACCTTTCCGCCGTGCAACCAAGACTGTCTGCTTTGACTCATTGTCTATAAGTTTGCAAAACTTTGCTTTGAATTTCACAGTGAATCCCTTATCTGCAAACTGGCTCATGCTAAATAGATTATATTTCAAACCTTTAACATGTAATACGTCAGTGATTGTTAATGATCCTAATTTGACGTTGCCAGATCCCAGAGAGGGTTTTAATTCTCCTCCAGCAAATCTGATGTCTGGTCCAGTGTTGCAAGCTTTGTAGTTGACCAGATTTGCTTTGTCTGCTGTCATATGCTTTGTGCATCCACTATCAAATAGCCATTAAGCCTTAGTCCATGAGGCGTTCTGCACAAAACAGGAAATAGGAGTTAGGTTCTTGCCTCAGAGATAGAACCACTTAGACTAAACATTCTTCCAGTAGGAATCCACATTTTAGTGAATTTCTTGGGAGTTTGTTTTTGTCTAACTTGATCAGAAGGAGATGCAAAAAAATCAGTAATTTTGATCTCAATCTTCCTTCTTGGGGTGTTTCTAGGTGTTCCCTTTGGTGCTTTCTGGACCACAGGTTTCGGGTTGCTTTTGAAACTTAGCCTTTACGGCGTGTTCCTTCTATCTCTGGCATTCAGTTTTTCAGTGGCTTGAGATTTCTTCCACTCCTGTCTACTGCTACGTGCAATATCAGCCTTGCGCCATTGTTCTTGTCCTTCCTTATATTGTTGCAGAAGGACCTTTCCAATAGCACGATAGCCAATGCCATTTCGAACACCTTTGGCTTTCTGAATGCACTCTTCAGAAGCCTTACTAGTTTCTGCACCATCTTTATTTTCATAAAATGGTTTAGTAGAGAATTTGACTATTCCAGCAATTCTTCCCTTCCTAGTAATGCAGCAATGTGGATGGTTGCATATCTGAGGGTTGTATTTCTTTTCAGAAACCTTATTCACATGTTTCTTGTGAACTTGTTGTTCTTTCAAAGGCTGGGTTGCAACTCCTTTTCCTTTGTCAACTACCCTAGCTTTTTGACCAATGCTATAGGTGGTTGAAGAATCATTCTGTTGACTTTTTACAATGGTCAACCTTCCATCACTCTTCTTCAGAGGAGATGAATTACTTGATTGTTCATCAAGTCCAAGTCCACCTTTCTCAGAGGGATCTCTCAGATAGGATTGAACCTCAGTGGGAGTGCCACTAGCCTTTGCATAAGATTGGAAGGATAGCTCTTTCTTTCTGAGTTCTTCATTCTCAGAAAGCAGCTTCATCATTTTCTTATTAAGTTCATCCAAGGCTAGTTTGTGAGAATTTTCATTCTCAGATATCTGAGCTTTCAGAATTCTATTTCAGCGTTCTTGTTCTCAGATACTCTGGTGAGCTCAGAAACCTCTTTTTCAAGAGTTTCTTTTGCTTTCCTCTAGAATTCTGGTTTTGGATTGTGCTTCCAGAAATTCTTTCTCATAACGATCTAATTCACTCTTGACCAACTCCAGATCCTCAATTCCATCATCACTCTCATAGTATAGAAATTGTGAATTGTTAGTTACCTCATCAGCCATAAGACATATTTCAATGTTGGAGATGTCTGGACCAGCAATCTCAGCAACTCCACACATTTCATTCTTCGTAAGGCCGAAGTCAATTACATTGTGGGTGATTCCACACAATTCTGGTGATGGTAGGTTTGAGTCATCTGCATCTCCATCTTCAGAATCTGTCTCAATGTCTAGAGCATCAAGTTGGATTTGAATCTTCTTCCTTTCTTCAGTTAGTAAGGCCCTTTGATTTCTCTTGAAATTTCTTCTGTCCTTCTTGTCACCTGTCTTGAGCTTGTTTAAAGCAGGACAATCTCTCTTGAAGTGACCAGGCTTTTGACAATAGAAGCAGATATCATTTCCTATTTCTGTAGCTTCAGTACTAACACCTTTCTGAATGGGGGTGTTCAGAGAGTTGTTCATTTGTATGTTCTTGTATTGATGATAGTTTGGGCCAAGATGCTTTTTCAGCTTTTCTTTAGCTTTTCTTCTCTCAATCTCTTGACTCACAAATTTCTTCATGTGTCTTACTGCAAGAGCATTTTCTTCAGATGCATCTTTGGTATCCTTCTTTTCAGAAGTACCTTGAGAGATTAGAGCAACACTTCGCAACTTTTCAGCTGTTTGTTCTCTCTGAGTTGTCTCATAGTCTACAGTAGCAAGATGAGAGAAGAGCTCTATTGGAGTGATATTTGGCATCCCTTGGTTGAAATAAAAGAACTTAGTGTGTTAGGAATATATGTTAGTATTTTGATCACTCATCACATGTTCTTATCTTAGCCAGAAAGGTGATTAAGTACTCTTGGTTCACTTCAACATTGTAAAAGAAAATCACTGAGTATGATTAGTCTAGTAAATCTTGTAACAGGATTATAGGTCTCTGAGTGTAATTTTTATTTCAAGAAGACCATGAAGATCAATCCTAGCAATGGAGTTTTTCTGAAGATTAGAAGACTGAAGATTGCACAAGGTTTATGAAGACACAAAGGTTTAGTCTAACTCAGAAAGACTATGTCATTAATCCTTTCTTAAGTATATTAACTTACTTTCGAAATATGATTCTGTACATATGACATCATGAGTATGGAGCATGCAAGCCATCAGAAAGGCTCATGTATCCGTTGAGACTAAAGGACAATGAACAATACTATGCATTAAATGCATTAGCAGAAATGCTACAAAAAAGCAAGTCCTCTCTGAAACAAGAGATAGTGACTTCTGAGTACATAGTTCAAGATATAAACGGATATAATTTGATAGAGAGCACAACGGATACAATTCAAACGCCTCTCAAATTTATCTATATATATCACACACTTAGATGCTTGAAGAACATACCTTAGAACGCTCTATCTTGCAAACTTACCATTAAGCAAAGTATTCTCTCAAGCACTCTACTATCCTTTCTTTAAGCTTTCTGTTGCTTGAAGAATCACTAGTAGTTCTAAGTTGTCCTGAACCTTAACAAGAGATTGTTATTCGTGAAAGAGTTGAACTATCAGATACCCTTTCTGAAGTTCATTCTCCAGAACGGACACCAATTACTTGGGTCAGTAAGGAGCAGACTGCCATCCACTGAACAAGTGTATTAAGTAGTCTCGTTCTGTTTGGCTCTCTGTAAACATAACTGAAAAGTTGTACAAGAAGCCTTTCTGACAAAACCTTATAACCAACACCATCAAGGCGTAGAGTAGAGGAAGTACTTGATTTGGTAAATCAGGGAACAACTCCAAGGTTATCTGAGTAGAGGAAGTACTTAGCTCTAGGAGCTGGGGAATAACTCGGGGAGAACATTTGGTTGGGAACCATTTGTTTAGGAATCTTAGAATAGGATTATTGTAAGGTGAACTCAATTATCTGTTCTAGTGAATTCTAGGTCTCAGAAAGACCGAAGTGGATTAGTTGGAGGATTACGCCACCTCCAGATACCACTATACTTGTTGTGTCATTTACCTTTCTGTATTTACATTTCAGCAAAGCACACACACACATACTTATTGTTTCTGCACTTACCTATCTTAAAGTCTTCCGCGCTCTGAATTTAAGTATCAGAAACCTGGAGAGAAACTGTGTTTATCGACAAAAGTTTTAAAAGACTATTCACCCCCCCCCCCAGTCTTTTATTTTGCCGTTATCTGGACCAATAAGTGGTATCAGAGCGGGAGGTTCACAAGCCTTCTGCACTGAACCTAGATCCCCAGATAGGTGAAGAAACTTTGTCCCTCTCTGAGGACTATATAATTTGTGTGTTAAGTGTGCAGGTATGTCTCTGAGTGTTGCACCCATTCTGAAACCAGAAAACTACGAGAAATGGAAGAACAACATAATGCTCCATCTGGAGGCCATTAGTGATGAGATGATTTATGTCATCAATGAAGGGCCTATCAAAATCAGACAACTTAAATAAGTTACTGAGGTGTCTGATGGAAGAAAAGCCTCAGACAAGGAAGATGGAAGCGAGGATATGGCTGCTAGTGATAGTGGTCATGTTGCTCGTGGAAGCATTATGTATGAAGACAAGCCAAGAGAGCTTTGGATATCTGAAGATGCCAAGACGCACAGATTGGATGGTCAAGCTCGTAATATAATCATCAGATCGACACCTGAGCACATACAGTGTAAACTGTGGGGTGCTAAAACGGCAAAAGTTGCCTGGCAATTGATTGAAGAAATCTATGCTGGAACTGAGAAAACCAAAGAAAACAAGTTCGAAGTTCTTAAATTGAAGTTCCAAAACTTCAAAAAAGGTCCCACTGAAACTCTGGAAGAACTTGATTTCAGATTTACTACTCTTATGAGTGATATGGCTGCACTTGGTGAAAGAAATAGATACTCCCAGTCAGAAAAGATTAAGACTATTGTCAGAAGTCTCAATCACAACTGGGAACACACTAAGTTCTTTTATTTCAATCAAGGCATGCCAAATATTACTCCAGTAGAGTTCTTTTCTCATCTTGCTACTGTAGACTATGAGATAACTCAGAGAGAACAAACAGCTGAAAAGTTGCAAAGTGTTGCTCTAGTTTCTCAAGGTTCTTCTGAAAAGAAGGATACCAAAGATGCATCTGAAGAAAATGCCCTTGCAGTAAGACACATGAAGAAATTTGTGAGTCAAGAGATTGAGAGAAGAAAAGCTAAAGAAAAGCTGAAAAAGCATCTTGGCCCAAACTATCATCAATACAAGAACATACAAATGAACAACTCTCTGAAAACCCCCATTCAGAAAGGTGTTAGTACTGAAGCTGCAGAAATAGGAAATGACATCTGTTTCTATTGTCAAAAGCTTGGTCACTTCAAGAGAGATTGTCCTGCTTTAAACAAGCACAAGACAGGTGACAAGAAGGACAGAAGAAATATCAAAAGAAATCAAAGGGCCTTACTGACTGAAGAAAGGAAGAAGATTCAAATTCAACTTGATGCTTTAGACATTGAGACAGATTCTGAAGATGGAGATTCAGATGACTCAAACCTACCATCACCAGAATTGTGTGGAATCACCCACGATGTAATCGACTTCGGTCTTAAGAAGAATGAAATGTGTGGAGTTCTTTGAGATTCTTTGGTCCAGACATCTCCAACATTGAAATGTGTGTTATGGCTGATGAGGTAACTAACAATTCACAATTTCTGTAATATGAGAGTGATGATGGAATTGAGGATCTGGAGTTGGTCAAGAGTGAATTGGATCGTTATGAGAAAGAATTTCTGGAAGCACAATCCAAAACCAGAATTCTAGAGGAAAGCAAAGAAATTCTTGAAAAAGAGGTTTCTGAGCTAACCAAAGTATATGAGAACAAGAACGCTGAAATAGCCTTTCTGAAAGCTCAGATATCTGAGAATGAAAATTCTCACAAACTAGCCTTGGATGAACTTAATAAGAAAATGATGAAGCTGCTTTCTGAGAATGAAGAACTCAGAAAGAAAGAGCTATCCTTCCAATCTTATGCAAAAGCTAGTGACACTCTCACTGAGGTTCAATCCTATCTGAGAGATACCTCTGAAAAAGGTGGACTTGGACTTGATGAACAATCGAGTAATTCATCTCCTCTGAAGAAGAATGATGAAAGGTTGACCTTTGTAAAAAGTCAACAGAATGGTTCTTCAACCACCTATAGCATTGGTCAGAAAGCTAGGGTAGTTGACAAAGGAAAAGGAGTAGCAACTCAGCCTTTGAAAGAACAACAAGTTCACAAGAAACATGTGGATAAGGTTTCTGAAAAGAAACACAACCCTCAGACATGCAACCATCCACATTGCTATATTACTAGGAAGGGAAGAATTGCTGGAATAGGCAAATTCTCAACTATACTATTTTATGAAAATAAAGATGGTGCAGAAACTAGTAAGGCTTTTGAAGAGCGCATTCAGAAAGCCAAAGGTGTTCGAAATGGCATTGGCTATCGTGCTATTGGAAAAGTTCTACAATAATATAAGGAAGGACAAGAACAATGTCGCAAGGCTGATATTGCATGTAGCTATAGACAGAAGTGGATGAAATCTGAAGCCACTGAAAAACTGAATGCCAGAGCTAGAAGGAACCTGGCCAGAAAGGCTAAGTTCTTTGAAATCCGAGGTCGAAAGCACCAAAAGGAACACCTAGAAACACCCCAAGAAGGAAGATTGAGATCAAAATTACTGATTTTATTGCATCTCCTTCTGATCAAGTTAGACAAAAACAAACTCCCAAGAAATTCACTACAATGTGGATTCCTACTAGAAGAATGTTTAGTCTAAATGGTTCTATCTCTGAAGCAAGAACCTAACTCCTGTTTCCTGTTTTGTGCAGGACGCCTCATGGACTAAGGCTCAATGGCTATTTGACAGTGGATGCGGAAAGCACATGACAGGAGACAAAGCAAATCTGGTCAACTACAAAGCTTGCAACAATGGACCAGACATCAAATTTGCTGAAGGAGAATTAAATCCCTCTTTGGGATTTGGCAACGTCAAATTAGGATTATTAACAATCAATGATGTATTACATGTTAAGGGTTTGAAATATAATCTATTTAGCATGAGCCAGTTTGCAGTCAAGGGATTTACTGTGAAATTCAAAGCAAAGTATTGCAAACTTATTGACAATGAGTCAAAGCAGACAGTCTTGGTTGCTCGGCGGAAAGGAAGTCTTTATATTGCCGATTGGGCATCTACCACAACTGAAGAATGTCTCATGGTGAGTCAATCAGGTCACACAGAAGAGCACTGGTTATGGCACAAAAGAATGAGTCACTTGAATTTCAAAACTCTGAACAAACTTTCCAAGAAAGATTAGTGGTTGGCCTTCCCAAAATATCTTTCAGAAAGGATGGTATCTGTTCTGCATGTCGGATGGGGAAACAATCCAAAATCTCTTTCAAGTCCAAAACCAGACACTCTAGTGTTAGACCACTGCAACTCTTACACATGGATCTTTTTGAATCATCTGTAACTAGTTATGCAAGAAAGAAGTATGGTCTTGTTGTTGTAGATGACTTCTCAAGATTAACTTGGGTTGTCTTTCTGAAGCACAAATCTGATGCAAGGGTGGAGATACCAAACTTGCTGAATAATCTTGAAGTCATGAAAAATGACAAGGTATCTACAATCAGAACAGGCCATGGTACTGAGTTTGTCAACCAGTACATAAAGGAATTTTGTACCAACAAAGGTATACAACACCAACTTTCCTCTATAAGAACACCACAACAAAATGGTATTGCAGAAAGGAAAAATAGAACACTTAAAGAAGCAGCAAGGACAATGCTAGCTGACACTGAGATAAGTGAAGTTTATTGGGTTGAAGCTGTAAACACAGCATGCTACACTCAGAACAGATGTTTGATAAACAAACACCATGACAAGACCCCATATGAACTCTTGGTTGGTAGACCCCCTAATATCCAACATCTAAAAGTATTTTGTTGTAGATGTTTTGTTCTTAACAATGGAAAAAAGTATCTAAGAACATTTCAACCAAAGGCAGATGAAGGTGTGTTTCTTGGTTATTCTATGAATAGCAAAGCATACAGAGTTTACAACAAAAGAACAAAGAAGATTGAAGAATCAGTTCATGTTGTATTCTATGAAGGAAGCAAGAAAACACCCCTTGCTGATGAACTCTCAGAAAGGTTCAAGGAACTAATGATAAAGGATTCTGAAGAAGAACCCTCAGAAAGGAAAAACATCATTATGGAAAGGGAGGATGACTCTGATGAAGAAAAGCATGAAATGCCTAGTAACAACCAGATGATTCTCAGACATGATGAAGAATTTCCTATGAGAATTCCAGAAATGGAAACTGAAGATGTTCATCAGAGAGCTAACTCTGGAAATGACCTCTCTGACAGGCATGTCCCAGAAAGCTCTCACACTGAGCAAGTGTCAGACATTCACCGCCCTTCTGAGGTGCAAAATGTCACAAATACTGAAGAAGTATCAAGTCATAATCGTAGTGATTCACATTCAGATCACATAGATGTTGACCCTACTAGCCCTAAACCCATGATGAGATGGATCAAGGATCATCCTGCAAAAGATGTGATTGGACCAATCAATCAAGGTGTTAGGACTAGGAGAGCAATAGCTGAAAATGCTAATTCTCTCTTTGGATGTTTTATCTCAAACATTGAACCAAAAACTATAGAAGAATCATTAAGAGACCAAGACTGGATCTCTGCAATGCAAGAAGAGTTGGATCCGTTTGAAAGAAACAAAGTCTGGAAACTAGTTCCATTTGTAGAAGGAATATCTGTGATTGGAACTAAGTGGGTTTTCAGAAACAAGATGAATGAATCTGGTGAAATAACCAGAAACAAAGCAAGGTTGGTTGCCAAGGGATTCACCCAGACTGAAGGTTTAGATTTTGATGAGTCATATGCACCAGTTGCCAGATTGGATGCAATAAGACTCTTTACGCCTTTGACTCATAAAGATTTTAAAGTTTATCAGATGGATGTCAAAAGTGCATTCTTGAATGGTGAACTTGCTGAGGAAGTCTATGTTGAGCAACCACCTGGCTTTGAAGTTTCCTCAGAAAGTAATATGGTCTATAAGCTACAGAAAGCTCTTCTGATTTGAAACAGGCTCCAAGAGCATGGTATGACACTTTGGCCAAATACCTTCTGGAAAGTGGTTTCAAGAAAGGTGAAGTTGATAAAACTTTGTTTACTTTAAATTATGATGGGAAACTACTCTTAGTTCAAGTATATGTTGATGACATCATATATGGATCTAAGGACAAGCAACTTTGTGATGACTTTGCAAATCTCATGAAAAGTAAATTTCAGATGAGCATGATGTGAGAATTGAACTATTACCTATGATTGCAAGTCAAGCAACTCAATGATGGAATATTCATTAGTCAGACAAAGTATGCAAAAGACATGCTCATAAAGTTCAATCTTAAGCCTTCTGAAAAGAATGCTAAGATACCTATGAGCATAGGAACCAAGATGACCTACACTGAATCAGATAAGAGTGTTGATGAACACAAGTATAGGAAATTGATAGGTTCACTACTTTACCTTACTGTAAGCAGACCTGATATTCAATATGCAGTTGGAGTGTGTGCTAGATTTCAAACAAATCCAATGCAATCACACTACAACACTGCTATGAAAGTATTAAAGTATGTGAAAGGTACAGTAGATGTAGGGTTGTGGTATCCTAAAGAAAGTTGATTGAGTTTGGCTGGTTACTCAGATGCTGATTATGCTGGATGAATGCTTGATAGGAAAAGTACCTCAGGAACTTGTCAGTTTCTGGGAACTAGACTTATCTCATGGTTTAGCAAGAAACAAAACTCAATTGCAACTTCTACCACAGAGGCTGAATATATTGCTGCTGGTTGTTGTGCAACACAAATTCTGTGGATTCAACAACAACTCAGGGACTATGGACTCAATGAAGAGAAAACTCCCATTTTCTGTGATAACACAAGTGCTATTGCAATCACACAGAACCCCAAGTTCCATGCCAGAAAAAAGCACATTGATGTTAGACACCACTTCATCAGAGACCATGTTGAGAAAGGCAATATAGAGATACTCAAGATTGGCACATAAGACCAACTTGCAGATATCTTCACTAAGCCCTTATAAGAAAGCCGGTTCTTGACTTTGAGACATAATCTTGGATTAATGGAGTTGCCTAAGGACTGAAAAATTGTCCTGAATCTTTAAAGTCTGAATAAGTGAGTAGGCCTCTGAGAACAGGTTCTGAGAAAGCCAAGTTGATAAGAGGTGATGCAAAGGTTTCTGAGTAGCAACACTCAGGAAGGCAAAACATTTCTGGAACAGGTATCCAGAAAGGCAAAGGTTGGTACACACTTATTAAGTAAATAAAACTAGAACTTACTTACTGAGAGTGGGTCAAATACATTCAAACAACTGAAGCTTCTGACACTTGAATTCAGAAAGCTATTTAGTCATAAAGAGAAATGGACACACAAAGCCCAAAAAAGGTATAAGTTCTGAAAGTCAAATATGTGCAATGTCTTGTATTTTTACCATTTTGATGATAAACAATATATAGATAAGGACTTGACACTCAGAATGATAAGCTCAAACGATTAAGTGTTCCTACTCTTTACTAAGTGACACAATGAATGTAGCATATTAAAAATCCATCAAGTCGGCACATTACCATTTGTTGATTGATATCATTACAAGATATTCAATATAAGCCCTTGATGAATAAACGTTTGATCTCAACGATTGAGATTAAAACAAAGCAGGTAATGTCTGTTGATAAATGCAGACATGGCCCACTACGCATTTAATGAAGTACAAAGGACGTACCATGCCTATGCAGATGCAAAGAGATGCATTCATATTCAGCTATATGTACGTTGTATCTATGTACATTTTGTCTGCTATATATATATAGGATTTGGGCAAAAGACAAACACTTTTACCAATTCCGAAAATTCAAACTTGCATCAAAACAGCAAAATCTCTCAAGATTAATGCAAAACCCCTCTGCAAAACTCAACTTCTTGTGCTTAGTCTTTTGAAAAGACAGACTAATCTCGATTAATTGCGCAAAATTCATCTGAAAAACACTCATTCAAAAACTCTATATAAGAGATGGCACCCAAGAAGATGACCACCAAGAACCCTAAGGCCGTATCATCTGCTCCTACTGAAAAGCAAGGAGGAAAGGAACTTAAGGTGTTGAATAAGCATATACAGGAATGTTTACCCCATCGGACTGGAACCCTAACCACAAAATGAATTGGGGAGCTTTTCTAGTAAAGAGGTATGTACCAGCAGTTATACATTCAAAACCAGAAAGGAAACTGATATTGGGGATGCTTAAGAATTTCCATATCTACAAGCTTCTATCTGCTGCAACCAGTGGACTATCCACACTGGATGTACTGGAGTTCTATAACAACTCCAAAATCTTCACAAAAGTTGTGAATGATGAAGAAGAAAAATACATGCAGACAGAAGTCCAAGGACAAGAAATTGTTCTAGACTCCAAGACTTTCTGCAAGATATTCCAATTGAAAAATCGAGGAACATTTGAAGACATCAACATCAAGGACGCTTCCATGATTCAAGGCGTCAAAGAGCTATTTGAAGCAATCCAGTTAGAAAATGCAAAAGGTTGCCCAGGAGACTTTGTTCTGAAGGCCATCAGAACTAGTCATCTCCAGAAACACTGGAGTACTATAGCTCTTATTCTGGTCCGTTGCTTTGATGGCAACAAAGGTGGAGTAAACTAGATAAGCATGGAGAGATGGATGATGATGCATCTTCTGAACAAGAAGCATGAAGGGCAGGAAACCCACTTCAATTGGGGGAAGTACGCCTTCAACAAATTCCTTGGACATATTGAGGAATTTGAGCCCAAAATCATCAATGGCCTTGCTGAGCCAAAGGCCAATATGCACTTTGGTCTCAGAATCTGTTACATTCTGGAAACAATGGGAATCACTCTCAGAGAGAGGAAGGAAATCCCAGTCACCAACTCCCTTTTCAGACACGCTTTTGAAGAAAAGGAGAAACTTGCTGCTAAGAACGACTTTCGAAGCGTAAGAAGAAGAAAGCGCAGACAAGGTGAGGAGGTCTCTGAGCAAGCTTAAGCTAAACCTCCAGTTGCCAAGAGAAAGAGGACTCACAGCAAAAGAGCCTCCAAGCCCCTAAGCATACAAGAGGCGCAACCTTCTGGAGACAAGGTCTCAGAAGATGTTTGACGCTCAGAAAGGCAACTCCAGAAGGCCCCAAGAGTCCTGAACCAGAATGCTCCAAAACTCTCCAGAGATGATAGAAATATCATAGATGGGTCTGCACCAACATAGAATAGTGATTCTGAGGATGATGAATTACTTGCAAAAGTACTCAAAAGATTCAAGTATGAGACCCATGGAGGAGCATCAAGCTCAGCTCTTCAGAAAGACAAGAGCCCCTCTGCCCAGCAGGAAGAAGAAGGCCTGGGTGAGGAAAATAGAATGCTGGAAGATCCTGACATTGCTTCCACATTCACTATGCCAGCACTTAATATTGCTGAAGAAAACCCTGTTCTTGAACAGGTTCCTCAACCTTCTGAGAAAGCTCAACTCTCAGAAAGGGATCAAACTGAGATGGAGACTCAGGATGATACTGGAAAGGAGAACAACAATGAGCACAGAGAGACTGTGGAATCACCACAAGTCAAAGTGATTAATGATCAGCCTGACTCTATTCAGGTAACAAAGATAGTTTGTATCTAACATGTCAACATAAATGCATGTTAACTTGTTACTCATAAGCTGTATTTGTTACAGGCCAACTTGGAGACACACTTTCAGGGGGGAGAAAACCTGTCCACCCCCTTGAATCAAGAAGAGGTTCCTCCAACCTCAGAACATCAAGAAGAGCCTGTCCCACATATAGTAAAGTTATCTCTGAACAAGTAAATAACTAAAAATGCTCTTATCTTATGTTCTAATATTCTTAATGTCTCTTTTTAGGCTCCAACTGAGGAAGTAGTGGTGGTGGAACCAACACCCCAAAACCTAGAGATTCTAGAAGCTGAAAAGCTTTCTGAGGAAGTATTTATTGAGCCTTCTGCTGAGAAGGTAAGCAATCAGTAATAGTCTCCTTCAAGAATGCTCAGGAAAACCCAATACTGAAATCTCTTATGTTTGTTCTTACAGGCTCAGTCAGAAGAACAATTGGATGGAGAAACAGTTGTGTTATCTCCTCCAAAGGAAAGCAGCTTCTTGAACAAGCGATTCTGCAGAAAAGGTTCCAGAAACCCCCAAGGTTTCTGAGAAAGATGCCGCTGAGCTTCCTCACTTGGAAGTATGTGAAGTCTCACAAAGCATTTTTCCACTTATCTTTTCTGTTAACAGTTTCTAAACATATTTGATTTTAATTCTCAGGTTCTAGCAGAAAGAAAGGTTGATGAGGATCAGACTTCTCCTCACAACAAGGTATCTGAGGCCTCTGTGCCCAAGCAAGCAGAAGTACAGGATAATGAGCCTAGTGTTTCTACACTGATATGCTCAGAAAGCCTATTTTCACTTACATATACTAACTCAAGTAGTTTGAGCAAAACTAACTTGAACACTTTCTTTCAGGCTCAAAGTCTAGTGCCAGTTGATTTACTCAAGGCCTTCCAGAAGCACACCTTAAAGAAACATCTCAAGTGCTTCAGACAATGGCAGAAACTCAGAAAGGCTGACCTTTCTGAATTAGCCAGAGTAATCGACGTCCCAGAGAAGAGAGCAATCGCCTTCAATCTGGAAGATTATATCCATGCATTATTTCCAACAGAGTCCTACACATTTGCCACTCTGATGCATGAAGACTTCATTCATGAAGTAGCACAAAGACTTTTGGCAGATTTCAAGTCTGCGGATGCTCAAACCCAAGAGCAGATGGTTACCCATCCTGCCTTGCCCAGCAAGCTCACAACCTACCCAACTGAACAAGAAGAAGTTAATGGGAGGATGATTACATTCCTAAATGTGATCAACCTGGTTTTAGAAGATGACGAGGAGATGGACGAAAATGATTATCAAGAACCTCCTTCTGAGCATCCAAACCAAGAAGCAAAGAAAAAGGATGATGATGATGATGATCAAAATGATGATCCCCAACCTGGACAAGGCGGGATTTAGAAAGCTAGCAAAAGAAGTGGAGAAAAGGCTACTCCCTCAAATGGTCAGAAAGCTCCATCATCATCACCTCCCAAGTCTCATCAAGATACCCAACAGGCTTAACACAATGATGCCTTAGAAGAAATTTCAGCCGCTGAGTTTAGAATTGAACAACTCAGAAAGGTATTGGAAGAAGAGAAAAGAATCAACATTGAGACTCAAGCTCTTGTTGATGAAAAGGAAGCCAAAATCAAGAAGCTCGAAGAAGCTAATGCCAAGGAATTGGCACTCCTAGAAGAGCAAACAAATTTGAAAAATGCCATTGTTGTCACAGCTGCTGAGATAGATGCCATGGATGACAATGATGATGAAGAGCATGATGCTGAGACTGCATCAGAAAGACCTTCTACATCTTCTCAGAAGGCCAGCACAATTGATGGAAAGCAGAAGAAGATTGTCAATCTGCAAACAATCCAAGAAAAGGATTATGATAGTGATGCTGAAACCCACAACTTGATTCTCGAAATGAAGATGAGAGACTTGTCACTCAAGACAAAAAGAGCCCTACTTGCTCCTCATATATTATCGCACTAAGTAGTTCAAGAAGTGAAGAGCACCTGCAAGGAACAAAGGTCTTTTAGAACTCGAAAGGCACTAGTTGCCCAAGACACGAAGTGCTAAAATCCGTCCCGGAAGAGATGAAGCCATTAGCTTCGCTACTCAACAGAGCAACCAAAGATAGCTCTCTCTCGAAAGACCTAGGGTTGGTCGGGGATGAGGATTGTAACAATGCTAATGCAACATTGAATGAAGCCAAATGTCCATCCCGCAAGCCAACGCCATCCTAAGGCCGCTTGAAGAGCTCAACAGAAAGGAGCAGGAACTGGTTAGGCAGAACAACGAGCTGAAGAAAGAACTTCAAGAATTGGTCAGGGTGCACAACAATCTCCATAAAAACTTTGAAACTCTCTCTGAAGCTTATGCTATCATGAGTCAGTCATTCATGACTAAGGGGGAAGAAGAGATGCCTCAGAAAGGCAGAGGAAGAAAAAGAAAACAATCAAATCCTCCATCCTCAAGTCAACTTGTCATTAAGGACACCACTGGAGACACCCTTGCTGAAGAAGTTGTTCCAGATCAACCAGCCAGAAGGCTGAGAAGTATGGTTACTAGGGGAACCAAGTCCCTTAGAATCTCAGAAGAGAAGAAGACTTCTGAAGAAGAAGGAGAAGTAAGAGGTCAAGAAAGCTGCAAGTCTCCAATTTTGGACTTCAATGATGATGAGGATGATTCTGATGAACATCCACTTCACAAGAAAAGGAGACAAGCAACCACTTCACAACCTCCTATGGCAGCAAAGCCCTTAGCAGGCAGAACTCCTTCTGGAAATACCAACTCTATACAAGGAACATCCACCAAAGACAAATTTCAAGGCAGGAAGAAAGGGTTAGAGGATCTCCTGACAGAAGGCCACCAAACAGAAAAGCAAGAAGGGATTTCCAGTTTGGCAGAATTAACAATGAAACACATCAAGAAAGGCCAACTGATGCCCACTTTGAGTATATGAAGACCAGTAATGAAGAATCTTCATATAGGTGTATTCTGAACAAGAGAGGGTATTGGATTCTGGAACTACAACATCTACTTGTCAATGATAAGTTTCCAACTCCCATCCTCAACGGATCACGAAATGGAGAGAAGGAAAGCCAGAATTGCTAAAACCTGAGCACCTTCATGCCTGGCTAAACTTTGAAGTAGAAAAGAGGAATGAAGCCAGAAAGATGGATCTTTCTTTTGCCTGTCCTTACCCAAAACCTGATGATGTACACAAGGTAAGAAAACTGGATGGTAGCTACAGCAGGAAGAACAAACTAGGTGTTTCAACCTATGAGTCATTCTATATGACATTGGATGAATACCTAGATGATATACACTATCTAGAAGAAATATACAAGTATTTCAACCTGTCTCAGCTACAAGTAGACCATGCAGGTGCGGGAAAGTACTTCTGGGTCAAACATTTTCTGCGGAAGAATCACAAGCTTGGCAAGAGTTACCATGAAATATGTGACTTATCCAGAAAGACAGAGCTCTCTGTGAGAAGGATTCTTTATGACTATGTCCAAGAATGCAGAAAAGTGGATGTTCATGTCAACTGATCCAGAAAGGGTGCTGAAGAACTTGAGGTATTTGAACCCAAGTTGCATTTCTGAAGACTTGAAGACTAGTAACATTAGAATACTCTCTTGGAGCTTGGACTCTCCTTTGTTCTAATTTACTTAGTATGTTTTGTTACTTTTTGTAATCTTACTGATTGTTTCTAAAATTCTCTATATGTAAAAGTTGCATCTCTTTCTGTAAACTGTACCTATCTGAAGATCATACTCTCAGATACTTTTTAATAGATGACAACTTATTAGCAAAGATCACTTCTTGTGATTTGGTTGATGTTTACTTTTTGCACTTAATTCAACTAAAATTGAATATCATTTGAAATGATTAAGTGGTGGATTGTTTTCTCTTCCAGGATTACAATTTTGTAATAGGACTTAAAAGATAGTCATGGATGACTGATCAAAAAGGGGGAAATTTGTTAGGAATATCACAGTATTTTGATCACTCATCACATGTTCTTATCTTAGCCAGAAAGGTGATTAAGTACTCTTGGTTCACTTGAACATTGTAAAAGAGGAAATCACTGAGTATGATTAGTCTAGTAAATCTTGTATTAGGATTATAGGAACTCAGAAAGACTATGTCCTTAATCCTTTCTTAAGTATATTAACTTAATTTCGAAATATGATTCTGGACATATGACATCATGAGTATGGAGCATGCAAGCCATCAGAAAGGCTCATGTATCCGTTGAGACTAAAGATGAATGACGAAGACTATGCATTAAATGGATCGGCGAAATCTTTAAAAAGCAAGTCCTCTTTGAAACAAGAGATAGTGACTTCTGAGTACATAGTTCAAGATATAAACGGATATAATTTGATAGAGAGCACAACGGATACAATTCAAACGCCTCTCAAATTTATCTATATATATCACACACTTAGATGCTTGAAGAACATACCTTAGAACGCTCTATCTTGCAAACTTACCATCAAGCAAAGTATTCTCTCAAGCACTCTACTATCCTTTCTGAAAGCTTTCTGTTGCTTGAAGAATCACTAATAGTTCTAAGTTGTCCTGAACCTTAACAAGAGATTGTTATTCGTGAAAGAGTTGAACTATCTTTTTTCGAAGTTCATTCTCCGGAGCGGACACCATTACTGGGTCAAGAAGAGCGCCATCCACAGAACAAGTGTATTAAGTAATCTCGTTCTGTTTGGCTCTCTGTAAACATAACTGAAAAGTTATACAAGAAGCATTTCTGACAAAACCTTATAACCAACACCATCAAGGCGTGGAGTAAAGGAAGTACTTGATTTGGGAAATCAGGGAACAACTCAAGTATCCGAGTAGAGAGCAAGTACTTAGCTCTAGGCGAATAACTGGGGGAACATTTGGGGAACCATTTGTTTAGGAATCTTAGAATAGGATTATTGTAAGGTGAACTCAATTATCATTCTAGTGAATTTTAGGTCTTAGAAAGAAGTGGTGGTTTAGTTGGAGGATTACCACCTCCGAGATACCACTATACTTGCTGTCATTTACCTTTCAGTATTTACATTTCATCAAAGCACACACACATACTTATTGTTTCAAGACTTACCTATCTTAAAGTCTTCGCTCGATTTTTTAGTAGTATCGAAAACCCCTGTGTTTCTGAGAAACTGTGTTTATCGACAAAAGTTTTAAAAGACTATTCACCCCCCCCCCCTCTAGTCTTTTATTTTGCCGTTATCTGGACCAACATAGTGTGCTCCCAGTTGTGATTGAGACTTCTGGGAGTATCTGTTGCCTTCACCAAGTGCAGCCATATCACTCATAAGAGTAGTAAACCTGAAATCAAGTTCTTCCAGAGTTTCAGTGGGACCTTGTTTGAAGTTTTGGAACTTCAATTTAAGAACTTCGAACTTGTTTTCCTTGTTTTCTGCCCGCATGATTTCTTCAATCAATTGCCAGGCAATTTTCGCCGTTTTAGCACCCCCACAGTTTACACTGTATGTGCTCAGGTGTCGATCTGATGATGATATTACGAGCTTGACCATCCAATATATGTCTCTTGGCATCTTCAGATGTCCATAGCTCTCTTGGCTTGTCTTCATACATAATGCTTCCACGAGCAACACGACCACTATCACTAGCAGCCGCATCCTCGCTTCCATCTTCCTTGTCTGAGGCTTTTCTTCCATCAGACACCTCAGTAACTTGTTTGAGTTGTCTGATTTTGATAGGCCCTTCATTGATGACATAGATCATCTCGTCACTAATGGCCTCCAGATGGAGCATCATGTTTTTCTTCCATTTCTCGTAGTTTTCTGGCTTCAGAACGGGTGCATCACTCAGAGACATACCTGCACACTTAACAAAAAAATTATATAGTCCTCAGAAAGGGACAAATTTCCTTCACCTATCTGGGGATCTAGGTTCAGTCCAGAAGGCTTGCGAACCTCCTGCTCTGATACCACTTGTTGGTCCAGATAACGGCAAAGTAAAAGACTAAGGGGGGGGGGGGTGAATAGTCTTTTAAAACTTTTGTCGATAAACACAGTTTCTCAGAAACCTGGGGGTTTCTGATACTTAAATTCAGAGCGCGGAAGACTTTAAGATAGGTAAGTGCAGAAATAATAAGTATGTGTGTGTGCTTTGCTGAAATGTAAATACAGAAAGGTAAATGACACAGCAAATATAGTGGTATCTGGAGGTGGCGTAATCCTCTAACTAATCCACTTCGGTCTTTCTGAGACCTAGAATTCACTAGAATAGATAATTGAGTTCACCTTACAATAATCCTATTCTAAGATTCCTAAACAAATGGTTCCCAACCAAATGTTCCCCCTAAGTTATTCCCCAGCTCCTAGAGCTAAGTACTTCCTCTACTCAGATAACCTTGGAGTTATTCCTTGATTTCCCAAATCAAGTACTTCCTCTACTCCACGCCTTGATGGTGTTGGTTATAAGGTTTGTCAGAGAGGCTTCTCGTATAACTTTTCAGTTATGTTTTCAGATAGCCTAATAGAACAAGACTACTTAATACACTTGTTCAGTGGATGGCAGTATGCTCTTTACTGACCCAAGTAATTGATGTCCATTCTGGAGAATGAGATTCAGAAAGGGTATCTGATAGTTCAACTCTTTTACGAATAACAATCTCTTGTTAAGGTTTAGGACAACTTAGAACTAATATTGATTCTTCGAGCAACAGAAAGCTTTCAGAAAGGGTAGTAGAGTGCTTGAGAGAATACTTTTCTTGATGGTAAGTTTGCAAGATAGAGCGTTCTAAGGTGTGTGCTTCTCAGCATCTAAGTGTGTGATATATATAGATGAATTTGAGAGTTGTTGGAATGATATCCGTTAGACAAAATTCAAATTCAGTCCATACTTATCTTGAAATGAGTACTCAGAAGTCCTTGTCTCATGTCTCAGAGAGGACTGTGCTTCAGCGGCTTTTCTGCCGATGCAATTAATGCACTTGTACTATTTCTTGTCCTGTAGTCTTCAACGGATACATGAGCCTTTTTGATGGCTTGCATGCTCCATACTCATGATTTCATGTGTCCAGAATCATATTTCAAAAGTAAGTAAATACACTTAAGAAAGTATTAAGGACATAGTCTTTCTTGAGTTAGACTAAACCTTGATATCTTCATAAATCTTGTGCAATCTTCAGTCTTCTAATCTTCAGAAAAGCTCCATTGCTAGGATTGATCTTCATGGTCTTCTGGAAATAAAAATTACACTTAGAAACCTATAATCCTAATATATGATTTACTAGACTAATCATACTCGGTGATTTCCTCTTTTACAATGTTCATGTGAACCAAGAGTACTTAATCACCTTTCTGGCTAAGACAAGAACATGTGATGAGTGATCAAAATACTAACAGATATTCCTAACATATACCTTTGCAGGTACAGAACTCTTTTATGTACTGGTTCACAAACTCAGTACCATGGTTCGTTCTGATTACAGATACCTTGTCATTTTTTACGACTTCGAGCTTATTCAGCAAGTTGGGTATCTCAACCCTTGTATCAGATTTGTGTTTGAGAAAGACAACCCAAGTGAATGTTGAGTAATCATCAACAACAACTAGACCATACTTCTTTCCTGCATAGCTATTTACAGAGGATTCAAAAAGATCCATATGTAACATTTGCAGTGGCCTTTCACTGGAATGTCTAGTTTTAGACTTGAAAGATGTTTTAGATTGTTTTCCCATTTGGCAAGCTGAGCACATACCATCTTTTCTATATGCCATTTTGGGTAAACCAACCACCAACTCTTTCTTGGCTAGCTTGTTCAGAGTTTTGAAATTCAAGTGACTCATTCTTTTATGCCATAGCCAATTTTCTTCAGTGTGGCCAGATTGACTCACCATGAGACATTCTTCAGTTGTGGCGGATGCCCAATCAGCAACATAAAGATTTCCTTTACGCCTTGCAACCAAGATGCCTGCTTGACTCATTGTCAATCACTTTGCATAGTTTTGACTTGATCTTGACAGTGTACCCTTTGTCTACTAGTTGACTCATGCTTAGGAGATTATATTTCAATCCCTTTACATGTAGTACTTCAGAGATTGTAAGGGCTCCAAACTTCAGATTGCCAAATCCTATGGTTGGATTTTCATCTCCTCCAGCAAACCTGATAATTGGTCCATCATTGCACTTTCTGTAGTCAATCAGATTTGCTTTGTCTCCTGTCATGTGCTTCACACATCCACTATCAAAATGCCACTTTGGATTAGTCTTTAGAGTGTTCTGCACAAAACAAGAAACAGGAGATTAGGTTCTCATATATACCAACAATGGAACCATCTGGACTAAAGAATCTTCCAATAGGAATCAATTTTTGAATGAATTTCTTAGGAACATTCTTTTGTCTAACAGGAACATAAGGAGGAATTCTAGTTAAATGATTAGTATCATTGGCATTAATAACTATTTTCTTCCTTGGTGTGTTTCTTGGTGCTCCATTTGGTGCTTTCAGATACCTGTCAGGTTTCTGAGTCTGCTTCTCAGCAAACTTAGCTTTCCTAGCCAGATTTCTTCTAGACCTGGCATTCAGATTTTCAGTGGCTTGATTCATCTTCCACTTCTGATAATTGCTGTGAGCAATTCTAGCCTTTAACCATCGTTCTTGCTCCTGTTTGTACTCACGAGCAAGTTGTTTCCCAATGGCTTTATAGCCAATACCATTCCGAGCACCTGGTGCTATCTAAGATCTTTTCTCAGCAGCTTTGCTAGTCTCTGGGTAATCTATTTTCTTTCCAGAAAACGTGACATAGGAGAATTTGTCAGCTTCTGGAAATTTTCCTTTCTGAGAGACATAGCACTGTGGGTGATTACACTTTTCAGTGTTATGTTTCTTTTCAGAAATATTCCCAACAGATTTCTTTTGGACTTGTTTTTCCCACAAAGGTTTGGTCGCAACTGCCTTTCCTTTGTCAATAACCTTAGCTTTTTGGCCGATACTGTAGGTTGTTTGGGAACCACCTTGCTGAGCACTGACAAATGTTCTTCTTTCATCACTCTTATTCAGAGTGATAGAACTATCTGTCTGTGTGTTCAGCCCAAGTCCTCTCTTTTCTGAAGGATCTCTTAAATAAGATTGTACTTCAGTAAGAGTGTCACTAGCTTTGGCATAAGATTGAAAAGATAGTTCTTTCTTTTTGAGTTCTTCATTCTCAAAAAGAAGATCTTCACATTTCTTTTGAAGATTGGCCAATGCTTCTTCATGTGACTTTTCAGTGTCAGATATCTGAGCTTTGAGAAATGCAATTTCGGCATCCTTTTCCTCAGATATCTTGAGTAATTTTGAATTTTCCTTTTCAAGAGAATTCTTTTCTTCTTCAAAGATTTCGGCTCTAGCTCGAACCATTAGAAACTCTCTTTCGTACAGATCAAGCTCTCTTCTGAGATGTTCCAGATCTTTGATTCCTTCCTCATCACTTTCATATGTATAACAAGAAGTATGTGTTACCTCATCAGCCATTAGACAAGGTTCAATGTTGAAAATATATCTAGAAAGATTTCTTCAGCCACTCCACACACTTCTTTCTTCTTTTGACCAAAGTCGATCACTTCATGAGAAACACCGCACATTTCTGGAGAAGGCAGTGTGGAATCATCTGAGTCTTCACAGAATCAGACTCAATGTCTAGAGCATCCAATTGGAGTTGAATCTTTTTCCTTTCTTCAGTGAGCATAGCTCTCTGACTTCTCTTGAAGTTTCTTCTATCTTTCTTGTCACCTGTCTTTAGTTTGTTGAAGGCAAGGAAATCCTTCTTGAAATGACCAGGTTTCTGACAATAGAAACAGATATCGTTTCTGATTTCTACTTCCTCAGTACTAGATGCTTTTTTAGCCGGCTTGTTCAGTGAGCTTTGCATATTTTTGTACTGGTGATAGTTTGAGCCTAGATGCTTTTTCAGCTTCTCTTTGGCTTTTCTTCTCTCTATTTCCCGACTAACATATTTTCTCATTTGCTTTACAGCAAGAGCATCCTCAGTCACCTCCTTGCCTTCCTTCTTTTCAGAAGTTCCTTTGAGTAACTAGAGCAACATTCTGCAACTTTTCAGTTGTTTGTTCTTTTTGAGTTGTCTCATAGTCAACAGTGGCAAGGTGAGAGAAAAGTTCCAATGGAGTGATATATGGCATTCCTTGGTTAAAGTAGAAAAACTTTGTGTGCTCCCAGTTATGATTTGGACTTCTCACAATAGTCTTAATCTTTTCTGACTGGGTATATATCTATTACTTTCTCCAAGTGCAGCCATGTCACACATAAGTGTTGTAAACCGGAAATCTAGTTCTTCAAGAGTCTTTGTGGGACCTTGTTTAAAGTTTTGAAATTTGAGCTTCAAAACTTCGAACTTATTTTCCTTCGTTTTCTCAGTGCCGGCACAGATTTCTTCAATCAGTTGCCAGACCACTTTCGTCGTTTTTGCACCCCACAGTTTACACTGTATGTGCTCTGGAGTAGAACGTATGATGATATTACGAGCCTGACCATCCAGTCGATTTCTCTTGGCATCTTCCGATGTCTAGAGCTCTTTGGGCTTTGGTTCGTAAATAACTTGACCGCGTGTCTACCACGGGTCGACGATTGTCATGAAGACCCATCGCTTTGTTCTCTGTCTCTACCATTAGAAACCTCCATGACCTGCTTGTGTTGTTGAATAACTATTGGGCCATTCTTTATCACGTCGATCATTTCATCACTGATGGCTTCTAGGTGGAGCATCATGTTGTTCTTCCATTTCTCATAATTCTCTGGCTTGAGAATTGGGGCGTCACTTAAAGACATCCGGCAGCAAACACACTTAACAAACAAATCAAGTGTAGGTAAAAAGCAGTTAGTGGGCACTTATCTGGATCTAGGTTCAGTGCAGAAGGCTTGGGAACCTCCCGCTCTAATACCACTTGTTGGTCTAGATAACGGCAAAGTAAAAGACTAGAGAGGGGGTGAATAGTCTTTTAAAACTTTTGTCGATAAACACGGTTTCTCAGATAACTGTGAAGATTTCTGATACTTAATTTCAGAGAGCGGAAGACTTTTCTGTGATAAGTGCACGTGCTCAGCAAGATAGGTGTAAATACTTTGCAAGGTAAATAAAGCAAGTAATAAAATGCAGAAGGTAAATAACACGTCTTTTTATAGTGGTATCTGAAGGTGGCGTAATCCTTCAACTAATCCACTTAGGCCTTTCTCAGACCTAGAATCCACTAACACAGATAATTGATGTAACCTTACAAATATCTTCTCTTGATTCCTAATTACACTAGGTTCCCAACCAAGTGTTCCCCCTGAGTTATTTCCCGTCTTTTACAGCTAAGTACTTCATGTACTCAGAAACCTCTTTCCTAGAGTTGTTCCTTAGTTTCCCAAACTAAGTACTTCCTGTAATCCACGCCAATTAAGGTGTTGGTTAAGGTAGTTTGTCAGGTGAGCTTCTTTAATAACTTGTTCAGTTATACAGATAGCTCTGAGAATCAAGTATACTTAATATACTTTGCAATGTATGGTATCTTGTTCTTTACTGGCCCAAGTCTATGATAAATGTTCAAGAGAATGAATCTCATATATCAAATCTTAATTCAACTCTTTCACAAATAGCAATGCTTGTTAAGGATCAGGACACTTAGAACTTTTGTGCTACTTAGAATCAAGAGCTTTGGTCACAACAGAAAGCTTGAAGGTAAGTAGTGTGCTTGAGAGAGCTTGTGTGAGAGTATTCAATGTAAGTTCAGTGTTCTAAGGTGTGTTCTCAAGCAGTCTAAGAGTTGATATTTATAGATGAATTTGAGTGCCGTTTGAATAGTATCCGTTAGGCTTTCAAATTCAAACTATTGATATCTGAGTATAGTACTGTAGTACTTTGTCTTCTTCTTCAGAAGCTACCATTTTTGTTCAGACATTTCTGTCCGCACATTCAATGCATTGTACTATACTTTGTCCTATAGTGCCAACGGAACTATGCATTGTATCAGAGATCTTATACTATAAGAGTTCTCTGATGCTTTGCACGTCCTTTTCCAGAGATTATCACAACTCCATATACCACTTGTTGAAACAACTTGTTATAATATATTTCTTTTCAGAAACATAGTTTATGTCCAAGGTATCTGAGTGTAGATATTTGTGGGCACTTTCCTCGTTTCAGAAACCTTTTATTTCTCAGATATATTTTGCAATACTGTTTATTTAAAAACTCTTGTGTCTTCAAGATATCTGGTCAAAGGTATCTGAAAACCCTTGTCTTCAGCAATCTTGTGCAGTCTTCAAATCTTCAAAATCGTTGAATTTTTCCTGTTGGATGCCTTCTTCTTGGTCTTCTTTAGAGGAATAAAAATTACATTCAGAGACCTAACATCCTATACAAGATTTGCTAGACTATCATACTTAGTGAGTTTCCTCTTTTACAGTGTTCAAGTGAACCAAGAGTACTAACCACCTTTCCGAGCTAAGATAAGTCATTAGGTTGCTAATCAAAATCTAAACATATATTCCTAACAACATTAGACTTAAGTTCTATTTACTTTGGAAACAAACTTTTTGAACTTGTGCATGTTATTCTGTGAATGCCAATGTGATGTCAAAGCTTCTGCATTTTTTGGGCTGATTGTGTGCAATCGTAGACTCGGTAGCTTGGGAGCTAGACTTTATTTTGTGTCTATGTGTTTATATGTGGTTTTCCATTTTTCTAGTTTTTTTAGAGAGTCTGTTGCTTGAGGACAAGCAAGGGTTCGGTTTGGGGAGTTTGATGAGTCGGTTTTACATCGTCTCATCTGGTCTTTTTTACCGTCTTTTTGTTATCCTTAAGTATAGTTTTAGTAGTTTTTCTTAGAGTCTTTTTACTTGTTTTGTTCTTTGTGTATTTTGTAGGTATTTGGTTGAACCGCGCTAATTGAAGGCAAAAAGGGTGTATTTTACATGCATCTGGAAGATATGGAAGTCCCAATGCCTCGTATGGTTGCTAGAAGTGGAGCAAAATCTAGTAAAAAGGACAAAAGGGCAAAATCGTAAAGTGCTGGAAGAAGTGGCGAACGCCAACTTGGAGATGGTGCCCGCCAAAACGAGCCAGAATGCTCTGGCGGGCGCCATGGATTGAATCCTGGCGCCCGCCAAGATATCTTTGGCATCCACCAAGATATCGACCATGGCGAACGCCAGGTCTATCTTGGCGGACGCCATCACTGTCAGAAGAGGACAAATTTTGCCGTTTTATTTCCTAAGCTTCAGACTTCGTTTTCTTTCATTTTATTAGAAAAAAACATCGACTATTACTTTGAATATTCATTCTATTGTAAAAGATTGAACTTTGCTCTCAAGCTAGACCTAGTTTCCAACGATTTTCACCTTGTAATCCGACGATTATCATTGATTGGGAGCGTAATCTACATACTTTCTTGCATCATTCGCTTCAGATTCTTCAGGTTCTACCTAGGGTTTGTGACAGTGAAGGGTAAATCTGTATCAATTGATCGATTCCTCGTATTTAGTGCTAGATTATGTGTGTTAATCATTTAATTGCTTATTTGATTATGTCTTCGCATAACATGAGTAGCTAAACACCCTGATTATGGGGTGGTGACGGATTCAAGCATGCTAGCTAGGGTTTATGCGTTTATGTATGATCATGTTACGATTACTTTGTGCTTTTTAGATTAAATTGCATATCCTGCTATTACGTTTGATGCGCAATCCGTCAATATCACTGTTAGATTAAGCATTTGATCTCTGGCAACCAAAACGTTTTTCGTCTTGCTTTAATCTAACAGTTAGTTGCAAACGGTAATAATAGGATTAGCTTTATTGATCGTAGCTTGGTGAAATTGACGCCTTCACTAATGTTATTCGTTTTCTGAACCCAGGTAGTGACAACTTGAGGGAATCGTTTCATGTGGATCGCATATTTCTTGTTAGCTAGCTTGTTCTCTAGTCACCACTCCATAATTCTCCTCATTCATATATCAATCTCGTTAAGTGTCAATCATATCTAGTTTTGTCTGCCTAGTTGTTTACTGTTACGATAGTTAATCAATCCGCTGCCGAAGCAAACAGACTTTTACTGCTTTTCATATTGTTACTTCTATTCGTAAACTGAAGCTCAGCTTAGTTAAGTGCCTAGAGACCAACCTCGGGGTTAACTTCACTACACTACAGGTTTTCGTAGTGTCGAGAGTTAGCTCTTAGCTAAGTAAACAAATAATTAAAACTTTGATATTGACACATCAGGGATCCTTTACTTCTTCTCACCATCGATTTCATAAAGTCAATTAGGGTTTACTGCAAATCAATTTAAATACAATATTTTCTTGTTCCTATGCTAAGTGTTTGTGGAGAACGACATCCCAAGTCAGCTTTCCGCTATAAATTGTGGATTTGAAGACTTCCGACATAAATAAATTTAATCTTTGATTGTATTTAGGGATTACAGGTTCTACAACGAAATCAAAATCTCTGAGTGCACATCAATTGATCTTGTTACTTGAGAACCCGACAATGCAGATCGATGTTTGTTTTTGTCTGTTGGTTTCATGATCTCCGATATCTGACTTAGATGCTACATGGGGTTGAATGTGAAAAAATCGTCTTGTGAAAGTTTTAAATTGGAGTACTAAGTTTGGCATCATTTCACTGTCACATTTTATCGTTTTTGCCTTGCTCAAGGATGAGCAAGAAACTGGTTTGGGGGTGTGATGTGACAATAAAATGTGCGATATAGCATGCTTTTAGACCCTTGTTGTTTGCCTTAGATTCATTATTTGTATGGTTTTATGGTCAAATACCAACTTCGTGTGTATTTTGTAGATCATGATCGCGTTTTTGAGGAATTGCACTATTTTAGGCGCCAAAACGACGTAATTGTGCGAAATCGAGAAAGTTAAGCAAATATGCAGAATTGGCCTATGCACGGAGTTCGAGGTATCAAAACATGTCATGTGACCAGCCAGTGCGAAGATAATTGAAGATGCTACAACTTTGTAGAAGACAACGTTTTGAGGAAATGCAGTTACGAAGCCCGAAATTGTAAAATAAAGGAAACATATTCGAATCTATGGGAATTGCACTATGCGGTACCCTGTGGACCGCAGAAGGTGTCACGGTCCCAATGTGCATTGCACCGAATTTTGTCTTCGGTCATTTTTTGTCGACTAGGCATCGTCTTCCTGAACCTTCCTTAATGATCAATGGCAGTTTGAGCTCGGAATTTTCAGTATAAATAAGACCATTGGGGTCTCATAATCAAGAGAGAGCGGAGCGGAAGGGTTCCGAACAAGAGAACGGAACATTAGGGTTCCAAATCACAAAAACAGCTCTCCTGAGAGAGAACTAGTCCTCGGGGAAGTGAAACTCCAAAACCCTAGCCATCAACAAGCAATCAAGAAGACTTCAAGACCACCGAAGAAACACCAAGATCGATCAGCAGAGGAAAATCGAAGAGGAGAAGTTGAGGGCCGACACTCGCCATCTTCTTATGGTTTAGTTATTTCAAACATGATTTCAATTCAGTTTACAGTTTATTTACTTTCAGTTATGTCAGCTAATTTACATGTGCAAGGCTTAGCCGGGATCTTTGATTACTTGGTTTATATATGATGGAATAGTTTTAGCATCAATGTTGGTTATGCGATTGTTGTTTATACCTGTGATGTTTGAGTAAAAATGCTTTGTTTGTTTATGTTTTCGCGAGACATGAGTATTCATTGCACTAGATTAGGAGATGTCAGTTGTGTCTATAAGTTGATATTCTGCCTGAGGTTTGTTGTTGAGCTAGCCACTGGTGACAGCTCTAAGCTAGACGATAGTCTACATGGGGTATCTTTACTGACTGCGCATTGGTGTAAGATATGTGACCTGTGTGACTCTTCAGCCGTAACTATCGCCATCTGTTATTCCTGATATAAACCGTTTATCAAAGTGAAGGTAAACGCTTACATTGTTTTTGTCTATAAGCTCTTAATTCGTCAATTCTCATTATAATTACTTTCTTGCTTATGTGTTTGTTTTACTTATTCAAAAATACCAAAAATCTGTTATTTACTTTATATTGAAAATCAACCATTTAATATTCTATTTCAATCGAGCGTTATTCCCTAGAGAACGACATCTCGAGTTAACTTACCGCTATAAACTGTGTGTTAGTGAGCTTCTGGCAGTTATAAATTTAATCTATTAATTGTATTTAGAGATTACAGATTCTACAACGAAAAATAAAATCTCTGAGTGCACATCAATAACTCTCAACTACAAGGAACTAGTTAACACAGTTGTACTTACACAAGAATGACTTGAACAATGACAAAACCAAAGTTGGTTAAGGTTAACAAGCGTGGTACTGCCATGAAACATAAACAAATAAACTAGGATCAAAACACACATAATTCACCAAGACACGCTTCAATATAGCCAAATTAATATAGTACCACGGTCATTGCTAAATTGCTGGAACACAAATAAACTTGATGAACTAGCTAGTAAACAACTCATAACTCGTCCACTCGCAAAACACATAACAATCAAACATCCCTTATAACATGTGAGGCATAAACAACTCCTAATGAAAGTTGAAAAAATCTCATATCATAGTATAGTTGACAACCAACGCGAATGGGACTGAGGGAAACTTGCAAAGATCACATATCATAGCATAGATGACAAACCAAATAATCGTGAATGATTCTTAGGGGAACTTGCCTTGAGATAAACGAACAAGAGGGACAAGAATTGAAAACAGGTTGAAAAATTATCCCTCTGATCAACACCAGATTCAGAATGATTGAAACATCAAAACGGAGAACCGTCCGGTGACAGTTTAGAACGATCTGATAGAAATCCTCTCTCCAAAATTCAGCTTGATCCGACGTTAACAAACCGGGAATCGATTTTAGAAGATTGCTGCGCCTTGCAGAAAATTTGCGCGCGAAATAATGTTTTAACTGAGGGGTTTTCTTTGAAAAATAACTAGGGTTATATCTATAATGGACTTGTTAAAGAAAATGGCATTGGACTTTAGATAAGTGATGAGCTGGATAAAGTTACAAGTCACAAAAGCTGGGCCAACAACGCTTACGAACTCCGCTTCGACGGTCAGTCGCTTTAATACGTCTAAATTCAAAATACGAATTTTTGGGCTGTTACAATCTACCCACTTTGGGCTCTGATACCAAATTGTAGAGCCCTGAATTTTAACAGACGAATTATGTAAAATATAACTCACGCTAGTTCGTGAGTTTGAAAATTGACGAACTTGAATCATAGAATTTTAAAACGTTACAAGACGCCTTGTGCGTCAAATGACTTCACAAGAAAATTCTTGAAAATAATTCTCGAACTTGTAAAATATGCAGCGGAACTATAAATAGCTAAATTCTTGCAACATTACAAATTCTTTAAAATCAAGAAATTCAAATATATTAAAGATCTTCCTGATACTGATCTCCGGCAACACTCGCCACTCTGATCAGCTCGACTTCAAGTACCTAAAATTGATATTTTAGTAAGGGTCAGTCGTGACCACTGACTGAGCAATTTCCATGCACGTGCCATTACTTAAAGTTCTATCTTCATGTCTTTTAAAGCTTTTAATCTTGCTTAATGCAATGCAACTTAAGACTGGACTTGACTCTTAACACTTGAACTTGTACTTGAACTTCTTGAAAAGCACTTAAACTTTACTCTTAAACATTACTTGAAAATTAACTTGATTCGTGAGCTCACTTGGCATCGTAAGGTACATCCCCAGCCGATGGTGACCACTTAACATGGATAGCCACGATTTGCTAGTTGCTTAGCCGATGGTGAACACTTAACTTGGTTGGCCATGATTTGCTAGGCAGACCTTACTAGCCCATTCTTGACATGACTTGAAATCTTTTTTGACTTATAATCTTATTAACATGAATGTATGCTCTTAGACTCAATTTTTGAATGCATGGACTAATGTGTGTGTATAACATAAACATAGAACATCTCAAAGCATTGTTGTAAGTATTGAAGTAAAATTGATCATACACTCAACGTATATGAAATATGTCTAACAAGTATAATCTCCAACATAACTCTCAAATACAAAAACTAGTTAACACAGTTGTACTTGCACAAGAATGACTTGAACAATGACAAAACCAAAGTTAGTTAACAAGCGTGGTATTTCAATGAAACATAAACAAATAAACTAGGATCAAAACACACATAATTCACCAAGACACGCTTCAAGCTAGCCAAATTAATATAGTACCATGGTCATTGCTAAATTGTTGGAACACAAAATAAACTTGATGAACTAGCTAGTAAACAACTCATAACTCGTCCACTCCCAAAACACATAACAATCAAACATCCCTTATAACATGTGAGCCATAAACAATTCCGAATGAAACTTGAAAATATCTCATATAGTATAGTTGACAACCAACGTCAAAGGGACTGAGGAAAACTTGCAAAGATCACATATCATAGCATGGATGACAAACCAAATAATCGTTGATGAGTTTTATGGGAACTTGCCTTGAGAGAAACGAACAAGAGGGACAAGAATTGAAAACAGGTTGAAAAATTAGCCCTCTGCTCGACACCATATTCGGGATGATTGAAACATCAAAACGGAGATCCGTCCGGTGACAGTTTAGAAAGATCTAATAGAAATCTTCTCTCCAAAATTCAGCTTGATCCGACGGTTAATGAACCGGGAATCAATTTTAGAAGATGGCTGCGCCTTACAGAAAATTTGCGCGCGAAATAATGTTTTAGCTAAGGGGTTTTTTTTGAAAAATAACTAGGGTTTAGGTTGTAATGTACTCGTTAAAGAAAATGACATTGGGATTTAGATAAGTGATGTATTGTATAAGGTTACAAGTCACAAAAGTTGGGCCAAGAACGCTTACGAACTTCGTTTTGACGGTCGGTTCGCTTTAAAACGTCTAAATTCCAAATACGAATTTTTGGGCTGTTACAACATATTTCTTAATTGCAATATTTTTACATTTAGTGGAATAAATGTGTTAAGTTTTTATTGGTTGCCAGGGCGGAAGCATGCTTGACAACTGTAGAAAAACTCATATAAGTAGAGCTCTTCTACGGTCCGGCAGGCTTCGCCCTGCCTAACAACAGACAATTGATAATACGTCATTAGATTTTTTATTATACATGTAAACCAAAGTTTCAAATTAAGTTTCAAAGAGTTTAAAGGGCTTGAAAACGTTCCTCGTAACAACAAGATGCACATTTCTTTTCGAGAATCCATCAATAAGAGTTAAGCGTAGTTGTTTTGGAGCAATATTAGGATGAGTGACTAATTGGAAAGTCTCCCAGTTCACGCATGAGTGACGATAAAGTGTGCGAAAAATGACATGTGTTGATACAGTGGGACAACACATCACCTAGAAAGCTGTCAAAAATTAACCGCATCGGTTGAATGAATCATGATCAATCGATTTGTTTATTTCATATCTAAATCATTCTATAGAAAATTATTTATTTTAATTATTCATCGAAATCTAATGCATCAAAATGTTGGGTATACAAGATGATTGGTCAATTTTTTTCCACACTTACTTTATTGGCAATGTTAGACCAAAATTCGATGATGGTGAATTGTGATTTTAGCATCTGGTTGAATTCGTGGTGCACATGAATGCAAGAAGCCCATGCCACAATCGTCTTTCTTGCTTCTCGGCTGCTTCTGATGTGAGGTAAACATTACTGTACGCATACTCAAAATTGTAGTATCAAATTGCAGCCACATGCTAATCAATTAATCTTGCAGTAGTTTCCCAAAGAAGAATCCTGGTACCAAAATGATGAAGCAAATGCTGGGTTGCTGTAAGATTTACATATCCGAGAGCAGAAACAAGGCTGCATTGGAAGCTATCGAAAAAGCAGCAAACCTCTTTCCAGAGGCACCCATTATCAACAAATTTGTTGATGAGACTTACAACAGGGTTGGCTACACATTGGTTTCTCAAGTCGATGAGCAAAACCCAGTTCTTAAAAATGCGATCTTTGAAATGGTGAGAGCTGCATTCGGAGCAATTGATCTTGAAATGCACTCTGGGACTCACCCTAGGCTTGGTGTTGTGGACCATATCTGTTTCCATCCCTTGGCAAGCCTTTCTTTGGATTCTGTTGCTCTTGTTGCCAAATCTTTGGCTGCTCTTGTTGCTTCCAATCTTCAAGGTTTGTTTTTTTCTTCCCTCTTTATTCCACTTTTTCTATGAATTGAGCCCTTTGATTGGTCTGATTGGTTGTGGTTGAATGTATTTAAGAGTGGCTTTTACTGCATTTGTTTCTAGTAGTTTAGTACTCGCTTTGCGATGATGGTTAGATTTGTAATGTAGTAGCTAATACCTCATCTACGAATCTACGATTGATTACTGCCAAGATTATTATAGAAAGAAAATGCATGTAGTAGAGTGATTACACTGCATTTGGCAAATGCCAAGTACACGTATTGACCTATTTTTTCTATTAGTTCACACCTGTTATTCTGTTAAGTGGTTGGAGTTCGTGTTCACTGTAGATATAATAATTAGTTTTAGAGTGTTGGTTGTATTTGTTCGTAATGATGTTAAGAGTGTTAGAGGAATTTTAAAAGGAATAACTCCCCACCTTTTTATAAGTTCGAACTTGGAGATGAGATGATTATATCAAAGAGTCGCCCGTTTTGATTGAGTACTATCGATTTCTCAAAGAAAGAAAAATCACCTAGTTGAGGAGTGATTTTAACTGCATTCTATGGTGTGTTGATGTACTGAGGAAACATTGTCCTGTTGTTTGTAGTTGTTTGCGCCTGTTGAGTACTTGGACTTCTTGTTCACTATAGATATAAGAATCAGTTTGATGGATGTCAATCACCCAATTTTCTGTGTCATATTCATCGTGGGATTTAAACATGGAATTACGGGAAATACCTTTAGACACTAAGGGTTCAAAACTATTTGTCTAAATTCTAATAATGATTTTGATAGGTCAATTTTCTAGAAGTACTTCTTTAGGGTAGGTCGATAATAAAGCTCATAAAATCTTGATGTGAGTTTTCATATCTCAGGTTTGATTTTTAGCATTTTAGATTTGAGTAATGTTCATAAAACAAGGATAAGATTTGAGTTACATTCACATAACAAGTTGATGAGGGACAATATAATGTCATCAATGATGGTATCTCATCTATGTCAGTATGTCTGAACTCTGAACCTATTCAATGGTGAAATAAGGTTTTTCTTGTCTTTGCTTGATGTAGCATAATTTAGCCTTATGCCACGTAGTGCCTTCAAGTTCAGCTTGCATGCTACGCAGCCTATTACCTTTATGTTCTTGTTTTTTTTGGTGGCATAAACATTAAGAGCTTCATAAAAGTATCATTTGGGCCATTATTTTCTTTAGCTGTGTTACTGAATCAAAGTCTGAGTCCTTTATAATTTATAAAAAAAAATATATATATAGTCCTGGACTGAGTTGTAACCTGTAAGCCCTAGCCTTTGTGAGAACTCCAAACTTTTTATCAACAAAATTCTCAACAAGTATTAGTTGATCTGTGATTGCTATATTATATAAAAACTGACACCCCGAATGGTGAAAATCTTGGGTTACCTATCAAAAAGTGGCAAAGATCTTGAGTTATTTTTTCTCAGTACGCTAGTTCTGTTTTCGTTCTGCGCATATCTTGTACACTTTTCTCATTGTGTGTTTTGAGAGAAGTACTGCAGAAACATAAAGGATTAGCTGATAGTATAATTGTGTGAGTATACATGATGTAACTGATGTTGACGTAGTGGTAAACTGGTAATTACAAGATTTTGTTTCTCATCTGTGGTTCTCTTAGCTATATAGCTTCTTTCTTTGATGTTTTCTTTGGTGGAAACGCTCAGTCCTGTAATTTCCTACATTTACTAATCTTAGCATTTGTTTGTACATGATCATGTGGAATCAGATTTTTTTTTTTTTTTTTTTTTTTTTTTAAGCAATTAAATCCATTAAAGCCCGTGAAAGTACAAGATAGAGGAGTAAACTCCAGTACAAAAGCAAACTATCTGTACTTATCTCAAAGCTAGTCTAATCAGTGTAATTAGACACAAACATCTCAAGAGGCACAAGAAGCTAGACTCTAGAACAAAACTATGATCTAACTATCTCTAAAACAAGTGCACTGCTATCAAAATAGATTAAAAGCCCCAGCAAGCTCCAGTAAACTGTGACTTGCCAGCAACAGGGGACCATCTTCTCTGCAAATTGCTATCCAAGGTGATGAACTAGGTTCACAGCCTTACTTCAAAGCAACTCACAAAGCTGCAGTGTCGACCATGTTTCCCAGAGATATTCAAGCTTTGCAGGCTATTAATGACCTGTCCAGAAAGAGGGGGAAGAGAGGAGAAAAGAAAGAAAAGCAAACCTAGCAGTAAACAACCAGGGAGATAAACAAGGTCCAACCAGTCAGCTCCAACCCTGAAACAGCTCCAAAAAAGTGATCCAGACCAAACCAGTTCAAACCAATCTAAAATAAAGATAGAGGTTAGGCATAAAAAGAGAGCAAATTATGCAACAAACCTCTACAATACCTATTAGGCTGTTTAGACTTGAAGAGAATTCTGGAATAGAGATCCCTACACACAGACTTACAAACCTGCTGCACATCAACTTTTTTGTTCTCAAACACAATGCTATTTCTCAAGTGCCAAATAGCAGCCCAGGTAGAACACTACAAAACAGCAGCTTTAAGCTGGAAAAGCACTGAATTATGCCTTGAGGCAGAAGCAAACAAATATAGAAGATCTGCAAAACCACCATTAGGGATAGAAACACCAGCTAAAGGAAGAAGAATATGCAGGATCTGTTTATACTCATGATGAATGCTTTTTTTACTACGGTGTCCAGCTATCTTAACAATCCTAAATATAGCCTGCAGTTGCAACCTTCTTATATGGAGCAGCACACAACGAAGGGAGGTCCCTTGATATGATCAGAAGAGAACTTGGATATTTTAAGCCGAATTCTAATGGAATTCAATGGGTAGGTGGGCCCCAATCAGAGCTTTTGCAACTGAGCCCCGATGAAGGCCCCTCTCATACTCTTCCGGGAAAAGGTGTTGTTGTGGTTGGAGCCACCAGGTGGGTTGATAATTACAATGTACCAATCATCTCTAATAACATGTCTGCAGTTCGAAAGATATCGAAGAGGGTCAGTGGCAGGGGAGGCGGGCTCGAATCAGTACAATCTATGGCTCTTTCTCATGGCGAAGGTATAATTGAAGTGGCTTGCAACTTATTAGACCCTAATAAGGTTAGTGGTGATCAGGTTCAGCTTGAGGTAGAGCGTTTAGCCCGGGAAGAGGGTATGGATGTTGGAAATGGATATTACACTGATCATTCACAGAGCGAAATTATTGATCGGTACTTAAAGCTAGTTTGTCATTCTGATCAGTGATGCTTAAATTCGAAGGTCAGCTGAATAAGCTCTTCATTTGGTACAACCGTGAACTTAATTCTGTTCTCTTAATATATTCATCCATTATACATCTGGCGAATTCATATCATATTTTTGAGAAATTTCATTGCTTGGTTTGATACTACTTTTTGTGTATTGATTTAAAATCCGAGCAATTGTGCATGAAAAGCTGGATAGAGTACATCAGATGGAACTCAAGTTCTAAATCTTCCCACATTAGCATTATTCAATGCAATGGTTGAAATCCATTTCTTCTGTTCTTTGCTTCAACCAAGTACGGGAGATGTTTGCCAAATTATTCTGATGTGTAAAATCAAGCTTTAACGAATAATAGGAAGCTGAGCATTTGCACCTGGTCTTTTTCGGAATGGATATGCTACCTTCAACATGTAAACCCCCTAAGAACTCCTAAAAGAGAATCCAATAGAGACAGTAAGGGATAGGAGAAAAGTAGTGAGTTGGTTTCTTTGTACAATTCATCCATATACTTGGCCTGAATTCCAAGAAAACTTAATTCCATATGTTGTGTTACTATTTCTGTTAAATCCATTTACTCTGTCTGATTATTATAGCTGTAACCACTACTTAGAATCACATAGCATATAGTACATTAAGACCTAACTCTTAATGCAGGTGCAACATGTCAATGCGGTCATACATGCTTTAGATGTCCTGTTTCATGTAGGAATTAATAGCAAGAAACGAGTTCGAACAATAACATGTTGATGGAAGTCGAGATTTTATTAGCTGAAATGACAAGTATTGGAGCAAACAGGACATGAGCTCCAAGGACATTATTTACAATCAAAATCATTCGAGCAGTGATGCATGTTATAAAGAACTAGACCTGATATTAATCTTATCAGTACTACTCAGTAGATATCAGTTTCATGTACTTGTCAGTGATTATTTCCGGAGAAAGATCAGTAAAATAACCCTTTTCCACATCTAAGCCTTCCTGTGCTGCCAACATTTCAACATGATTCTGGACTTTGTCGGCACCAATTTGGTTCGGCTCCAGTAACATGCAAGTGATCTCAGTGGTTTCCTCACCATGGACCAGCCCAAGTGTTTGCACTGTGGGCAGGCCTCCACCTCTAGCACTCACCAGTAGTGCGATTCTCCTGGCTGCAGAAACATCTGTGGACAAGATGGGTACGTTGTATGTGGCTATCCATGGACGGGCACCTATTGTCACGATCCCTTTGGTAGGTGATGCTATTTCTGGCCCTTCATTGGGCTTCTCAGGGAGAGTGTCGGGTCTTGGCCAACCTGTCCATTGGCTCCCCATGACGTTTGGGTGATAATAGCCCAGTTCACGTCTGGTGGTTTCCAAAGCTTTCCCAGTTGGATGTGCTGCAGCGTACAGATACACAGGCACTGCAGACCAGAAATTTATGTTTATTGCATAGTACTGGTACTTTGTGCATGCTTGCAAATGCTCCTAGTTGCAAGTGTTAAAGAAGAAGATTTTGATAATCGCCATTCAAGATGGTCCCTTGGAACCTATTAGGCTATTACCTAGAGTCGGCACTAAGTTCCTCATTCGGGGCCTAGAGTCGGCACTAAGTTCCTCATTCGGGGCGTATCACATGTCAGACTCGGCTACTTCTAAAACTTTTTTCTGCCTAAAAGGAAGTGTCTAAGTGGCCATACGCATGGCAGAGTGTCAACTGTCAGGTGTCCGACACTCGTATTCAAGGGAAATTAAGGAATCCAGGTAATATAGCTTAGAACATCTTTTTTTAAAGATCATTTTCACCTTCTTTTAACATGGAGATGCTTTTTGATTCTTTTGCAAATAATCAATAATCGGAATTTGAAAAAACAAGTGCCTGCTTGCTTCTGCTTTTCAAATACTCCAACTGATTATTTCTTTTTGTCTCATAGGTTGAAATTAAGTCCTTTTCTGCTATTGACAGTTTAAAATAGTTTAAAATAAGATGAGAAAAGATGTTTTACCGAACTAAAGTGCTTCACAAAATCAGATTATTTAACTAATCAGAATCATTTGCACACGTTCACTTGGTAAAAAAGAAAAAAGAAAAAAGAAATACTCAACCTTGAAACCGATTCCCAACATCAGCAGCAATTGATTTAGCAAGCCATGCAGCTTCGTCCAAGGAGGCACGGCCAAGCGGGTGGCACACGATGTCATCTACCACACCAAGTCGGGGGTGAGCACCAGAATGCGACTCGAGATTTAAGGCATGGTAAGCTGCTTCAACCAGGGCCAAAGCACTCTGATGCAAGGGAGTGTAAATTGGGCAGCCAATACTGTCATGAGTAACATATGACACAAGGGTGTATGCAACTCGATTGTACTCGTAATCCTCGAACTTGTTCACAATAACAGTTTCGGGATCCTGCCTAGCTGCATGTTCGATTGAGTCGAGAGCTTCTGTGATTCGCGCTACTGAAATGTATAACTTGCAGCACAGCAGCATTGTTTGCTTCATCTTCCTCTTCTCCTTCAAAACAACACATTAGCTATTAGTTTGAAAGAAGAATAAGAAAGAAGAAACTGAAATGAGTTTGTACTCACAGTTTCATAACTCTGGTTAAAATCCATTGCCTCTTGTGTCTTTTACTACAAGCACCAATGACCAAACCAACTTATATAGCAGCCAGAGATTTGTTTGCGTGTCTAGATAATGTTTGTTTTAAATTATTTTCAATTACTAATGTTTAACAAGTACAAGTGGAATCATATAACAGAAAATAGAAAAGATAACTCTCAGAGTCTCATTTTTAGTGACTCAGCATGATGGATGAGGCCAGCATAATCAAACGAGTATCTGACAAAACAAAATACATAATATAATTGGTGGCCTTATTTTTGGAAAAAACGTAGAGTAAATTTTATGGTTACTCATTAATCTTACAGACTTATTAAGGTCAAAACACCACCTTATTTTAATTAAATAAAATTAATAATCATCTGATAAGTTGACTGATTTGGCCTTGACAATCACAATCACCTTATTTTGATTAAATAAGATTAATAATCATCTCATAAGTCTTGACAATCACATAAGAACCTCTTTTCATTATCGGTGAGTAGATTTTGTTTTCTAGCTCAATTGAAATTCGCGAATGAGTCCATGTATTCTTGGATGATTCACGTGAGACATTATGTCTTTGTATCTTTCTGGGGTGTGAATGGAAAGGGATTGACATTTAATCGACTGGCTGTTCTTAATTTTTTTATCATCATCATCCTCATTAAAATTGACATTTCATGTTACGCGTGTTGATTATATTACAAAAAGGATTATTAATTCAGTAATATGAACACCGCAAATAATTAACCTATTAGGTAATCGAAACCAAATCCATCAACTAATCAAACAAACATAAAGATCAACACTCGAATCTCACCAACACACGAAACAAAAAGAAATTTACGTGGTTCGGATTTCACAATCCTACACCAACATAGGAACAATCAAGGATTTCATTATCACCAATCGAGAACGATTTCAATCGAATACAATATCTTTATGCTTAAATTCTACCAACAACAATGGAGAATCTCCCTAATTATTGAAATTGTAACAGCCTCTATTCAACTGGATTACCTATTTCTTGTTACATAAGAACTGAAGAAGAAATCGGGTTTTATACTTACTAAACCCTTGAAGAACGCCAAAAGACTCAGGAGCCGTTAGATCAAGTCATTAACCGTTTTGATCTAACAGTTCTAACCCAAATGCGCCTGATTAAGTCGTTGATGACTTAACAACTCCAACGCAATTGCAGAACAGTCCCTCAAGTTTTGTAAAGTTTCATATTCACCCAAAAACTTCCAGTTTCTTCACATAACCGTATTTTAATTTTTACATATAAGCTTCTGACTTCTAAGAAGAAAATGTGTTTATTCACGGGGCGGATCCCCTAGCCCTACCCCATTTAGTCGGTGTGGATTCTCTACCCCGATTAAATAACCCCTAAAATATCTATTCTTGTTATTGGTCCATGTGTCCTCATTTAACTCAAGTAATTATAACCATGGTTAATAAACACTCTGCCTGTTTGGCATAAAACTAAACAGACTATTTGATGCGCTCAAAATTAATACTAAAATAACACAAGTAGTAAAGCGGTTGTCGTAGTACAACAAGGCTTAAACCACAGGGTCTTTCTCTCGAGGAATTGATTAGGCTAGTTCTAAGGTGTAGGCTCAAGGTGTGAGTTGTAAACAGATAGTGTGGGTAAAGTGATACTTTAAAACCCTACAACAAACCGCAATTACAAGACAAGGTAATACCTACATCATGCAATTTCAACAATTAAAACGAAGCAAGCGATCTTTCAAAAGTGCTGACTGATGTGCTCAAATTATTACTTAGAAAACCAAGTAGTAAGCAGTTGTTATAGACAGACAAAGCTAAACCACAGAGTCGTTTGCTAAGGAATTAATCAAGCTACCACAACGATTGAGAGCAATCAATTATTTGTGAAAACAGATTGATATGGTTTTTTGTACTTCTAAAACACATATTAAAACAGAAAACAGATAAACTGGTTTTGATCAGAGAAAGAAAGCGAACACGGTAGTAATGATCCAGCTATGCTAATTCGCTCTAGGGTAATCGTTCATACTTGTCACACGGTTGGTGTACATAAATCGATCAATCCAACCTTTACCAATCGTTATTTGAAGGTTTTTGGACGAGTGTAATCGTGGGTCGTCAATCCACGATCCTTAACCGAAAACGATTTTAGAAGATCTTTGAACGAGGAAATTGGATTGATAGGTTTTACGAAAATCTTTGAACGAGCCTAACCTATATAAACGAATATAAACCCTAGATTCGAATACGCATAACTAACACATAACTACTGCTTCAAAGCGGTTTAAATACTCATGAGGAAAGCAAAGATTAAAGACTTCAAGGTATTGATCATGTTAAACATAAACAGGTTGATAATCGCATGCAAGCTCATACAATTCGATAAAGAATAGCAAACACGAATCGTAAAGAGATAAACAATAGAGAGTTACAAAATATGACCAGAAATTCGATATCGATGCTTCTTACAAGAGGTAAACCAAGCTCCAAAAATCAATCAATGTGAAAACCTAGTTCTTGAGTTTTTTCCTATGTAAATCTAGGGTAAAAGAAGTTATATCCTAAGTTATGGTGAAAGAATCCTATTTATAGGAGAAAAAACAAGTAGATTCCTAACAGAATTCGAACAGAAAAACATCCAGCAAATAAGCTCTCGTAAGTTCTCGCCGCTGCGAGGATGTTTTCTGCTAGCCAGCTTCAGACGTCTGTATCTTTTTCTACAGGAGGAATTTGGCTATGCTTCTGGAACGAAAGTTGTAGCCCTTTGAATTATATTTCCATCGCCACCGAGATCAGGTCAATTGAATATCATATGAGAGAGTTATGGCCAAAATGGCTAGACTACTCCGCAAAACTTCACTTCTGCAAGCTTCTCTAAAACGGCTCTCAAATCTTCGTCCGAACTCCGAATCCACTTCCGTTTTCTCCCAGCTACTCTACATTCAAAGATCTAGAACCAATGTTTCCACTCCGATTTTCACCTTTGGGACACAAAAATCCTACAAAACACAAACAAAGCACCAAAGCATAAAAACGCACAAAGACACTATAAAACCATAAACAAAGACTAACAAAGACCGCTTAAAAGGACCAAATGAGACTCTAAATTATCGTCTCATCACTGGCGCGATATAGCTAATGGTACAGATTATAAGTACGTATGAGTTATGGCAAAAAGCTTGTCACTAGCTATGCCCTCATCCGGATATATACTAATTAGAGGTAAAGACTGATGCAAGTTCACAACGATTCAAGCATGCGTTCAACGATCAGATAACAATATGTCACAATATATTGGTCCAGATAACGGCAAAGTAAAAGACTAGAGGGGGAGGTGAATAGTCTTTTAAAACTTTTGTCGATAAACACAGTTTCTCAGAAACCTGGGGGTTTCTGATACTTAAATTCAGAGCGCGGAAGACTTTAAGATAGGTAAGTGCAGAAACAATAAGTGTGTGTGTGTGCTTTGTTGAAATGTAAATACAGAAAGGTAAATGACACAACAAATATAGTGGTATCTGGAGGTGGTGTAATCCTCCAACTAATCCACTTCGATCTTTCTGAGACCTAGAATTCACTAGAACAGATAATTGAGTTCACCTTACAATAATCCTATTCTTGATTCCTAAACAAATGGTTCCCAACCAAATCTTCCCCCTGAGTTATTCCCCAGCTCCTAGAGCTAAGTACTTCCTCTACTCAGATAACCTTGGAGTTATTCCTTGATTTTCCAAATCAAGTACTTCCTCTACTCCACGCCTTGATGGTGTTGGTTATAAGGTTTGTCAGAGAGGCTTCTCGTATAACTTTTCAGTTATGTTTTCAGAGAGCCAAATAGAACAAGACTACTAAATACACTTGTTCAGTGGATGGCAGTCTTCTCTTTACTGACCCAAGTAATTGATGTCCGTTCTGGAGAATGAGCTTCAGAAAGGGTATCTGATAGTTCAACTCTTTTACAAACAACAATCTCTTGTTAAGGTTCAGGACAACTTAGAACTACTAGTGATTCTTGAGCAATGTAAAGCTTTCAGAAAGGGTAGTAGAGTGCTTGAGAGAATACTTTGCTTGATGGTAAGTTTGCAAGATAGAGCGTTCTAAGGTGTGTTTTTCAAGCATCTAAGTGTGTGATATATATAGATAAATTTGAGAGGCATTTGAATTATGTCTGTTGTGCTCTCCATCAAATTATATCCGTTTATATCTTGAACTATATGTACTCAGAAGTCACTATCTCATGTTTCAGAGAGGACTTGCTTTTTGCAGCATTTCTGCCGATGCATTTAATGCATAGTACTGTTCATTGTCCTTTAGTCTCAACGGATACATGAGGCTTTCTGGAAGCTCACATGTCTCCCTTCTTTGATTAATATGTTCAAGACTTAGCATATGTGCAAATGTTACACTTATAACATGGTCCAGAGACACTTTAAATCAAATGAGACTTAACCTTGATATCTTCATAAATATTGTGCAATCTTCAGTCTTCTAATATTCAGAAAAGCTCCATTGCTAGGATTGATCTTCATGGTCTTCTGGAAATAAAAATTACACTCAGAGACCTATAATCCTAATACAAGATTTACTAGACTAATCATACTCAGTGATTTCCTCTTTTACAATGTTCAAGTGAACCAAGAGTACTTAATCACCTTTCTGGCAAAGATAAGAACATGTGATGAGTGATCAAAAACCTAACAGATATTCCTAACACAATACAAGTTATTAAAAGCAACCGCCTAACTCGTACTATTGAATACTTGGGCGCCTAATGGTCTCTGCGATCGTCAGAAAGATCAATGAAAGCTTCTTCGAATTAAAAGAGAGATTGAAATCTTTAAGTGTTTACAAGCTTGGAATTGAAAGTATGAAAGTAGGATGGGAGTGATTTCTAAATCCGGAGTATTCACGCTTCCTTTGTCGAACTTCTCTTCTTCCTGTTGTTCGAAATTCATTACGCGATCCTCCAAGCTCTCCATCAAAGAGTACGGGGAGTATTCGTCATAGAATACTCTAAGCACTTCCTCCCACGTTCTCAATGACTCTGGCTTTAGCAAATGCAGCCATTCTCTGGCTTGGGATCTAACGGCAAAAGGAAACAACCTCCTCTTCAGTTGGTCCTCACTCAATCCACTGGGTGGTAACTCCGTCACGAATTGTTCGAACTGACGAATAAACCCGAAAGAATCTTCCATCGGCCTTCCCCAGAAGTATGGAAGTGAACACCCCCAATCATCGTCTAGATCGTATTCCCTAACCTCAGGCTCAAGGAATATTGTTGGTTTTCTGAAATATTCTCCATACGTAGCCATACCCTTGCATTACATACACCTGCAGAAAAAATTTCTCTATACCAACAAAACTAAATGCATTGTTAGTTTCTGTTAGTACCAAAAAAATAATCCACAAGATAATTTCTTTTTAATTTTTTTGAAATTTTCAGATTTTTCTTTGGTTTTCGAATAAGATAAAAATAAAAATACGAATGACTAATCGATCCTACTTATTGAAGAACGTAGGAATCAATTCCCCGGCAGCGGCGCCAAATTTTGATGCGCTCAAAATTAATGCTTGTAAAATAACACAAGTAGTAAAGCGGTTGTCGTAGTAGAACAAGGCTTAAACCACATGGTCGTTCTCACAAGGAATTGATTAGGCTAGTTCTAAGGTGTAGGCTCAAGGTGTGAGTTGTAAACATATAGTGTGGGTAAAGTGATACTTTAAAACCCTACAACAAACCGCAATTACAAGATGTTAGGAATATCTGTTAGTATTTTGATCACTCATCACATGTTCTTATCTTAGCCAGAAAGGTGATTAAGTGCTCTTGGTTCACTTGAACATTGTAAAAGAGGAAATCACTGAGTATGATTAGTCTAGTAAATCTTGTATTAGGATTATAGGTCTCTGAATGTAATTTTTATTTCAAGAAGAACATGAAGATCAATCCTAGCAATGGAGCTTTTCTGAAGATTAGAAGACTGAAGATTGCACAAGGTTTATGAAGACACAAAGGTTTAATCTAACTCAGAAAGACTATGTCCATAATCATTTCTTAAGTATATTAACTTATTTTCGTGATATGATTCTGGACATATGACATCATGAGTATGGAGCATGCAAGCCATCAGAAAGGCTCATGTATCCATTGAGACTAAAGGACAATGAACAATACTATGCAATAAATGCATCGGCAGAAATGCTGCAAAAAGCAGTCCTCTCTGAAAAATGAGATAGTGACTTCTGAGTACATAGTTCAAGATATAAACGGATATAATTTGATAGAGACCACAACGGATACAATTCAAACGCCTCTCAAATTTATCTATATATATCACACACTTAGATGCTTGAAGAACATACCTTAGAACGCTCTATCTTGCAAACTTACCATCAAGCAAAGTATTCTCTCAAGCACTCTACTACCCTTTCTGAAAGCTTTCTATTGCTTGAAGAATCACTAGTAGTTCTAAGTTGTCCTGAACCTTAACAAGAGATTGTTATTCGTGAAAGAGTTGAACTATCAGATACCATTTCTGAAGATCATTCTCCAAAACGGACACCAATTACTTGGGTAAGTAAAGAGCAGACTGTCATCCACTGAACAAGTGTATTAAGTAGTCTTGTTCTATTAGTCTCTCTGAAAATATAACTGAAAAAGTTATACGAGAAGCCTCTCTGATAAACCTTATAACCAACACCATCAAGGCGTGGAGTAGAGGAAGTACTTGATTTGGGAAATCAGGGAATAACTCCAAGGTTACCTGAGTAGAGGAAGTACTTAGCTCTAGGAGCTGGGGAATAACTTAGGGGGAACATTTGGTTGGGAACCATTTGTTTAGGAATCTTAGAATAGGATTATTGTAAGGTGAACTCAATTATCTGTTCTAGTGAACTCTAGGTCTCAGAAAGACCGAAGTGGATTAGTTGGAGGATTACGCCACCTCCAGATACCACTATACTTGCTGTGTTATTTACCTTTCTGTATTTACATTTTAGCAAAGCACACACACACACTTACTTATTATTTCTGCACTTACCTATCTTAAAGTCTTCCGCGCTCTGAATTTAAGTATCAGAAACCCCCAGGTTTCTGAGAAATTGTGTTTATCGACAAAAGTTTTAAAAAGACTATTCACCCCCCCCCCCCCCCCTCTAGTCTTTTACTTTGCCGTTATCTGGACCAACAAGTGGTATCAGAGCAGGAGGTTCACAAGCCTTCTGCACTGAACCTAAATCCCCAGATAGGTTAAGGAACTTTGTCCCTTTCTGAGGACTATATAATTTGTGTGTTAAGTGTGCAGGTATGTCTCTGAGTGATGCACTGCTCAAGCCGTAAAACTACGAAATGGAAGAACAACATGATGCTCCATCCGGAGGCCATTAGTGATGAGATGATCTATGTCATCAATGAAGGGCCTATCAAAATCGCATAACTCAAACAAATTCTTGAGGTGTGCGATGGAAGAAAAGCCTCGATAAGGAAGAAGATGGAAGCGAGGACATACGCTAGTGATAGTGGTCATGTTGCTCGTGGAAGCATTATATATGAAGACAAGCTAAGAGAGCTACGGACATCCGAAGATGCCAAGAGACAGATTGGATGGTCAAGCTCGTAATATAATCACCAGATCGACACTGAGCACATACGGTAAAGCGTGGGTGCTAAACGGCGAAGTCACTGCAATTGATTGAAGAAATACATGAATCGAGAAAACCAAAAAAAACAAGTTCGAAGTTCTTAAATTGAAGTTCCAAAACTTCAAACAAGGTCCCACTGTAACTCTGGAAGAACTTGATTTCAGATTTACTAGTCTTATGAGTGATATGGCTGCACTTGGTGAAAGCAATAGATACTCCCAGTCAGAAAAGATTAAGACTATTGTCAGAAGTCTCAATCACAACTGGGAACACACTAAGTTCTTTTACTTCAATCAAGGGATGCTAAATATTACTCCAGTAGAGCTCTTCTCTCATCTTGCTACTGTAGATTATGAGACAACTCATAGAGAACAAACAGCTGAAAAGTTGCAAAGTGTTGCTCTAGTTTCTCAAGGTACTTCTGAAAAGAAGGATACCAAAGAAGCATCTGAAGAAAATGCTCTTGCAGTAAGACACATGAAGAAATTTGTGAGTCAAGAGATTGAGAGAAGAAAAGCTAAAGAAAAGCTGAAAAAGCATCTTGGCCCAAACTATCATCGATCTGAGAACATACAAGTGAACAACTCTCTGAACACCCCATTCGGAAAGGTGTTAATCTTGAAGGCTGCGAAATAGGAAATGATATACCTTCTATTGTCAAAAGCCTGGTCACTTCAAGAGAGATTGTCCTGCTTTAAACAAGCTCAAGACAGGTGACAAGAAGGACAGAAGAAATTTCAAGAGAAATGAAAGGGCCTTACTGACTGAAGAAAGGAAGAAGATTCAAATTCAACTTGATGCTCTAGACATTGAGATGATTACGAAATGGAGATTCGGATGACTCAAACCTCGATCACCGAATTGTGTGGAATCACCCGATGTAATTGACTTGACCTTAAGAAGAAAGAAATGTGTGGAGTTGCTGAGATTGCTGGTCCAGACATCTCCAACATTGAAATGTGTCTTATGGCTGATGAGGTAACTAACAATTCACAATTTCTGTACTATGAGAGTGATGATGGAATTGACGATCTGGAGTTGGTCAAGAGTGAATTGGATCGTTATGAGAAAGAATTTCTGGAAGCACAATCCAAAACCAGAATTCTAGAGGAAAGCAAAGAAACTCTTGAAAAAGAGGTTTCTGAGCTAACCAGAGTATCTAAGTACAAGAACGCTGAAATAGCCTTTCTGAAATCTCAGATATCTGAGAATGAAAATTCTCACAAACTAGCCTTGGATGAACTTACTAAGAAAATGATGAAGCTGCTTTCTGAGAATGAAAAACTCAGAAAGAAAGAGCTATCCTTCCAATCTTATGCAAAGGCTAGTGACACTCTCACTGAGGTTCAATCCTATCTGAGAGATCCCTCTGAAGAAGAGTGATGAAAGGTTGACCTTTGTAAAAATTCAACAGAATGGTTCTTCAACCACCTATAGCATTGGTCAGAAAGCTAGGGTAGTTGACAAAGAAAAAGGAGTAGCAACCCAGCCTTTGAAAGAACAACAAGTTCACAAGAAACTTGCGGAAAAGGTTTTTGAAAAGAAACATAACCCTCAGACATGTAACCATCCACATTGCTACATTACTAGGATAGGAAGAATTGCTGGAATAGGCAAATTCTCTACTGTACCATTTTATGAAAATAAAGATGGTGCAGAAACTAGTATGTCTTCTGAAGAACGTATTCAGAAAGCCAAAGGTGTTCGAAATGGCATTGGCTATCGTGCTATTAGAAAAGTTCTTCTGCAACAATATAAGGAAGGACAAGAACAATGGCGCAAGGCTGATATTGCACGTGATAGGCGAAGTGGAAGAAATGTCAAGCCACTGAAAAACTGAATGCCAGAGCTAGAAGGAACCTGGCCAGAAAGGCTAAGTTTGCTGAAAAGCAATCCCAGAAACCCAGGGTCCAGAAAGCACCAAAAGGAACACCTAGAAACACCACAAGAAGGAAAAATTGAGATCAAAATTACTGATTTTATTGCATCTCTTTCTGATCAAGTTAGACAAAAACAAACTCCCAAGAAATTCACTAAAATGTGGATTCCTACTGGAAAAATGTTTAGTCTAAATGGTTCTATCTCTGAAGCAAGAACCTAACTCATGTTTCCTGTTTTGTGCAGAACGCCTCTTGGACTAAGGCTCAATGGCTATTTGATAGTGGATGCGGAAAGCACATGACAGGAGACAAAGCAAATCTGGTCAACTACAAAGCTTGCAACAATGGACGGACATCAGTTTCTTTGGAGAATTAAATCCCTCTCGGGATTTAACGTCAAATTAGGATCATTAACTATCACCGACGTATTACATGTTAAGGGTTTGAAATATAATCTATTTAGCATGAGCCGGTTTATGAAAGGATTCTTGTGAAATTCAAAGCAAAGTATTGCAAACTTATCGACAATGAGTCAAAGTAGGCGATCTTGGTTGCTTTCGGAAAGCGATCTTTATGTTGCCATTGGGCATCCGCCTGTTGAAGAAATGTCTCATGGTGAGTCAATCAGTCACTGAAGAAAACCTTGGTTATGGTACAAAAGAATGAGTCACTTGAATTTCAAAACTACGAACAAACTTGCGAAAGAGTTAGTGGTTGGCCTTCCCAAAACATCTTCAGAAAGGATGGTATACATTACTTTGTCGGATGGGAAACAATCTAAGATCTCTTTCAAGTCCAAAATCAAACACTCTAGTGTTAGACCACTGCAACTATTACACATGGATCTTTTTGAATCATCTGTAACTAGTTATGCAGGAAAGAAGTATGGTCTTGTTGTTGTAGATGACTTCTCAAGATTCACTTGGGTTGTCTTTCTGAAGCACAAATCTGATGCAAGGGTGGAGATACCAAACTTGCTGAATAAACTTGAAGTCATGAAAAGTGACAAGGTATCTGCAATCAGAACAGACCATGGTACTGAGCTTGTCAACCAGTACATTAAGGAGTTTTGTACCAGCAAAGGTATACAACACCAACATTCCTCTGTAAGAACACCACAACAAAATGGTGTTGCAGAAAGGAAAAATAGAACACTTAATGAAGCAGCAAGGACAATGCTAGGTTTGAGATAAGTGAAGTTTATTGGGTTGAAGTCGTAAACCTGACATGCTACACTCAGAATAGATGTCTGATAAACAAACACCATGACAAGACCCCTTATGAACTCTTGGTTGGTAGACCCCCTAATATCAAACATCTAAAAGTATTTGGTTGTAGATGTTTTGTTCTTAACAATGGAAAAGAGTATCTAAGAACATTTCAACCAGAGGCAGATGAAGGTGTGTTTCTTGGTTATTCTATGAATAGCAAAGCATACAGAGTTTACAACAAAAGAACAAAGAAGATTGAAGAATCAGTTCATGTTGTATTATATGAAGGAAGCAAGAAAACACCCCTTGGTGATGAACTCTCAGAAAGGTTCAAGGAACTAATGATAAAGGATTCTGAAGAGGAACTCTCAGAAAGGAAAAACATCATTGTGGAAAGAGCGGATGACTCTGACGAAGAAAAGCATGAAATGCCTAGTAACAACCAGATGATTCTCAGACATGATGAAGAATTTCCTATGAGAATTCCAGAAATGGAAACTGAAGATGTTCATCAGAGAGCTCATTCTGGAAATGACCTCTCTGACAGGCATGTCCCAGAAAGCTCTCACATTGAGCAAGTGTCAGACATTCACCGCCCTTCTGAGGTGCAAAATGTCACAGATACTGAAGAAGTATCAAGTCATAATCAAAGTGATTCACATTCAGATCACATAGATGTTGACTCTACTAGCCCTAAACCCATGATGAGATGGATCAAGGATCATCCTGCAAAATATGTAATTGGACCAATCAATCAAGGTGTTAGGACTAGGAGAGTAATAGCTGAAAATGCTAATTCTCTCTTTGGATGTTTTATCTCAAACATTGAACCAAAAAATATAGAAGAAGCATTAAGAGACCAAGACTGGATCTCTGCAATGCAAGAAGAGTTGAATCAGTTTGAAAGAAACAAAGTCTGGAAACTAGTTCCATTTGTAGAAGGAATATCTGTGATTGGAACTAAGTGGGTTTTCAGAAACAAGATGAATGAATCTGGTGAAATAACCAGAAACAAATCAGGGTTGGTTGCCAAGGGATTCACCGAGACTGAAGGTTTAGATTTTGATAAGTCATATGCACCTGTTGCCAGATTGGATGCAATAAGACTCTTTCTAGCCTTTGCAACTCATAAAGACTTTAAAGTTTATCAGATGGATGTCAAAAGTGCATTGTTGAATGGTGAACTTGCTGAGGAAGTCTATACACTTTTACCAATTCCGAAATTTCAAACTTGCATCAAAACAGCAAAATATCTCAAGATTTCTGCAAAACCCCTCTGCAAAACTCAACTTCTTGTGCTTAGTCTTCTGAAAAGATAGACTAATCTCGATTAATTGTGCAATATTCATCTGAAAAACACTCACTCTAAACTCTATATAAGAGATGGCACCCAAGAAGATGACCACCAATAACCCTAAGGCAACATCCTCTGCTCTTGCTGAAAAGCAAGGAGGAAAGGAACTTAAGGTGTTGAATAAGCATATACAGGAAAGTTTACCCATCGATTTGGGACCCTAAACACAAAATGAATTGGGGAGCCTTTCTAGTAAAGAGCTATGTACCAGCAGTTATATCTTCAAAACCAGAAAGGAAACTGATATTGGGAATGCTGAAGAATTCCCATATCTACAAGCTTCTATCTGCTGCACCAATTGGACTATCCACACGGGATGTACTGGAGTTCTATAACAACTCCAAAATCTTCACCAAAGTTGTGAATGATGAAGAAGAAAAATACATGCAGACTGAAGTCTAAAGACAAGAAATTGTTCTAGACTGCAAGACTTTCTGCAAGATATTCCGATTAAAAATTCGAGGAACATTTGAAGACATCAACATCAAGGACGCTTCCATGATTCAAGGCGTCAAAGAGCTATTTGAAGCAATCCAGTAAGAAAATGCAAAAGGTTGCCCAGGAGACTTTGTTCTGAAGGCCATCAGAACTAGTCATCTCCAAAAACACTGGAGTACTTTAGCTCTTATTCTAGTCCGTTGCTTTGATGGAAACAAAGGTGGAGTAGACCAGATAAGCATGGAGAGATGGATGATGATGCATCTTCTGAACAAGAAGCATGAAGGGCAGGAAACCCACTTCAAATTGGGGAAGTACGCCTTCAACAAATTTCTTGGAAACATTGAGGAATTTGAGCCCAAAATCATCAATGGCCTTGCTGAGCCAAAGGCCAATATGCACTTTGGTCTCAGGATCTGTTACATTTTGGAAACAATGGGAATCACTCTCAGAGAGAGGCAGGAAACAATGAGAATCACTCTTAGAGAGAGGCAAGAAAACCCTGTTCTTGAACAGGTTTCCTCAACCTTCTGAGAGAGCTCAACTCTCATAAAAGGAATCAAACTGAGATGGAGACTCAGAATGATACTGCATAGGAGATCAATAATGAGCACAGAGAGACTGTGGAATCACCAGAAGTTCAAGAGATCAATGATCAGCCTGACTCTATTCAGGTAACAAAGATAGTTTGTATCTAACATGTCAACATAATTGTATGTTAACTTGTTACTCATAAGCTATATCTGTTACAGGCCAACTTGGAGACACACTTTCGGAAGAAACATCCACCCTTGAATCAAGAAGAGGTTCCTCCACCTCGAACATCAAGAAGAGCACATCCCACAGTAGTAAAGTTATCTCGAACAAGAAATAACTAACTAAAATTGCTCTTATGTTCTAATATTCTTAATGCCTCTTCTTAGGCTCCAATGAGGAAGTAGTGGTGGTGGAACCAACACCCAAAACTAGAGATTCCGTGAAAAGCTTTCTGAGGAAGTATTTACTAAGCCTTCTGCTGAGAAGGTAAGTAATCAGTAATAGTCTTCTTCAACGAATGCTCTGGAAAACCCACTACTAAAATCTCTTATGTTTGTTCTTACAGCTCGGTCGGAAGAACAATTGGATGGAGAAAGCAGTTGTGTCATCTCCTCCAAAGAAATAAAAGCTTTGAACAAGCGATGTCTGCGAAAAGGTGCGAAACCCCAGGTTTCGAGGAACATCTCTTGAGCTTCCTCACTTGGAAGTAAGTGAAGTCTCGAAAGCACTTTTCCACTATCTTTTACATTAAAGTTTCTAAACATGTTTGATTTTAACTCTAAGGTTCAAGAAAGAAAGGTTGATGAGGATAAAACTTCTCCTCACACCAAAGTATCTGAGGCCTCTGCCCAAGCAAGCAAAAATCAAGATGAGCTAGTGTTTCTACGGGTATGCTCGTAAAGCTCATACACGCAGATCTTGACACAAGTGGTTTGAAAAAAAGTAACTTGAACACTTTCTTTCAGGCTCAAAGTCTAGTGCCAGTTGATTTACTCAAGGCCTTCCAGAAGCACACCTTAAAGAAAAATCTCAAGTGCTTCAGACAATGGCAGAAACTCAGAAAGGCTGACCTTTCTGAAGTAACCAGAGTAATCAACGTCCCAGAAAAGAGAGCAATTGCCCTAAATCTGGAGGATTATATCCATGCATTGTTCCCTACAGAGTCCTACTCATTTGCCACTCTAATGCATGAAGACTTCATTCATGAAGTAGCACAAAGACTTATAGCAGATTTCAAGTCTGCGGATGCTCAAACCCAAGAGCAGATGGTTACCCATCCTGCCTTGCCCAGCAAGCTCACTACTTATCCTGCTGAACAAGAAGAAGTTAATGGGAGGATGATTACATTCCCAAATGTGATTAACCTGGTTTCAGAAGATGATGAGGAGATGGACGAAAATGATTATCAAGAACCTCCCTCTGAGCATCCAAACCAAGAAACAAAGAACAAGAGTGATGATGATGATGATCAGAATGATGATCCCCAACCTGGACAAGGCGGGATTCAGAAAGCTAGCAAAGAGAGTGGAGAAAAGGCTACTCCCTCAATTGCTCAGAAAGCTCCATCATCATCACCTCCCAAGTCTCATCAAGATACCCAACAAGTTGAACACAATGATGCCATAGAAGAAATTTCAGCTGATGAGTTTAGGATTGAACAACTCAGAAAGGTATTGGAAGAAGAGAAGAGAATCAACATTGAGACTCAAGCTGTTGTTGATGAAAAGGAAGCCAAAATAAAAAAGCTCGAAGAAGCTAATGCCAAAGAATTGGCACTCCTAGATGAGCAAAGAAATTTGATGAATGTCATTGTTGTCACAGCTGCTGAAATAGATGCAATGGATGACAATGATGATGAAGAGCATGATGCTGAGACTGCATCAGAAAGACCTTCTACATCTTCTCAGAAGGCCAGCACACTTGATGGAAAGCAGAAGAAGATTGTCAATCTGCAAACAATCCAAGAAAAGGATTATGATAGTGATGCTGAAACCCACAACTTGATCACTGAAGCAGAAGATGAGAGACTTGTCACTCAGCACAAAAGAGCCCTACTTGCTCCTCATATATTCTCTGCACCAAGTAGTTCAAGAAGTGAAGAGCACCATGCAAAAAACAGTGTCTTTTTAGAACTCAGAAAGACACTAGTTGCCCAAGATACAGAAGTGCTAAAATCCGTTCCAGAAGAGATGAAGGATTGTAACAATGCTAATGCAGCATTGAATGAAGCCAGCCATGCTGTCCTGCAAGCCAACGCCATCCTAAGGCCGCTTGAAGAGCTCAACAGAAAGGAGCAGGAACTGGTTAGACAGAACAACGAGCTGAAAAAGGAACTTCAAGAATTAGTCAGGGTGCACAACAATCTCCAGAAAAACTTTGACACTCTCTCTGAAGCTTATGCTATCATGAGTCAGTCATTCATGACTAAGGGGGAAGAAGAGATGCCTCAGAAAGGCAGAGGAAGAAAAAGAAAACAATCAAATCCTCCCTCCTCAAGTCAACTTGTCATTAAGGACACCACTGGAGACACCCCTTCTTTGAAGAAGTTGTTCCAGATCAACCACCGGAAAGTCGAGAAGTATGGTCACTAGGGGAACCAAGTCCCTTAGAATCTCAGAAGAGAAGAAGACTTCTGAAGAAGAAGAAAAGGAAGAAGGAGAAGTAAGAGGCCAAGAAACCTGCAAGTCTCCAATTTTGGACTTCAATGATGATGAGGATGATTCTGATGAACATCCACTTCACAAGAAAAGGAGACAAGCAACTACTTCACAACCTCCTCTGGCAGCAAAGCCTTTAGCGAACTCCTTCCGCAACACCAAGTCTATACAAGGAACATCCACCAAAGCCATTCAAGGCAGAAGAAAGGGTTAGAGGATCTCTGACGAAGGCCACCAACGTAAAAGCAAGAAGGATTTCGGTTTGGCGAATAAACAATGAAACACATCAAGAAAGGCCAACTGATGTCCACATTGAGTATATGAAGACTAGTAATGAAGAATCTTCATATAGGTGCATTCTGAACAAGAGAGGGTATTGGATTCTGGAACTACAACATCTACTTGTCAATGATAAGTTTCCAACTCCCATCCTCAACGGATCACGAAATGGAGAGAAAGCGAATTGCTAAAACTGAGCACCTTCATGCACAGTTAAACTTTGAAGTAGAAAAGAGGAATGAAGCGGAAAGATGGATCTTTCTTTTGCACATCCTTACCAAAACGATGATGTACACAAGGTAAGAAAAGCTGGATGGTAGCTCTGAGAAGAACAAACTAGGTGTTTCAACCTATTAGTCATTCTATATGACATTGGATGAATACCTAGTTGATATACACTATCTGGAAGAAATATACAAGTATTTCAATTTATCTCATCTGCAAGTAGACCATGCCTGGGTCTGGGGAAAGTACTTCTGGGTCAAACATTTTCTGCGGAAGAATCACAAGCTTGGCAAAAGTTACCATGAAATATGTGACTTATCCAGAAGATGAGCTCTCTGTCAGAAGGATTCTTTATGACTATGTCCAAGAATGCAGAAAAGTGGATGATCATGTCAACTGATCCAGAAAGGGTGCTGAAGAACTTGAGGTATCTGAACCCAAGTTGTGTTTCTGAAGACTTGAAGACTAGTAACATTAGAATACTCTTTTGGAGCTTGGACTCTCCTTTGTTCTAATTTACTTAGTATGTTTTATTTCTTTTTGTAATCTTGCTGATTGTTTCTGAAATTCTCTATCTGTAAAAGTTGCATCTTACTCTGTAAACTGTACCTATCTGAAGATCATACTCTCAGATACATTTTAATAGATGACAACTTATCAGCAAAGATCACTTCTTGTGATTTGGTTGATGTTTACTTTCTGCACTTAATTCAACTAAAATTGAATATCATTTGAAATGATTAAGTGGTGGATTGTTTTCTCTTCCAGGATTACAATTTTGTAATAGGACTTGAAAGATAGTCATGGATGACTGATCAAAAAGGGGGAAATTTGTTAGGAATATCTGTTAGTATTTTGATCACTCATCACATGTTCTTATCTTAGCCAGAAAGGTGATTAAGTGCTCTTGGTTCACTTGAACATTGTAAAAGAGGAAATCACTGAGTATGATTAGTCTAGTAAATCTTGTATTAGGATTATAGGTCTCTGAATGTAATTTTTATTTCAAGAAGAACATGAAGATCAATCCTAGCAATGGAGCTTTTCTGAAGATTAGAAGACTGAAGATTGCACAAGGTTTATGAAGACACAAATGTTTAGTCTAACTCAGAAAGACTATGTCCTTAATCCTTTCTTAAGTATATTAACTTATTTTCGGGATATGATTCTGGACATATGACATCATGAGTATGGAGCATGCAAGCCATCAGAAAGGCTCATGTATCCATTGAGACTAAAGGACAATGAACAGTACTATGCATTAAATGCATCGGCAGAAATGCTGTAAAAAGTAGTCCTCTCTGAAAAATGAGATAGTGACTTCTGAGTACATAGTTCAAGATATAAACGGATATAATTTGATAGAGAGCACAACGGATACAATTCAAACGCCTCTCAAATTTATCAATATATATCACACACTTAGAAGCTTGAAGAACATACCTTAGAACGCTCTATCTTGCAAACTTACCATCAAGCAAAGTATTCTCTCAAGCACTCTACTACCCTTTCTGAAAGCTTTCTATTGCTTGAAGAATCACTAGTAGTTCTAAGTTGTCCTGAACCTTAACAAAAGATTGTTATTCGTGAAAGAGTTGAACTATCAGATACCATTTCTGAAGATCATTCTCCAGAACAGACACCAATTACTTGGGTCAGTAAAGAAGCGGTATCATCCACTGAACAAGTGTATTAAGTAGTCTTGTTCTATTAGGCTCTCTGAAAACATAACTGAAAAAGTTATACGAGAAGCCTCTATGACAAACCTTATAACCAACACCATCAAGGCGTGGAGTAGAGGAAGTACTTGATTTGGGAAATCAGGGAATAACTCCAAGGTTATCTGAGTAGAGGAAGTACTTAGCTCTAGGAGCTGGGGAATAACTCAGGGGGAACATTTGGTTGGGAACCATTTGTTTAGGAATCTTAGAATAGGATTATTGTAAGGTGAACTCAATTATCTGTTCTAGTGAATTCTAGGTCTCAGAAAGACCTAAGTGGATTAGTTGGAGGATTACGCCACCTCCAGATACCACTATACTTGTTGTGTTATTTACCTTTCTGTATTTACATTTCAGCAAAGCACACACACACTTACTTATTATTTCTGCACTTACCTATCTTAAAGTCTTCCGCGCTCTGAATTTAAGTATCAGAAACCCCGTGTTTACGAAGCTGTGTTTATCGACAAAAGTTTTAAAAGACTATTCACCCCCCCCCCCCCTCCTAGTCTTTTACTTTGCCGTTATCTGGACCAACACAAGACAAGGTAATACCTAGATCATGCAATTTCTACAATTAAAACGAAGCAAGCGATCTTTTAAAAGTGCTAACGCGATATAGCTAATGGTACACTGCCCGCGAATGCAACAACTTTTTCTATTGCAAAATCGAACTAGATACAGATTATAAGTACGTATGAGTTATGGCAAAAATCTTGTCACTAGCTATGCCCTCATCCGGATATATACTAATTAGAGGTAGAGACTGATGCAAGTTCACAACGATACAAGCACGCGTTCAACGATCAGATAACAATATGTCACAATACAAGTTATTAAAAGCAACCGCCTAACTCGTACTATTGAATACCTGGGCGCCTAATGGTCTCTACGATCGTCAAAAAGATCAATGAAAGCTTCTTCGAATTAAAAGAGAGATTGAAATCTCTAAGTGTTTACAATGCTTGGAATTGAAAGTATGAAAGTAGGAGAATGTAAAGATATCTTCAAGACTGATACAAGGGGTCCTATTTATAGACCTAGGAAGATGAAATTTGAAATCATGGGAAAAAAACTGTCAGAAATCATGGGTTTGATTTTGTCAAACAGAGCTCACCGCGGTGAGGGGACCTTGCCCGTTCCAGCTCACCGCGGTCTACCTTTTCTGCCTTCTTTTCTGCTTGGTTGTACCGGAGTGAGGCTCCTTGTTGCAGAAGCTCACCGCGGTGAGCCATGTGCCCGAGAAAATCAGCATTTTCCCACTTTCTCCTATTTTCTCTCCCTTTTCCAACCTCCATGTCACCTCTCTTGGAGTAGTGGCCCACTAACTTGGCCTCATGGTGCTTCTAGAAACTTTCCCAAGTCGAAGCACCTTGGTCCTCCATTTTCCTTGCCAATTACAATAAAGTACCTATAGAAAAGCACAAAAACACACAAAAAACCCAAATGTGACACGGAACAAAAAACTACTAAATAAAGGCTAAAAGACGCAACAAAACATGGAAAAAGGCACTAAATGAGTCGTTAAAATATCGACTCATCACTATTCATTCGTTAAAAAGTTTAGGACTTGTATCTTTCATAATAATAAGTTTAACTCAATTTGTTCTCCACTAAACAATTATCATTCTCTTTCTATCCTACTCTTCATCCCTCTATACTTTTTTTAATCAAACTAGCAATATTAAACCAATCAAACAATATTAAAACCAATGAAATAAACTCAAAAAATAACAAATAGATCACTTCCTTCTTACACACATCACTTTAAAACCGGATCATCATAAACTTCTGTGCGAACATTGCACTGCTATTAACCATCTTATCAAAATCCCTCATAGACCGTGATCTGATCGATCACTTCTCTGCTTGTTCTAGGCATATCTCTATGTGATCAACTGATGATCCCTCTTCGCCTGCCTCTATGTAGTCTAATCTCTTCTCTACATTCTCTGTGTATTACTCTATGTGGTCTGATCTCCTCTCTATCCATGCCTACTCTGGGTGGATCTTTATCTATGCCTGCTCTGGGTTGATCTCTATCTCTGCCTCCTCTGGGTGCGATATCCATGACTCAACTTCAACGTGAAGAAGAACTGATCTCCTAGTCTTCTTTACTTCTCGGTGTCACTCTAAGTGTAAACGCTATTGTCAAATTCTTAAAATTCATACTTTTGTTGAATCTAAGAAAAATCATACCTCTTCCTTTGTATTGTTTGGCACACTCACCCAGTTTATATAGATATAGTTTTGTCTTTCCTATTAGAAAAATTCGAGTATTTCACTAGACTTGTTCCAGTGGATAATATTGTCTATCTTTTTAATAATACTAGTAATAATGTAGTGTTTGTTTATGTTACTGGATAACTATTGGTGGTTTGTTTTGCAATATTTTATCCAAGGAGAAATGATTGATGATTATCAATAATTTAGCTGGTTTTTTTCTTTTTTTTTTTTTTTTTTTTTTTGAAAAGAATAATTTAGCTTGTTATTTAGCAATGAAAGAGTAATATTGGATTATTGGCAGTGGGTGCACAAATAAAAAATCTAAATGGTGAATCATTTTATATGGTCCCTAGTTATAATTGTGCCCTTGAACAAGATTTAAAATAGAATAAGAACAAAAATCTTGTGCCCTTGCCAAAATCTGTTTCTTCTCTAGTTCATATTTACCCAATTCCACCATGAGCTACTCAAATATTTTGAAATTAAGTTACAATTACTTCTAATGTTCAGTATATACAGTATCAATCGGATCTTAAGATTAGACTTATCGTTGTCCAAAATAGTTACTCCGTCTGTCCTGCAACATCACCAACAAACAATAAAGTAATAATAGTTGTCTTGGTCGAATTCGAACACGATTATTTTTCCATGTTGCCTCTTCACTTGTGAATGTTAGGTATTGTCACTAAAAAATTAAAATAAATGTTAAATAAATTATAAAAAAATAATTCACTCATTTCAATTTAATTTTCACTTACAAAATTACAATATCCTTGTAATTTGTAAATTTGTAGTGATTCAATCTAGTGTTTAGTGTGAATGGATACAAAATGTACACTTCTTGGAACAAAAATCACTTGTTGGAAAAACAAACAAAATTCTACTACATTTTACAGATTCTATCAGAACAGTAATTTACATTTTCAACCATCGAACCTCTCCTGTTAGAGACAACACTAACATGCTTGTGATTTCTGAACAACTCAAAACACTTCTCAGTATATACATTTCCATCATTGCATGGGACACCGTTTACTGCTAAACTCATCGGATGTCAATTCTCCAATAAGCCTTTGTAATCTCTTTGCCCCTGCTCCAGCCCTAAACACCGAATCATCTCCGCGTAACCAGCACGGATCAGCCCCCTCTTCCCAGCTTCCTACACACCATGCTCCTGGTGCAAAACGATGGGTTCTCCCCAATAACTCTTTATCAATCTTGTCCAAAACCGGATCATCCTTGTGAAATTTCCGTGCGAATATTGCACTGCTGTTAACCATCTTATCGAAATCTCTCATAGACAGTGATCTCGGGTGCTGCTTAGGAGGGCTGTCCCATGCGATGTAGTGGAGATCATGACTAATAGCAGTATGCCGAAATTCTTCAGTGTTGCAGATAACCGTGTGAAAATAGCCTTCGGGTGAGGAGACAAAATTTGTGTAGTACATGAGGATGGTTCGGGGAAGGTTGTCCCACCCCCATATGCAGTATTCCACAAATGATCGGGTAAGCATTACCCATGCTGAACCTAAGAAGCAGAATGGAATGATCAACTATGAAGAGCTCTCTTCCGTGCGAGTTTATGTATCAGCTACCTTACAAGTTCATTGATTTAAAGATACTAATAAAATGCTAATGGTTTTGCTATTCAAAAAATCGGTAACCCTATGTGCCGAAAGACCAGATCACGCGAGCAAAATAATTCCTTTCCAGACCAGCTGGTTTTTATCCCATATTTCAAAACCTTGATACTTGATAGAACTTCTTTCAGTAGTGCAGATATTTTACTTATCGGCAGAAGCGAAGCCATAAATAAAATTCAGGTGCTATTTTAAACTTAAGTGGTGTGAAAATGTTAAATTCCAAATGCGCAATTCAAATATATTTCCATAAAGATTGATCCTGATGCCTGTTTATATAGTAACAACATACTCATTTTCATAAAAACCATGGCTTTAAAATTTCGAGACTAATTGTCTAATGATTCACCAACAGTAAGATTCCCCAATTAATAATTGTGTCTATTCTGTTCCTTAAATATTAGCCAGTGCATTACAATCTTTAACCTCGTGTGACGAAAAGCAGAAAATTTCCAACTATTTAAGCGGTCAATCATGAAAAATCAAAAGTTAGGATGCAAATCGGGTTCACAACAAAAGTAAGAGGGTTGTTCAAAACTAATTTACTATGATATAATGAATCAGTAGAAGGATTTTTAGATTTTATCCTTTAACCAATTTGGTGAACATATGGTTTAGGCATCCCTCGATAAACAAACAAGATACACTTAATGCAATTCGTTACTAATGACTAATGAGTAGTATCATCACTGGTTTGTGTTTTGGTTTCACCAATCTCACCTTATTGTAAGATAGATAAGCCACTGACACTAAATGTTATGAATATGAACGGTTGAACATATGAAATACAAGTGTAACTGAGAAACAACTATCATAATATATCTCAGATAACAGAAACAAAATAGTGAAGTGAAAGAACATGAATCATAAAATATACCCATTATGATCATGAAACAGAGTAAACGTAATCATTTTGCAGGAGGGCAACCTGTGATAGTGCACAGCAAAGAACTTCAACTGAAAAGAAAAACTCACCAGTAAATAATTTGAAAGATGTCGGCAAAGATCGCTTTTGAGTGGTCCAGGAAATATCAGACTTTTTGGACAAGTAAAGCCCCGGGTCGACAATTATAGGCTTTCCTCTCTGGTTCCTGAAGAAACAATCACAGCCAAGAACACTTAGCATGAAATTTATACATTGATAACAGAATACTTCACTACAGCCTCCTCAAAAAAATGCAGGTGCTTACAGTTTCCATCCGTAAATCTGTGTATGCTCGATAAAGTTGAGACTCCGAGACAGATTTGATAATACATAAAGCAGATCTGCAAAATCAGATTACATAAATTCATCCACAAAGTCGATTGTCCTCAAAATATGGAAGCCTCGGAAAATCATAGTGGTTGTTCTCTATGTAAGCATAATGTGGCACAGTTGCTTCTACAGGACATGTAGAAGTGACAGCAGAATAAATGTTGAACGAGGAATGCATTACTAAGCAAAACAAGTACATTATGTTTCCATGGTGTCGATAGTCTGAAAAACAAATCTTACAATCAGTTTGTATTGTCATGAAAGAGGAATCTAAAAGTTCAGATATAACTAAAGCTAATAAAAAACATTAAACATACGACTATAAACGCACGTAGATGGCTAGTGACCACGCAATTATACATCTAACTGGTTGACCATGCAATTATCACATGATCACTTTCTCATATCTGGCTTTTGCAATACATAAAAAGAACCCCAAGAAAGTCAAACTCCCTACACCATTCATAACCACATCAGCATGTTGAATATTTAGATGCAAATGCTGTTAGGAATAAAATATAAAGAAACAACTCTCCTTAAGCTACTTCAGTTTGAAATGTGCTAAGCAACTGGATAGTACCACTCGGAGAAAAGAAGACCAAAAAAAAAAAAAAAGAAAAGAAATGATATAAAGGCAGCTGTCCAGCTATCCAAGCAAGACACATATTTGACATTCACCGAGTCATTGGGATACATGGGCATACATCATACATCCAATGGCAAAACTCAGCAATCGATAACTTTGAATTATAATTAAAATCATTTGGACTTTCTGTGAACATTGTAGAGAAAGACATTTTTTTACTACAAAACCGCAAAGTGCATGTTTGAAACATACAGAACACTCTATGGTACACTTTTATTCTTTTAGTATTATTATTTTTATTTATTTTTTGTGGGAAAGAGAAGTAGAGAACATATATGTGGCAAAATAGCATACAAGCTTCTTCAACCTTTAAAGCTGCATACAAGCTTCTTCAATCTGCATCACTGAGTTATCAGATTCTCCACCTAATCTTTCCTTATTTTCTAACAAGAAGTTTAGTAGGGGTGGCCATCGAAGTTCAGGCCATGGATGGGAAGTCCTCTTCAGGGTCTTACTATGTATTGGTGCTCAGTTATTGCTTGAGGGAAGAATTGAACACAAATGCAAACTAGGCAAATCGATCTCTCATGGATGAGCTAACCCACATTAGGTAACTCAGTTATGACGGTTTCTAAACATCCACTTGCTACAAGACCATAGTTACTTGTATACAAATTCTTCATTAGGCACGTTAGAATTGAAACCACATCAATGAGCAGAAGGAATACTTACCAGAGTATCTATGCATAGAAACTTGTATCGAAGAGACTACAAGCACTTAAGTTCCTACGTGAATTTCAGATCGAAACACCCAACCTCAAAAATAATTGCTCTTAATCTAAATTATACTAATTGGTGTTGGTAATTAGTCCAAGCAGTTTATTTTATTGTACTTCGTTTCCTAGAAATCAATGTACAGTGAAGGTAAACCACCTCACTATTTTGAGTTAGCTTAAGTACAACATAACAAGACACTATAAACAGTGCACGCAATAAACCAAATTTCTGAAAATTAATGAATACTAAGAATCAGAGAACTGACCATCTTGAGTCATCAGAGGATAATCAGAAGCGCTGAGGTTGATAAACCAGTCCCAATTCAAGCTTTCTTTCAACAGAATTGCTATTGCTTGCAGAGTGCAAGCAATCATGGTCGGACCTTTATATGTTACCAAATTGGATTGTGCCATTACACGCACATTCTCCACCTCGCTAAACGTAGGATCATTCTTCACCCACATTGTCAAATTCAGCCTCTCCCTCGGCGGAGCCTCAAGGTCCATGTGTAGAACATACTGATTTCTCGGATGATATATGGCTTGCAACGTCCTCATCATCCTTTGACTGTCTCCCTTAGTTCCTGAGATCAGATAAGCCAGCCTTGGTGGCTCAAGTTTAGAAACCTCAACCGATTTAAGCGACTTCCTCAAGTCCGATTCTACAAAATACCCATCCGGGTCAACCTTATCATCGAATGACATTATGTCACGCTGAACTTGATCTTGCCCGTAAGGCGACAAGTAAAATCCATAAATCGTTGCAGTAAATAGAGTAATTGAAACTAGCAAACTTGCAACAAATGGAACTTTCCATCTCCTGTCACTAAATATCCTTCCTGAATGAAAATTACCATTTCTCCGCATAGCCATTACTCTGTTCTAAAACCATAGATCTTTCTCAACTCTATGTAATAGATAGTTGAACAAAGCTACTGCTACTAAATCCTTATATCTCCACCGACAGAATCTCTAACTTTACTTTCAGGGGCCCCTTGTAAATTAAGGCTGATGGAAAAGTTAACACAACCATTAATGTAAAACAGCCAGAAGGTAAAGCCAATCAAGAACCCAGCTATGCAACAGGTTCAAAGTGAGCAAGAACAGGATAACCAGATAAAATTCAACTACCCAACTTCAAAATAAAGCAACTTTATAACTCAGAAAAACTTCTAGCAGATCGAAATATCCAATCAACTAAACAACAATATCACCACACTTAAATGCGAATGGGTTTCCGGTCAAAGATTCAATCTTTACACCAAAAATGACCAGAAATGATGCAATTGAAGCACTTTCTTGAATATCAGTGCACTATAGAGTCAATATATGAAGAGGCAGAGAAACATTAAGGTTGAAAGAGTTGAAGGTGGTGCTGCAATTGCGAGAAGTTGCAGGCAAGAAAGAGTAAAGTTTGGGTGAGCTAAGAGAGAGATGAAGACGACCGTACAGATTGCTTAAGATGCGGGTTTTAGATCTTTAATCAATTTATTAGGCCCCGCATTAAGGGGTCTGAATGTGATTATTAATCTAATGTAATTAAAGGGTTAATTTGGTTTGAAGTAATATGAGGGAAAAGAAAAAAAAAAGGAAAATAAGATTTTCCTGAAAAATGTTAGGGAAAAATAACTTTCCTTATTTTGTGGAGATGGATGTATTTTGTATGGATTTTGATGAATTTTTCAAGATTTCCTGAGAATTATCAAATGGTGGAAAATAATATTTTCCCCTATTTTTTTTTCTTTTTTTCATTTTCCCTCAAACCAAATGAAGCCTAAAAGTTTTTCATTCAAGTCCAACCTCTTTCTCTTAGAAATGTCTAAATCTTCAGTCAATTTATCCGATCGACACTTAAGTTGTTTTACCTAATCCTGGGTGAACTTGGCGTCAGGAATATAGTATTCCACCTCATGAGGACTCGCGGAGGAGCCTCCATAAACTTTATCCAAAACCGCCTCGACACTTGGATTGCCAAACGAATAAACTCGGCCGCACATGGAAAAGAAAATTACGGCCAGTTGTGCGCCACACATGGCCGTGAACTCGGTTGCTTTCTTGAAAAGGCCATGTTTATGCTTGGAGAATGTTGATGTACGAGCACCCTCTTTCTCGATGAATTTCATCTCGATCTTTTGACGTCCTAACGACTTCTTTTTTGGATTTGAAGGAGCCATTTGCAAATCAAACCGTATTCGATGAGAAATTCTAAGAACGAAGCATCGAATTTATAGTGATATGAGTAATTAAAGTTTCCAAATTTGATGTGGCCTTTACGAGTTACTATAATAATATGAAAATCCAATGAATTTTAATAGGAAAGTATGATATTTGAAGTATCAACCTACCTTTATTGGCGTATAACAATTAACTTATTTGTGATGGAAAGTAAAAAATATGTAAGCCCCTCTACAACATTAAAGACTGACATTTATTTACATATTATCCATCTCCTAAAAATGGAAACTAATTCCAACTTAAATTAATTCTATTCCACTATAATTAAATATAATATGTAATTTAATAAAAACTCTCTATCTATAGTTTCCACTTTCCACTACTTTATTCTATATATATTTCTTTATTGAAATCTCATTTAGAGGAAAAAAATGTACTTACTTGAATGATGGGTGTGGTTGAATAACCACTACAAAAATATCCTGTTTTAGCGACGGAACTATCCGTCGCTAAAACAGGACCGATCCGTCGTTAAATCCGTAGCGACGGATAACTCCCTCGTCCCCAAACCTTTCGTCACAATTAGTTACGGAATTTAGCGACGAAATTATTTCCGTCGCTAAATTTCATAACTATTTCGCCCTTAATTTGTGTGGAATTTAGCGACGGAAATAATTTCGTCGCTAAATTCCATGGGCTAATTCCCCTTAATGCGTGAATTTAGCGACGAAATTATTTCCGTCGCTAGATTTACTGTTTTTTTTTTAAATTGTATTTTAAATTTCTGTTTCACATTTCACCTGTTTTTTCACATAATATAATCATACATAATATACCCGAAACAATTAAATTGCATTAAATATACAAACGTAGATAAATTGCATTATCAAATATTCGACGAATATAAATTATTCATTCCGAAGTCTAATGTAACTAAGAATGAGATAGTGTCAAAGTATGTAGCATAAACAACATAAGTCTGATGTAACTAAGAATGGGGAGGAGGCGGTGGGTGGTACTGGGAAGAAGTGTTGAACATTTGGGTCAAAGCGTCCATCCGCTGAGCCATACGAGCCTATTCCCCAAGCACTTGCTGGTAAGCTGCCTTGGTCGTAGCTATTTCCTCGTGGAGAGGAGTCATCATCTCTTAAACCTGGTCTATGTGAAGAGATTAGATCGTGATCCTCCTTGGGACACTGAGAAGCTACTAGAACTCATAGAAGGGCCCAAACTTCCCAATCCATATGTTCGACCCTTCCTATCCACTGGGTTGACATCAAAGAAAATCTGATCTTGCTCTTCAATTGACAGCTCATGACCGTCGATCATCCTCTCATCCATCCTCCTCTCCACCTCACTCTGCAATAGTAAAGTGCATACGAAATGAGATGCAATTTTAGGAATCACTTTAAAATACACAAATACAAATGTTAACCTTAAGAAAGAAACGTACCGCAATATGCTCGGCCCTCACGTCAGTCCAAATGCCATTCTTCAGATTAGCCTTCTTGATGTGGTATAGAGCACTCTTCGGCTATCCTCTATTTAAAAAATATATGTGCAAACAAGTAGTTAGTTGATTGAAATGAAAGCAAAAAATCTGTTATGTATCATATTCCAAGTCATAAACAACATATTTACTAACCTCCATCACATGATCTGTAACAACAGCTCGCGACCCATAGTGATGTCTGGCAGTGCCAAAACCTGTTATCAATGAGATAAACAAGAAACGAATATTCATTAGTAAAATCATGTAACATATATTTATCTTAAGTGTATGTTCTACAAATGCATAATACTTACTTGTTCTTGCCGTTGGGGAACAACACCGGCTTCCCTTGAAATGTAGCACCGTCAGTCAACGTGAGATAGGGACACCCGTCAGAGGGGTAGTCACCAGGAGCATGTGACGTAGAGGCCGGTGGAGTCTCTGGAACCTGAGACTGGCTGCTGCTCCCACCAATATCATATCCGACTAGAGGACTAGTAGCTCCACTCATCGTCTTGCACTTTTGAACCCGATGGACTCCCCCTAGTACCCCTACACCCGGGAGGAAGGTATGTGGACTTCCTTTGGCGCGGCATCTGCAAGAGCATATAAGAAATTGGAGGAAATAATGTGTTAGTAAAGAATACATGAATAGGCATATAAAATATATACATTTGACATATATTAAAGCACAAAAAGTTGGGATAATCAACAACTAAGCACATATACACATAATGTTAGGAATATCTGTTAGTATTTTGATCACTCATCACATGTTCTTATCTTAGCCAGAAAGGTGATTAAGTACTCTTGGTTCACTTGAACATTGTAAAAGAGGAAATCACGGAATATGATTAGTCTAGTAAATCTTGTAATAGGATTATAGGTCTCTGAGTGTAATTTTTATTTCAAGAAGACCATGAAGATCAATCCTAGCAATGGAGCTTTTCTGAAGATTAGAAGACTAAAGATTGCACAAGGTTTATGAAGACACAAAGGTTTAGTCTAACTCAGAAAGACTATGTCCTTAATCCTTTCTTAAGTATATTAACTTACTTTCGAAATATGATTCTGAACATATGACATCATGAGTATGGAGCATGCAAGCCATCAAAAAGGCTCATGTATCCGTTGAGACTAAAGGACAATGAACAGTACTATGCATTAAATGCATCGGCAGAAATGCTGCAAAAAGCAAGTCCTCTCTGAGACAAGAGATAGTGACTTCTGAGTACATAGTTCAAGATATAAACGGATATAATTTGATATAGAGCACAATGGATACAATTCAAACGCCTCTCAAATTTATCTATATATATCACACACTTAGATGCTTGAAGTACATACCTTAGAACGCTCTATCTTGCAAACTTACCATCAAGCAAAGTATTCTCTCAAGCACTGTACTATCCTTTCTGAAAGCTTCATTTGAAGAATAACTAGTAGTTCTAAGTTGTCTGAACCTTAACAAGAGATTGTTATTCGTGAAAGAGTTGAACTATCGATACCCTTTCGAAGCTCATTCTCCGTAGCGAACATCAATTACTGGGTCAAGAAGAGCATCGCCATCCACTGAACAAGTGTATTAAGTAGTCTCGTTCTGTTTGGCTCTCTGTAAACATAACTGAAAAGTTATACGAGAAGCCTTTCTGACAAAACCTTATAACCAACAACATCAAGGCGTGGAGTAGAGGAAGTACTTGATTTGGGAAATCAGGGAATAACTCCAAGGTTATCTGAGTAGAGGAAGTACTTAGCTCTAGGAGCTGGGGAATAACTCAGGGGGAACATTTGGTTGGGAACCATTTGTTTAGGAATCTTAGAATAGGATTATTGTAAGGTGAACTCAAATATCTGTTCTAGTGAATTCTAGGTCTCAGAAAGACCGAAGTGGATTAGTTGGAGGATTACGCCACCTCCAGATACCACTATACTTGCTGTGTTATTTACCTTTCTGTATTTACATTTTAGCAAAGCACACACACACTTACTTATTATTTCTGCACTTACCTATCTTAAAGTCTTCCGCGCTCTGAATTTAAGTATCAGAAACCCCCAGGTTTCTGAGAAACTGTGTTTATCGACAAAAGTTTTAAAAAGACTATTCACCCCCCCCCTAGTCTTTTACTTTGCCGTTATCTGGACCAACAAGTGGTATCAGAGCAGGAGGTTCACAAGCCTTCTGCACTGAACCTAGATCCCTAGATAGGTGAAGAAACTTTGTCCCTCTCTGAGGACTATATAATTTGTGTGTTAAGTGTGCAGGTATGTCTCTGAGTGATGCGCCAATTAAGCCTCAGACAAGGAAGATGGAAGCGAGGACATGGCTGCTAGTGATAGTGGTCATGTTGCTCGTGGAAGCATTATATATGAAGACAAGCCAAGAGAGCTCTGGACATCTGAAGATGCCAAGAGACACAGATTGGATGGTCAAGCTCGTAATATAATGACCAGATCGACACCTGAGCACATACAGTGTAAACTGTGGGGTGCTAAAACGGCGAAAGTTGCCTGGCAATTGATTGAACAAATGCGTTTAACCGAAAACCAAAGAAAACAAGTTCGAAGTTCTTAAATTGAAGTTCCAAAACTTCAAACAAGGTCCCACTGAAACTCTGGAAGAACTTGATTTCAGATTTACTACTCTTATGAGTGATATGGCTGCACTTGGTGAAAGCAATAGATACTCCCAGTCAGAAAAGATTAAGACTATTGTCAGAAGTCTCAATCACAACTGGGAACACACTAAGTTTTTTTATTTCAATCAAGGGATGCCAAATATTACTCCAGTAGAGCTCTTTTCTCATCTTGCTACTATAGACTATGAGACAACTCAGAGAGAACAAACAACTGAAAAATTGCAAAGTGTTGCTCTAGTTTCTCAAGGTTCTTCTGAAAAGAAGGATACCAAAGATTCATCTGAAGAAAATGCTCTTACAGTAAGACACATGAAGAAATTTGTGAGTCAAGAGATTGAGAGAAGAAATGCTAAAGAAAAGCTGAAAAAGCATCTTGGCCCAAACTATCATCAGTACAAGAACATACAAATGAACAACTCTCTGAAAACCCCCATTCAGAAAGGTGTTAGTACTGAAGCTGCATAAATAGGAAATGACATCTATTTCTATTGTCAAAAGCCTGGTCACTTCAAGAGAGATTGTCCTGCTTTAAACAAGCACAAGACAGGTGACAAGAAGGACAGAAGAAATTTCAAAAGAAATCAAAGGGCCTTACTGACTGAAGAAAGGAAGAAGATTCAAATTCAACTTGATGCTCTAGACATTGAGACAGATTCTGAAGATGGAGATTCAGATGACTCAAACCTACCATCACCAGAATTGTGTGGAATCACCCACGATGTAATTGACTTCAGTCTTAAGAAGAATGAAATGTGTGGAATTGCTGAGATTGCTAGTCCAGACATCTCCAACATTGAAATGTGTCTTATGGCTGATGAGGTAACTAACAATTCACAATTTCTGTACTATGAAAGTGATGATGGAATTGAGGATCTGGAGTTGGTCAAAAGTGAATTGGATCATTATGAGAAAGAATTTCTGGAAGCACAATCCAAAACCAGAATTCTAGAGGAAAGCAAAGAAATTCTTGAAAAAGAGGTTTCTGAGCTAACCAAGGTATCTGAGAACAAGAACGCTGAAATAGCCTTTCTGAAAGCTCAGATATCTGAGAATGAAAATTCTCACAAACTAGCCTGGGATGAACTTAATAAGAAAATGATAAAACTGCTTTCTGAGAATGAAGAACTCAGAAAGAAAGAGCTATCCTTCCAATCTTATGCAAAAGCTAGTGACACTCTCACTGAGGTTCAATCCTATCTGAGAGATCCCTCTGAGAAAGGTGGACTTGGACTTGATGAACAATCGAGTAATTCATCTCCTCTGAAGAAGAGTGATGAAAGGTTGACCTTTGTAAAAAATCAACAGAATGGTTCTTCAACCACCTATAGCATTGGTCAGAAAGCTAGGGTAGTTGACAAAGGAAAAGGAGTAGCAACTCAACCTTTGAAAGAACAACAAGTTCACAAGAAACATGTGGATAAGGTTTCTGAAAAGAAACACAACCCTCAGACTTGCAACCATCCACATTGCTATATTACTAGAAAAGAAAGAATTGCTGTAATAGGCAAATTCTCAACTGTACCATTTTATGAAGAGCGCATTCAGAAAGCTAAAGGTGTTCGAAATGACATTGGCTATCGTGCTATTGGAAAAGTTCTTCTACAACAATATAAGGAAGGACAAGAACAATGGCGTAAGGCTGATATTGCACGTAGCAATAGACAGAAGTGGAAGAAATCTCAAGCCACTGAAAAACTGAATGCCAGAGCTAGAAGGAACCTGGCCAGAAAGGCTAAGTTTGCTGAAAAGCAACCCCAGAAATCCAGGGTCCAGAAAGCACCAAAAGGAACACCTAGAAACACCCCAAGAAGGAAGATTGAGATCAAAATTACTGACTTTATTGCATCTCCTTCTGATCAAGTTAGACAAAAACAAACTCCCAAGAAATTCACTACAATGTGGATTCCTACTGGAAGAATGTTTAGTCTAAATGGTTCTATCTCTGAAGCAAGAACCTAACTCATGTTTCCTGTTTTGTGCAGAAAGCCTCTTGGACTAAGGCTCAATGGCTATTTGATAGTGGATGCGGAAAGCACATGACAGGAGACAAAGCAAATCTGGTCAACTACAAAGCTTGCAACAATGGACCAGACATCAGATTTGCTGGAGGAGAATTAAATCCCTCTTTGGGATTTGGCAACGTCAAGTTAGGATCAATAATAATCACTGACGTATTACATGTTAAGGGTTTGAAATATAATCTATTTAGCATGAGCCAGTTTGCAGACAAGGGATTTACTGTGAAATTCAAAGCAAAGTATTGCAAACTTATTAACAATGAGTCAAAGCAGACAGTCTTGGTTGCTCGGCGAAAAGGAAGTCTTTATGTTACCGATTGGGCATCTGCCACAACTGAAGAATGTCTCATGGTGAGTCAATCAGGTCACACAGAAGAGCACTGGTTATGGCACAAAAGAATGAGTCACTTGAATTTCAAAACTCTGAACAAACTTGCCAAGAAAGAGTTAGTGGTTGGCCTTCCGAAAACATCTTTCAGAAAGGATTGTATCTGTTCTGCCTGTCAGATGGGCAAACAATCCAAAATCTCTTTCAAGTCCAAAACCAGACACTCTAGTGTTAGACCACTGCAACTATTACACATGGATCTTTTTGAATTATCTGTAACTAGTTATGCAGGAAAGAAGTATGGTCTTGTTGTTGTAGATGACTTCTCAAGATTCACTTGGGTTGTCTTTCTGAAGCACAAATCTGATGCAAGGATGGAGATACCATACTTGCTGAATAAGCTTGAAGTCATGAAAAATGACAAAGTATCTGCAATCAGGACAGACCATGGTACTGAGTTTGTCAACCAGTACATAAAGGAATTTTGTACCAGCAAAGGTATACAACACCAACTTTCTTCTGTATGAACACCACAACAAAATGGTGTTGCAGAAAGGAAAAATAGAACACTTAAAGAAGCAGCAAGGACAATGCTAGCTGACACTGAGATAAGTGAAGTTTATTGGGTTGAAGCTGTAAACATAGCATGCTACACACAGAACAGATGTTTGATAAACAAACACCATAACAAGACCCCATATGAACTCTTGGTTGGTAGACCCCCTAATATTAAACATCTAAAAGTATTTGGTTGTAGATGTTTTGTTCTTAACAATGGAAAAGAGTATCTAAGAACATTTCAACCAAAGGCAAATGAAGGAGTGTTTCTTGGTTATTCTATGAATAGCAAAGCATACAAAGTTTACAACAAGAGAACAAAGAAGATTGAAGAATCAGTTCATGTTGTATTCTATGAAGGAAGCAAGAAAACACCCCTTGCTGATGAACTCTCAGAAAAGTTCAAGGAACTAATGATAAAGGATTCTGAAGAGGAACCTTCAGAAAGGAAAAACATCATTATGGAAAGGGAGGATGACTCTGACGAAGAAAAGCATGAAATGCCTAGTAACAACCAGAAATGGAAACTGAAGATGTTCATCAGAGAGCTAACTCTGGAAATGACCTCTCTGACATGCATGTCCCAGAAAGATCTCACACTGAGCAAGTGTCAGACATTCACCGCCCTTCTGAGGTGCAAAATGTCACAGATACTGAAGAAGTATCAAGTCATAATCATAGTGATTCACATTCAGATCACATAGATGTTGACCCTACTAGCCCTAAACCCATGATGAGATGGATCAAGGATCATCCTGCAAAAGATGTGATTGGACCAATCAATCAAGGTGTTAGGACTAGGAGAGCAATAGATGAAAATGCTAATTCTCTCTTTGGATGTTTTATCTCAAACATTGAACCAAAAACTATAGAAGAAGCATTAAGAGACCAAGACTGGATCTCTGCAATGCAAGAAGAGTTGGATCAGTTTGAAAGAAACAAAGTTTGGAAACTAGTTCCATTTGTAGAAGGAATATCTGTGATTGGAACTAAGTGGGTTTTCAGAAACAAAATGAATGAATCTGGTGAAATAACCAGAAACAAATCAAGATTGGTTGCCAAGGGATTCACACAGACTGAAGGTTTAGATTTTGATGAGTCATATGCACCAGTTGCCAGATTGGATGCAATAAGACTCTTCTCTCGACTCATAAAGATTTTAAAGTTTATCAGATGAATGTCAAAAGTGCATTCTTGAATGGTGAACTTGCTGAGGAAGTCTATGTTGAGCAACCACCTGGCTTTGAAGTTTCCTCAGAAAGTAGAATGGTCTATAAGCTACAGAAAGCTTTTTACGGACTGAAACAGGCTCCAAGAGCATGGTATGACACTTTGGCCAAATACCTTCTGGAAAGTGGTTTCAAGAAAGGTGAATTTGATAAAACATTGTTTACGTTAAATCATGATGGAATACTACTCTTAGTTCAAGTATATGTTGATGACATTATATTTGGATCTAAGGACAAGCAACTTTGTGATGACTTTGCAAACCTCATGAAAAGTAAATTTGAGATGAGTATGATGGGAGAATTGAACTATTTCCTAGGACTGCAAGTCAAGCAGCTCATTGATGGAATATTCATTAGTCAGACAAAGTATGCAAAAGACATGCTCACAAAGTTCAATCTTAAGCCTTCTGAAAAGAATGCTAAGATACCTATGAGCATAGGAACCAAGATGACCTATACTGAATTAGCTAAGAGTGTTGATGAACACAAGTATAGGAAATTGATAGGATCACTACTTTACCTTACTGCAAGCAGACCTGATATTCAATATGCAGTTGGAGTGTGTGCTAGATTTCAAACAAATCCAATGAAATCACACTACAACACTGCTATGAAAGTATTAAAGTATGTGAAAGGTACAGTAGATGTAGGGTTGTGGTATCCTAAAGAAAGTGTATTGAGTTTGGCTGGTTACTCAGATGCTGATTATGCTGGATCAATGCTTGATAGGAAAAGTACCTCAGGAACTTGTCAGTTTCTGGGAACTAGACTTATCTCATGGTTTAGCAAGAAACAAAACTCAATTGCAACTTCTACCACAGTGGCTGAATATATTGCTGCTGGTTGTTGTGCAACACAAATTCTGTGGATTCAACAACAACTCAGAGACTATGGACTCAATGAAGAGAAAACTCCCATTTTCTGTGATAACACAAGTGCTATTGCAATCACACAGAACCCCAAGTTCCATGCCAGAACAAAGCACATTGATGTCAGACACCACTTCATCAGAGACCATGTTGAGAAAGGCAATATAGAGATACTCAAGATTGGCACAGAAGACCAACTTGCAGATATCTTCACTAAGCCCTTACATGAAAGCCGATTCTTGACTTTGAGACACAATCTTGGATTAATGGAGTTACCTAAGGACTAAAAAATTGTCCTGAATCTCTAAAGTCTGAATAAGCAGTAGGTCTCTGAGAACATGTTCTCAGAAAGCCAAGTTGATAAGAAGTGATGCAAAGGTTTCTGAGTAGCAACACTCAGAAAGGCAAAACATTTCTGGAACGGGTATCCAGAAAGGCAAAGGTTGGTACACACTTAATAAGTAAATAAGACTAGAACTTACTTACTGAGAGTGGGTCAAATACATTCAAACAACTGAAGCTTCTGACACTTGAATTCAGAAAGCTATTTAGTCATAAAGAGAAATGGACACACAAAGCCCAAAAGGTATAAGTTCTGAAAGTCAAATATGTGCAATGTCTTGTATTTTTTACCATTTTGATGATAAACAATGTATAGATAAGGACTTGACACTCAGAATAATAAGATCAAACGATTAAGTACTCCTACTCTTTACTAAAGTGACACAATGAATGTAGCATATTAAAAATCCACCAAGTCGGCACATTACCATTTGTTGATTGATATCATTACAAGATATTCAATATAAGCCCTTGATGAATAAACGTTTGATCTCAACGATTGAGATTAAAACAAAGCAAGTAATGTCTGTTGAGAAATGCAGACATGGCCCCTATGCAGATGCAAAGACACGCATTCATATTCAGCTATATGTATGTTGTATCTATGTACATTTTGTCTGCTATATATATAGGATTTGGGCAAAAGACAAACACTTTTACCATTCTGAAATTTCAAACTTGCATCAAAACAGCAAAATCTCTCAAGATTTCTACAAAACCCCTCTGCAAAACTCAACTTCTTGTGCTTAGTCTTCTGAAAAGACAGACTAATCTCGATTAATTGTGCAAAATTCATCTGAAAAACACTCACTCAAAACTCTATATAAGAGATGGCACCCAAGAAGATGACCACCAAGAACCCTAAGGTCAGATTATCATGCTCCTCGAAAAGCAAGGAGGAAAGGAACTTAAGGTGTTGAATAAGCATATACAGGAAAGTTTACCCCATCGGACTGGAACCCTAACCAAAAAATGAATTGGGGAGCTTTTCTAGTAAAGAGGTATGTACCAGTAGTTATACCTTCAAGACCAGAAAGGAAACTGATATTGGGGATGCTGGAAAATTCCCATATCTACAAGCTTCTATCTGCTGCACCCAGTGGATTATCCGCAATGGATGTACTGGAGTTCTATAACAACTCCAAAATCTTCACAAAAGTTGTGAATGATGAAGAAGAAAAATACATGCAGACTGAAGTCCAAGGACAAGAAATTGTTCTAGACTGCAAGACTTTCTGCAAGATTTTCCGATTGAAAAATCGAGGAACATTTGAAGACATCAACATCAAGGACGCTTCCATGATTCAAGGCGTCAAAGAGCTATTTGAAGCAATCCAGTTAGAAAATGCAAAGGTTGCCAGAGACTTTGTTCAAGGCCATCGAACTAGTCATCTCCGTAAACACCGAGTACTTTAGCTCTTATTCGTCCGTGCTTTGATGGCAACAAAGGTGGAGTAGACCAGATAAGCATGGAGAGATGGATGATGATGCATCTTCTGAACAAGAAGCATGAAGGGCAGGAAACCCACTTCAATTGGGGGAAGTACGCCTTCAACAAATTCCTTGGACATATTGAGGAATTTGAGCCCAAAATCATCAATGGCACTGCTGAGCCAAAGGCCAATATGCACTTTGGTCTCAGAATCTGTTACATTCTGGAAACAATGGGAATCACTCTCAGAGAGAGGCAGGAAATCCCAGTCACCAACTCCCTTTTCAGACACGCTTTTGAAGAAAAGGAGAAACTTGCTGCTGAGAACGCACTCAGAAAGGCAGAAGAAGAAGAAACTGCACAGCAAAGTGAGGAGGTCACTGAGCAAGCTCAAGCTAAACCTCCAGTTGCCAAGAGAAAGAGGACTCATATCAAAAGAGCCTCCAAGACCCTAAGCATACAAGAGGCGCAACCTTCTGGAGATAAGGTCTCAGAAGATGTTGGACGCTCAGAAAAGCAACTCCAGAATGCCCCAAGAATCCTGAACCAGAATGCTCCATAACTCTCCAGAGATGATAGAAATATCATAGATGGGTCTGCACCAACACAGAATAGTGATTCTGAGGATGATGAAGTACTTGCAATGGTACTCAAAAGATTCAAGTATGAGACCCATGGAGGAGCATCAAGCTCAGCTCTTCAGAAAGACAAGAGCCCCTCTGCCCAGCAGGAAGAAGAAGGTCGGGGTGAGAAAGATAGAATGATGGAAGATGTTGCCATTGCTTCCACATTCACAATGCCAGCACTTAATATTGCTGAAGAAAACCCTGTTCTTGAACAGGTTCCTCAACCTTCTGAGAGAGCTCAACTCTCAGAAAGGGATCAAACTGAGATGGAGACTCAGAATGATACTACAGAGGATAACAATAATGAGCACAGAGACGTGGAATCACCACAAGTCCAAGAGATCAATGATCAGCCTGACTCTATTCAGGTAACAAAGATAGTTTGTATATAACATGTCAACATAAATGAATGTTAACTTGTTACTCATAAGTCAGATTTATTCTGCATCAACTCGAGACACACTTTCAGGGGGAAGAAAACCTGTCCACCCCCCTTGAATCAAGAAGAGGCTCCTCCAATCTCAGAACATCAAGAAGAGCCTGTCCCACATGTAGTAAAGTTATCTCTGAACAAGAAATAACTAAAAATGCTCTTATCTTATGTTCTAATATTCTTAATGTCTCTTTTTAGGCTCCAACTGAGGAAGTAGTGGTGGTGGAACCAACACCCCAAAACCTAGAGATTCCAGAGGCTGAAAAGCTTTCTGAGGAAGTATTTACTGAGCCTTCTGCTGAGAAGGTAAGTAATCAGTAATAGTCTTCTTCAAGAATGCTCAGGAAAAACCACTACTAAATCTTTTATGTTTGTTCTTACAGGCTCAGTCAGAAGAACAATTGGATGGAGAAACAGTTGTGTTATCTCCTCCAAAGGAAACTAAAACTGCTGAACAAGCAAGATTCAGAGAACAGGTTCCAGAAACCCCCAAGGTTTCTGAGAAAGATGCCGCTGAGCTTCCTCACTTGGAAGTAAGTGAAGTCTCAGAAAGCATTTTTCCACTTATCTTTTCTGTTAACAGTTTCTAAACATATTTGATTTTAATTCTCAGGTTCTAGCAGAAAGAAAGGTTGATGAGGATCAGACTTCTCCTCACAACAAGGTATCTGAGGCCTCTGTGCCCAAGCGAAATCAGGATAATGAGCCTAGTGTTTCTACACAGGTATGCTCAGAAAGCCTTCTTTCGCTTACAGATACTAACTTAAGTAGTTTGAGCAAAACTAACTTGAACACTTTCTTTCAGGCTCAAAGTCTAGTGCCAGTTGATATACTCAAGACCTTCCAGAAGCACACCTTAAAGAAACATCTCAAGTGCTTCAGACAATGGCAGAAACTCAGAAAGGCTGACCTTTCTGAATTAGCCAGAGTAATCGACGTCCCAGAGAAGAGAGAAATTGCCTTCAATCTGGAAGATTATATCCATGCATTGTTCCCAACAGAGTCCTACACTTTTTCCACTCTGATGCATGAAGACTTCATTCATGAAGTAGCACAAAGACTTTTGGCAGATTTCAAGTCTGCAGATGCTCAAACCCAAGAGCAGATGGTTACCCATCCTGCCTTGCCCAACAAGCTCACAACCTACGCAACTGAACAAGAAGAAGTTAATGGGAGGATGATTACATTCCCAAATGTGATCAACCTGGTTTCAGAAGATGACGAGGAGATGGACGAAAATGATTATCAAGAACCTCCTTCTGAGCATCCAAACCAAGAAGCAAAGAAAAAGGATGATGATGATGATCAAAATGATGATCCCCAACCTAGACAAGGCGGGATTCAGAAAGCTAGCAAAGGAAGTGGAGAAAAGGCTACTCCCTCAAATGCTCAGAAAGCTCCATCATCATCACCTCCCAAGTCTCATCAAGATACCCAACAGGCTGAACACAATGATGCCTTAGAAGAAATTTCTATTGAGTTTAGAATTGAACAACTCAGAAAGGTATTGGAAGAAGAGAGGAGAATCAACATTGAGACTCAAGCTCTTGTTGATGAAAAGGAAGCCAAAATCAAGAAGCTCGAAGAAGCTAATGCCAAAGAATTGGCACTCCTAGATGAGCAAAGAAATTTGAAAAATGCCATTGTTGTCACAGCTGCTGAGTTAGATGCCATGGATAACAATGATGATGAAGAGCATGATGCTGAGACTGCATCAGAAAGACCTTCTACATCTTCTCAGAAGGCCAGCACACTTGATGGAAAGCAGAAGAAGATTGTCAATCTGCAAACAATCCAAGAAAAGGATTATGATAGTGATGCTGAAACCCACAACTTGATTACTGAAGCAGAAGATGAGAGACTTGTCACTCAGGACAAAAGAGCCCTACTTGCTCCTCATATATTCTCTGCACCAAGTAGTTCAAGAAGTGAAGAGCACCGTGCAAGAAATAGTGTCTTTTTAGAGCTTAGAAAGACACTAGTTGCCCAAGACACAGAAGTGCTAAAATCCGTCCCAGAATAGATGAAGCCATTGGCTGCTGCTTTACTCAACAGAGCAACCAGCATAGCTCTCTCTCAGAAAGACCTAGGGTTGGTCAGGGATGAGGATTGTAACAATGCTAATGCAAAGATTGAATGAAGCCATGTCATCACCGCAAGCCAACGACATCCTAAGGCCGCTTGAAGAGCTCAACAGAAAGGAGCAGGAACTGGTTAGACAGAACAACGAGCTGAAGAAGGAACTTCAAGAATTGGTCAGGGTGCACAACAATCTCCAGAAAAACTTTGAAACTCTCTCTGAAGCTTATGCTATCATGAGTCAGTCATTCATGACTAAGGGGGAAGAAGAGATGCCTCAGAAAGGCAGAGGAAGAAAAAGAAAACAATCAAATCCTCCCTCCTCAAGTCAAATTGTCATTAAGGACACCACTGGAGACACCCTTGCTGAAGAAGTTGTTCCAGATCAACCAGCCAGAAGGCTGAGAAGAATGATAACTAGGGGAACCAAGTCCCTTAGAATCTCAGAAGAGAAGAAGACTTCTGAAGAAGAAGAAAAGGAAGAAGGAGAAGTAAGAGGCCAAGAAACCTGCAAGTCTCCAATTTTGGACTTCAATGATGATGAGGATGATTCTGATGAACATCCACTTCACAAGAAAAGGAGACAAGCAACTACTTCACAACCTCCTCTGGCAGCAAAGCCCTTAGCAGCCAGAACTCCTTCTGGAAATACCAAGTCTATACAAGGAACATCCACCAAAGACATTGGCAGGAAGAAAGGGTTAGAGGATCTCCTGACAGAAGGCCACCAAACAGAAAAGCAAGAAGGGATTTCCAGTTTGGCATTGTAAACATTGAAACACATCAAGAAAGGCCAACTGATGCCCACATTGAGTATATGAAGACCAGTAATGAAGAATCTTCATATAGGTGCATTCTGAACAAGAGAGGGTATTGGATTCTGAAACTACAACATCTACTTGTCAATGATAAGTTTCCAACTCCCATCCTCAACCAGATCCTGAAATGGAGAGAAGGCAAGCCAGAATTGCTAAAACCTGAGCACCTTCATGCCTGGCTAAACTTTGAAGTAGAAAAGAGGAATGAAGCCAGAAAGATGGACCTTTCTTTTGCCTATCCTTACCCAAAACCTGATGATGTACACAAGGTAAGAAAACTGGATGGTAGCTACAGCAGGAAGAACAAACTAGGTGTTTCAGCCTATGAGTCATTCTATATGACATTGGATGAATACCTAGATGATATACAGTATCTGGAAGAAATATACAAATATTTCAACCTGTCTCAGCTACAAGTAGACCATGCAGGTGCAGGAAAGTATACGGGTCAAACATTTTCTGCGGAAGAATCACAAGCTTGGCAAGAGTTACCATGAAATATGTGACTTATCCAGAAAGACAGAGCTCTCTGTCAGAAGGATTCTTTATGACTATGTCCAAGAATGCAGAAAAGTGGATGATCATGTCAACTGATCCAGAAAAGGTGCTGAAGAACTTGAGGTATTTGAACCCAAGTTGCATTTCTGAAGACTTGAAGACTAGTAACATTAGAATACTCTCTTGGAGCTTGGACTCTCCTTTGTTCTAATTTACTTAGTATGTTTTGTTACTTTTTGTAATCTTGCTGATTGTTTCTAAAATTCTCTCTATGTAAAAGTTGCATCTCTTTCTGTAAAATGTACCTATCTGAAGATCATACTCTCAGATACGTTTTAATAGATGACAACTTATCAGCAAAGATCACTTCTTGTGATTTGGTTGATGTTTATTTTCTGCACTTAATTCAACTAAAATTGAATATCATTTGAAATGATTAAGTGGTGGATTGTTTTCTCTTACAGGATTACAATTTTGTATTAGGACTTAAAAGATAGTCATGGATGACTGATCAAAAGGGGGAAATTTGTTAGGAATATCTGTTAGTATTTTGATCACTCATCACATGTTCTTATCTTAGCCAGAAAGGTGATTAAGTACTCTTGGTTCACTTGAACATTGTAAAAGAGGAAATCACTGAGTATGATTAGTCTAGTAAATCTTGTAATAGGATTATAGGTCTCTGAGTGTAATTTTTATTTCAAGAAGACCATGAAGATCAATCCTAGCAATGGAGCTTTTCTGAAGATTAGAAGACTAAAGATTGCACAAGGTTTATGAAGACACAAAGGTTTAGTCTAACTCAGAAAGACTATGTCCTTAATCCTTTCTTAAGTATATTAACTTACTTTCGAAATATGATTCTGAACATATGACATCATGAGTATGGAGCATGCAATCCATCAGAAAGGCTCATGTATCCGTTGAGACTAAAGGACAATGAACAGTACTATTCATTAAATGCATCGGCAGAAATGCTGCAAAAAGCAAGTCCTCTCTGAGACAAGAGATAGTGACTTCTAAGTACATAGTTCAAGATATAAACGGATATAATTTGATAGAGAGCACAACGGATACAATTCAAACGCCTCTCAAATTTATCTATATATATCACACACTTAGATGCTTGAAGTAGATACATTAGAACGCTCTATCTTGCAAACTTACCATCAAGCAAAGTATTCTCTCAAGCACTCTACTATCCTTTCTGAAAGCTTTCTGTTGCTTGAAGAATACCTAGTAGTTCTAAGTTGTCCTGAACCTTAACAAGAGATTGTTATTTGTGAAAGAGTTGAACTATCAGATACCCTTTCTGAAGCTCATTCTCCAGAACGGACATCAATTACTTGGGTCAGTAAAGAGCAGACTGCCATCCACTGAACAAGTGTATTAAGTAGTCTCGTTCTGTTTGGCTCTCTATAAACATAACTGAAAACTTATACGAGAAGAATTTCTGACAAAACCTTATAACCAACACCATCAAGGCGTGGAGTAGAGGAAGTACTTGATTTGGGAAATCATGGAATAACTCCAAGGTTATCTGAGTAGAGGAAGTACTTAGCTCTAGGAGCTGGGGAATAACTCAGGGGGAACATTTGGTTGGGAACCATTTGTTTAGGAATCTTAGAATAGGATTATTGTAAGGTGAACTCAATTATCTGTTCTAGTGAATTCTAGGTCTCAGAAAGACCGAAGTGGATTAGTTGGAGGATTATGCCACCTCCAGATACCACTATACTTGCTGTATTTACATTTCAGCAAAGCACACAGACACATACTTATTGTTTCTGCACTTACCTGTATTTACATTTCAGCAAAGCACACACACACATACTTATTGTTTCTGCACTTACCTATCTGAAAGTCTTCCGCGCTCTGAATTTAAGTATCAGAAACCCCCAGGTTTCTGAGAAACTATGTTTATCGATAAAAGTTTTAAAAGACTATTCACCCCCCCCCCTAGTCTTTTACTTTGCCGTTATCTGGACCAACACATAACAAATAAGCATACAATACACACATACCCTCGTCCTCCTCGGCTATTGTTGAGTCTATAAATTGGTCTTCATGCAGGTCTATGAACTCATCATCAGCATGTACAGGCTTTCTCGTTGTTTGATCGACGACCTCTTCTTGGTACGAGTTGGTAATTGAGTCGTCCTTATCAATGTACTCTACTCTGGAGCGGGCCTGTATATGCACCGCAGCCAACCAGTCCGCCTTATCGCGTTTGAGGCTTGGATATTCAATAAACACCACCTGGCGTGCTTGAGTCGCCAAGATAAACGGTTCATACTTAGTACGATACCTCTTCCTATGGTTAATTTCTACCATCTGATAGAGCTCGTGTTTCCTCGTACCACTTGGAGTAGGATCATACCAGTCAACATCAAACAGAAAGGTTCTTAATTAGATAATTAGTCTGTGTAAACTCAGAAGTGATGAAGGATTCAACCCCTTCCACAAAACTAGACTGAATTTTGCCATTAACTATGTGACAGTACATCCATGAAGGATCGGGATTCATAATTAGATAATTAGCCTGACACGTCTACAATTATTAGATTCATAACATGCATTTTACGTTAATATAATCACCAAATAGTCTCAAAACACTTAATTAAATCTTCATAATCTAGTGCATATACGAATTTATCGAATCAAAAGTACTACATTCTTACAAACATCCTAACATTATACTAATTAACAATCTAAATTCACAATCAATATATCAATTGCACAAAGTTAACTAGCTAGTATACTATAGTTCCCATAAACATACAATTTAACTAATTAGTCGAAATTAACAAAATTTCCAAATTTGTCAACAAGCAAGGGTTTCAAAACACAACTAAATCTTCCTAATCCTACTACATATACGAAAATATCAAATTAAAAGCCCTACATACTTCCAAACATCCTAACATTATACTAAAAATTCAAATTCACAATCAATATATCAATTGCACATCTCAAAGTTAACACACTACGTAATATAAGCTAAACTAACTACTACATACTTACAATAAACATGCAATTGCTCAAATTAGTCGAAATTAACAAAATCCCCAAATTAGGAAAAGTAAGGGTCTTAGCCAAAATACCTTCAGTTAAGCGGAAGAAAGATGAAATTGATTGACCACCCGAACTTCTTGTCCCTCGAGCTTCGAAAACACTCCAAAATTGGCCTGAATGGCGGAGTTTTGATCGGAAATTGGAAATGGCGAAATGAAGGAAAGGAGGAAGAAAGAAGAAGCAGAACCGATAATGGAGAAGAAAAGGGGTTCTGCCCCATTTCTATTAACATTCTAGCGACAGATCGCTATCCGTTGCTATTTAGCGACAGATAGTCTATCCGTCGCTAAAATCGGTTTCTTTTTAATTTTTTTTTCTTTTTTTATGTTGGTCAACTTATTTAGGGACGGATATAATATCCGTCCCTAAATAAGGACGGATACAAATATCCGTCGCCAAATAGCGACGGATATTTTTCCGTCGCTAGGTAGCGACGGATTTGATCCGTCGCTAAACGGGGGATTTCTTGTAGTGAACACAAGGTTTCTACTTTACAAAGCTATTGTAAATCCTTTTTATTTATATTTAGCTAGACTATTGTGCCCTTAGACAACAAGGTTTAACTGGAAGCTCCGAACATTATTTTAAATGTAAATTGAAGCTGATCGAGCTTCCATGGAAGCTATGGCCGGAGCTTCGATCTCCTTTTTTAATTAACTTTTATCTTTATAAATTATAAAATGTGGTTGTTTGGTGAATGTGTGAATAATTGAGGGTTGCTTACAAAAATGTTTTTAGGTAATGATATGAAAAAATTGAGAATTGGGTATAAGTTTAAAACATTAGGTAATAAAACTTACAAATTTTATATTTAATTTTCTATTTTTTATTATTTTAAATGTAATTTTTCATTTTTTTTTGAAATATTAACCCATATTTAACCAGGTAGTGACACATATCCAGCGAATTTAATAAAATCTTTTTTTTCAAAAAAAAAAAAAAAAATTGGCCATAGTCAACGTAGTCAACAATCAATGGACGGTCAAAATCGAATCTTCGACTGCCATGTGTCAACGCAAAATTCAAAATCGTATGTCAATATATAGGGGTGATGTTATATTTTGTGTAAATTGATAAATATCAACCTGATGTACCTAAAATTGCAAAGTACCATTGCAGTGTACCTAAAAGAGTTTGTCATCTCTGGGCTACTAACTTGTACATCTTCCACCCATCCCGTACCTTGGGACTTAGAAGATCATCATGTTAAATCTCATCTAGTCACCACTAAACTAGTGAGACTGAACTCCCTTAAGATGTAAAATATCTTATTCAATCATATGAATAGTCCATTGATGATGGTATCAGAGTACTCGCGACTATAAACAAGCTTATAGAACTATATATAACATGTCACGTCCCAAATCCAAATTACTTTGGCGCGACCGGCCGTTTACCGTGAGATGAGCTCACGCCAAGAAGAAGACTAACTTTAATCCTCCAAATAACAATCTATCTCAATAGTGGTGCAAACAGATCATATAAGATCCCATACCAGGTATAATTTCAACAATTACAAATCCTCAATACTTAGCAACAATTCCAGTAGTACAAATTTGTTGGTCCAAATAAACGGCAAAGTAAAAGACTCGCAGGGGGGGGGGGGGGATGAATAGTCTTTTCAAACTTTTGTCAATTCACAGATTTCTCATATATCTGTACAGATATCTGTTACTTAGTTTTCAGAGAGTGGAAGTCTTTTTGAAAAGTGCTTGATGTGTGTGAGTGTTAGTTATCTATAACAATAATGTAAGCACAGGTTGTAACAAGATAACTGAAACGTAAGTGCAGTAAGTAAATAAGACACGAATTATAGTGGTCTCTAAGGGTGGCGTAATCCCTCAAAATCCACTCGCCCGCCCTGTCATATGACTTGAACCCCCGAACCTGATGCCGTTCTCATCCCCAGCTATTCCCATACTCATTACTACTTCTCCAACATGAATTTGTTCCTTCTCCTCTTGATTCACAAATTGACCATAAAATTGATTTTCCATAGGCTGGTTCAACAATTTTCAAAGGCATAAGAAGCAATCGAACATGATAGAGGAAACGAGGAAGAAAGAGAAAGAAGTGATTCCATCGGCATATAAAAAGATTAACGACCAAATCCAATTTTCCGATCTCAACAAGGATTTGTTGTTCATGGATTTAAACATATTGGCTTCAGTTCGAACTATTTTTCGATCTTAATTTTCTTTTTTTTTTTTTGGAAAAAAACCCATCAGAACAAATTAAGAGGGGAATGGAGCTCTTTATCGTTAGGATATTGTCTGGATGTGTCGAACATATATGTTCAAATTTAAAATTGTGGATATTGTCTGGATGTGTAGAGCTATTTGATTATACTGTTGCAGAAGAAGGTGTTGAAAGGAGGAAGAAGATGTTTTGGTTTGTTGGAGTGAGCAAAAAGTGAGAATTGTGTATTAAAAAGCTTAAATTCCAAAAAAAATGTATAAGGCCATGTTTGGGAACATATTTGCATAACTTTTTTTTTTTTTGAAACGGATATATTTGCACAACTTAATTTAGGTTGGTCAACTCCATAACGGCTTTTTGGATCCAAGTGTAACTGTTGGAGTATTGTGGATTAATGTGAGAGTTGGGTCTGTAATAGGGGGGTCAATGGTAATAAGCCCTTGATTCTATGCAAGTAGTCCAGTTTTAATTTAAGCAAACTTGAGCTCATGACATATACATGCAATCCCGAATCAATTTAACATGTGAGTCTATCTTTTATCCTTCATATAGAAGTATAGTGAATCCAATTCTGTCATACCCATTCCTGTCAGCGTGAAATCAGATAACTCAAGTGAATAGGACTGGATACACTCAAAGTTGAACACTCCCTATAAAATATACGTTAAATAACAATACACATTAGTTCGTCCATGGGATGATACGTTAAACTATATGTCGCATCTGATCATCGAAGACGATACTATTATTGAGCTAATCACTAACCAAGTTCAACAGTGTTAATAGTGAATACTCGCTTCTCGCCGTGTCCAGTCATATATGGTTTATCCCGAAACCATATAAGTGCAATTCATGCCTGATCAATCTCGATGGTTGACTAGGATAAGTCAACCCACTAAACTGACCGAGGAATACACTAACAAATTTATCCTCTTATCTTGACCCTAAGGATATGATATCGTCGTTGAGTATTTAATGAATATCTTCCTTGCAAAGCTTAATCCTTCTGTATGCATCCCATGAAGGTCACATGATGCTCAGTTGGACTTCTAGATAATTGTCTGGGTGCTCTACTCATGTAAATATATGCATATAATATACAAGCAAGGAATTTGAATAATAAAATACGTTTTATTTCAGCCACCGAAATATGGTTTATTATAATGAAATTTGCTCTACGGGCATAAGTCTACCAACATGTGTCCCACTTGCACTTAGAGAAAAGTGGGCATGAGACTCTCATAGCCTTCACTTGACTCTCAAATTTATTGATTGTTAAAGCTTTCGTTAAGGCATCAACTATGTTTTCATCAGAGGAAATCTTGTCGATTTTGACTTTATGTTCAACCAATAGTTTCCTAACTAAATGATACTCAGGATCTATATGTCAAGTATTCTTGAAGTATTTTGGTTGCTATAGCATCTAGACGTGGGGAGTTGGGAACATAACCAGGCTCCTTGGCAGAAGCACATTTATCTTCCTCAATTTTTAGCTGAATAATCAACTCTTCAAGGTTCATCTCTTTTCGGTTCATCTCTTTTCGCTTGTGCTTCAAATAATTCTTGAATTCCTTCCAAGCCGGTGCCAATTTCTCAATCTTAATTCCCACTTGAAAATCCTTTTGTATCTTCATGACTTCAACACTGATCTCGTGATAGATCACGTACAACTCATGAACCGAAGACATAATAGATTTAGAGTCCACCATAACGAAGTCCAAGAATCATCCAACAATGAACTTGTTAGTTCAACATCCCTAGCTAGTCTTGTTTTTCTTATCCAAAGACTCTCGCAGTTCTTTGGCGGCTTTCATTGATCCATAACATTGTACAAAGCATCGGATGGCACATTCAACACGTAATTTATGCATAGAAAATCAGCGTGGTTCCACGCATTAATGGCTCTTGTCACTTCAATGTTCATTTCATGACTCATCTCACCCTCAGGAGCTTTTGGAGCCTCCATGGTGAGGTAGCTAGCAAGACCAATCATAGTCAAATAGAACAACATGTTATGTTTCAACTGTATGAAGTGTAACCCAGTGACTTTCTCAGGCTTTTCAACATGGCTCACAGGAACCGACATAATCAAACAAGCCATTTGACTGAGAACCATGGAACACGCTCCATCATCATACTAAGATATAGTTGTTGAGATAGTAGCAGAAGTAGAGGCAGATTCGATAGTCATTATTTTTCAAAAGAAGTTGCACATATTAATATCTTTGAATTAATAGGGGAATAAACTTGAATTAGAAAAGATATGAGAATAATTGTTATCGAATATATAGAACACTAAAATGATATAAAATAACAAATCGCCTTTAAATAAAACCCAATCTAAGGCTTGTGCTTGTACAGTTTCCTTAAAGCAAATATGTACTGTTGATACGGACATGTGTCCAATCCGTTAAGGGCGCCATAGAGCGTGTCCTAGAGCGCATCAAGGCTGAAATAGCCAATTCAGTACTAGTCCGACCTTCAAATGGTCCGACCTAAGGGAAACCATTCCAGGTCAACTAGTACTTACAAGTCAACACACCTTCTCAGCTAAGTCCGACCAAGCTAGGTGTACGACTTCCGAACCAGACAAAAGGTCACATGGTCCTTCCAAGTACCACAAACTGTCAGTCCCAGGATGCCAAATGGACCGGAGAGAGAATCTTGGACGCCACCATCACATTAAGACCAAACGTATATAACAGAACCACTGAGATACTTCCGTGGAACTCTAGGCTCGGACACCTTGAGTTACCTAAGGGTAGGTCAACCAAGCAGACAGATCTATCCAAAGGACTGACACGTACCCAACATGCAGAACAGTACTCTCAGAGGGAAAGGTCCAAACTACCCTTACAGGCCCATTAATTAGTATTGGATTACTGTTCACTATTGGACTATGGCCCAAAGGTAGCATTAGTGTCCAAATCTGAGGCATACACTTGGCATTATCTTATGAACCTCTTCAGAAGTACATGATAACTATAAATATAGCACAAGGTCCAAGACCTTAAGGTAAGTGACAATCCCCAAGCTATATGTCTTATTGATATCCTAACCTTCGTCATAACTATTACATTGAGAGCTCCCAACTCTCTCTTGAGTAAAGTCTCTTACCGGATTGACATACTAACCGGGTAACCCTAACCCCCACTTAGTCCTTTCAGGTACTCTAGCTCGGACAGATACTGCTCCGGACTTCAAGTTGGAGGCGGATCTTAGACTAGGTTGCTTGTAATAGTTTAGTTAGTGTTCGAGGTGTTACCCCTCAACATTTTGGCGCCGTCTGTGGGAAACTTTACATAAGGTTTCGTGACTGAGTTAGGCTGATGGCAAGAACAAGACGGACATCACGGACTAGCGCTGCAGGCGTTGGGACTCCACCCCCACATCCGCACGGACGTCCGTCCACCCGGGGACGAAGGGCCACTGTGGCTGAAAGGAACGCTGGAAGGAGATATCCGAGCGACGATCGCACAGCGAGCCCATCCTCCGATGAGGGAGGAGACGTTTCGCACAGGGGAGTCTGAAGTGTTCCTGAGAACATTGTACCTGAGAACCATGGAGAAGGGATCGTACGAGTTTCTCCGGCAGAAGCTCAAGGCCCCACTACGGGTCAACAGTTTGCTATGCCTGATGGTCGCATTGTCCGCACTAGTGACCTCGGATTAAGTGAGACTCAGTTTGATAGATTGCTCACGATGATCCAAGGTTGCCTCGGGTCTAACAATGCCCATCCTCAGAAAGTCACTCCGCCAGTGGCTAATCCGGTTCCAGCAGAGCCTGCCCTATCAAGAAACAGGCAACGTCCGATCCAGCAGAGGTTGGGGAATCAGCTACCTCGAGAGGACCTGCGAAACCTTCTAAATTGGAGGGCATCTGCTTCTCATGTTCGGGGTGAAGGAAGTCCGAACGGTAGGAGAGAGTATTAGGATGGGGATAACAGGCATCCTAGAGCTCCGCAACAAGCACCTACGAGAGACAGAGATCATGTACTGGAAACCATTCCGGTGGTCCGTCTAGATGAACTCCCTGTGGATGTAGCAGTTCATCCAAGGACGGGGTAGATAATGACTGCGGAGGAAATCTATGCTCAACAAAAAGCTTTGGAGGCCCAGATTCTAAATCTCGGACGCCTGGTAAAGGATCATGAGTAGATAGCTACTAGTGCGCCAAATCCTTTGTGTGATGAAATCATGAGAGAAAAGGAAAGGAACAGGAACTCGGATCAAGTGATTCCGAACTTGGAATACTATTACGGGGATACTTGTCCCGTTGGACACTTGACAAGATATAATAGTAAGATGGATTCAAAGGGGATGAGTGACAACACGAAAGCTCTCACGTTCTCATCTACTCTCTTCGGAACGGCCATGGATTGGTACACCACGTTGCCAAACAGGTCGATAAGATCTTATGCGGACCTCTCCTCCAAGTTTCTGGGGCGATTTGGAAAATCAAAAAGAAGAAAGCGCACTGTCGAGAATCTGGCAGAAGTTATCCAAAGGGAGCAAGAGGATCTAAGGACCTTCCTAGACCGCTTTAGCACGGAAGTTCTTCGAGTTGAGCCACACAGTATTAAGGAATGGGTCCGTCACCTGTATGCTAATACTTTCAATTCAGATCTCCGCATAAAACTTTCTAGTCAGGAAGTGAGGAGTGAAAAGCATTTGGATGACATCTGTGAAGAAGTGATGTATGGAGAGGAGTACCAAAGGATTGTTCCGGTGAGAGCAGGATCCAAGAAGGGAAAGGAGCCAGGAAAACAAGAGCACCGCCCTAATAAGTTTGATCCGAGGAAGGATCACAGAGATAAGGGCTTCCACAGAGAAAGGAGTCCGCCAAGGAGATATGAGGATTATACCCGTCTCAATAGACCAAGATCCGACATCTTGGTAACTATCATTGAGAACAAGCTGGATGTCCAATGGCCAAAGCCCTCTCACAACAACCGGAAGAATGCAAATGGGGTACTGCAAGTTCCACAAGAGTCGTGGTCATGAGACGGACGATTGCATTCAACTGAAAATGGAGGTTGAACATTTGATAAGAGAGGGAAAGTTGGAAGAGCATGTCTATACGGATGAGCCTTCCAGACATGATAAGACGGAACGAAAAAGGCATGACAGAGCTACAGAGCCACCACCCCACCCTCTATCCTTGCCACCTCCGCCAGCCTACCGTCCGCCTCGCACGGACCGACACCCATACAAGTACGTGATGAGGTTGAAATGGAGAACGCTACATACAGCGGAGTGATCAACACCATAGCAGGCGGACCAACTGGGGGCGATAGTAGGAACGCAAGAGAACGGACAGCTCAGAATCTCCGGAACAATGACAGATCGTATGCTGCTCCAGCAATTCGAGGGACAAATGCTATATACTTTGATGATAGTGAGATCCCTCCTCCTACGGCAGGAGGCGAAGATATAGATGATCCGGATGTTCCGCTGGTGGTTTGTTTAACCATTGCACCTTATCGGGTAAACAAGATCCTGGTAGATACAGGGAGTTCCTCGAACATCATCTCCAAATTGACAATAGATCAGATGAATCTGGGAGGAATCCGATATGAGAGAGTCAATACCTCCATATTAGGGTTTGGAGGAGGTACTGTCCGTCCTCTACGAATTGTCATGCTTCATGTTTCACTTGGGACACATCCCGCAAGAGTGACACAGCAAGTCCGTTTTGTAGTGGTGGACCGAACTTTCGACTACAATGCCATCTTTGGTCGTCCGGGACTCAATCAATTCCGAGCTATTTCCTCCACTCTCCATAATAGGATGAAGTTTCCGACCCCATGCGGAGTTGGAGAGGAAGTGGGGAACATCCGAGAAGCTTGGGAGCGCTATACTATGTCCACATCGAGAGCATCTGCGCCCGTATTGGCAGTCGCTGTGACTTCTGATCCGCCAGTTGTTCTTCCATCAAAAAAGGAGAATCCGCACATTGGAGTAGGGAGCCAGAAGGACAAGTTTCCTAAAACTGCACGAATCGAGCCTCATGAAACTCTCAAGGAAGTTGAGCTTGTTGTTGGAAGCCCGGATAAGAAGATCAGAATCGGAACAGAGATGAATGCGAAAGTGGAAATGAAGCTCATTGCTTGTCTCCGAGATAACAGTGATGTATTTGCTTGGAGTACTTATGACCTAAAGGGGATAGATCCGAGGATTGCTGTTCACCGTCTGAACATGGATCCCTCAATTAAGTATATCCGCCAAAAGAGAAAGGATTCGGTCCGATCAAGGATGCCATCATATCCGCCGAAGTTGATCGACTCCTGAAGGCAGGGCATATCGAAGAAGTCCGTTATTCTGATTGGGTTTGCAACGTGGTTCTGGTAGAAAAATCGCCAGGCAAATGGCGGATGTGCAATGATTTCACCAGGCTAAATAAGTTTTGCCCAAAGGATCCATACCCTTTGCCACGGATAGATCAATTGGTTGACTCCACGGCCGGATGTGCGTTACCGAGTTTCATGGACGCATATCAAGGCTTTTACCAGATTCGGATGGCCAAGGAGGACATCAAGAAAACAGCTTTCTTTGCTGCAGGAGGAGTGTATTGCTTTAAAGTGATGCCCTTCGGATTGAAAAATGCGGGAGCAACTTACCAATGACTGGTGAATCAGATGTTCAAGGAAGAAATTGGCAAAACCATGGAGGTGTATGTGGATGACATGCTCGTTAATAGCAAAACTGAAGAACAACATGTGGATCACTTGAACAAGTGCTTTTCTATCCTTAGGAAGTACGGTATGAAACAGAATCCAGAAAAGTGCACCTTCGGAGTGAAAGGAGGAAAGTTCCTAGGATACATGGTCACAGAGAGAGGGATAAGCGCAAATCCTGAGAAGATCAAGGCAATCCTAGATCTGCCTCATTCGAAGAACCTCAATGAGGTACAACAGCTTATTGGACGTCTTATGTCCTTAAGTCGTTTTATTTCTTGATCCGCAGAAAAGAACCTTCCCTTCTTCAAAATCCTCCGGAAAGGAGAGAGCTTTGAGTGGACCGCGGAATGTTCTGAGGCTTTTGAAAATTTGAAAAAGTACCTACATTCCCGTCCGCTGCTCTCCAAACCCGTGGAAGGAGAACCACTCTACCTCTACTTAGCAATTACGGAAGAGGCAATGAGTTCCGTATTAGTACGGACTCAAGCTAATGATCACTTGGCAATCTACTATCTTAGTAAAGCCCTTGCTGGGGCGGAGACAAGATGCGTGAAGATTAAGAAATTTGCATATGCTTTGGTTTACACCGCAAGGCGGTTAAAGCCATATTTCAAGTCTCATAAAGTAGTAGTACTAACTATGGAACCTTTGAAACAGGTCCTGGGAAAGCCCGACCAATCCGGACGACTCTCTAAATGGGCAATTGAGCTGAGCGAATACGACATTAGCTATGAGGCTCCGACAGCCAAGAAGGCTCAAGTTGTTGCTAACTTCCTAGCGGAGTACCCTGAAGCGGATTCAGAGAAAGTCCCGGACAAACAGGCATTTGAATGCCTAATCACCAAGCAGATCATACGAAAGCCAGTTCCGCCAACGATCAACCCAGAAAACCTTAAGGATACTTAGTTCATTAATCAGTCTCTGACTGCATCATGGGAGGAAACTCGGGTCAACCAAATGTTCCTTCTTGATGATATCACAAGGGAATCCGGTACTAACAACTCTGGTCCAGATATTAAAGAGAAGGAGGAACATAGGTTAGAATCTCAGGAGCTTACAAAAGACCTCCAAACTAAAGAACATCCCTTTGATGTTTGGACATTGGAAGTGGATGGTTCCTCCACTGGAAGAGTAGGAGGAATTGGAATCTATCTTAAAAGCCCTGATGGCGTGGAACTCGACTATGCGATATCCTAGGAATTCAAAGTCACCAATAATGAGGCTGAGTATGAAGCACTGTTAGTCAGACTGCGTCTAGCCAAGTCCCTGCAGATCCGGAAACTCAAAGCATACACGGACTCACAATTAGTTGAAGCCCAATTTTCTGGTGCTTTTGCCACAAAAGGCCCTTCAATGATCAAGTACCTTGAGCTACTTAAGCAGGAAGTCAGTCTCTTTGATGAGTTTACCCTGGAGAAGTTTGATAGGGCATGGAACGAAAGAGCGGACGCTCTGGCAAAATATGCGTCCGCAACAGCCGCTCTAGACACAAGGAGGGTTATCCTACTCACTATTACGGACTCATCCGTCATGGGTCCTACTCCCAGTGTTATGATAACTGAAACAGGAAGAAACTGGATGACTGATATCTTTAGTTATCTCAAGGACGGATCATTACCAGCTGATCCGAAGGAGTCAAGGAGTGTGCAGTTCCGAGCAAACAGATATTTTATACTTGGAGAAGATTTGTACAAGAGATCTTTTGCTGGGACTCATTTGAGATGTTTAAGTCCACAAGAAGCGAAGACTGTGTTGGAAGAAATCCACAGTGGAAGCTGCGGAAGCCATTCCGGAGGACGAACTCTTGCTCAGAAGGTCATTCGACAGGGCTACTACTGGCCTACCATTGATAAGTATTCCGCTAGCTACGCTCGGAGATGTCCTGATTGTCAATATTATGCGAATATTCCCCATCGTCCGACACACCCTATGATTCCGTCGGTCATAGCATGTCCGTTTGATCAATGGGGCATCGATATTGTCAGACCATTCCCAAGGGGTACTCAACAGAACAAGTTCTTAGTTGTGGCCGTGGAATATTTCACCAAGTGGGTAGAAGCTGAAGCTGTTGCAACTATCACGGAAAGCCGAGTGCGGACCTTCATTTGGAAAAACATCATTTGTCGATTTGGCCTACCCAGAGTTCTTATCTTGGACAATGGTGCTCACGGGCAACAGACTCAAGGAATGGTTGGCATCTTTCAAGATCGAACAACGCTTCACATCTGTCGGATACCCACAAGCCAATGGACAAGCTGAGTCCACGAACAAGACAATTGTTAAGATCCTGGAGAAGCGGCTGAGAACTTCTCAAGAAAGTTGCGCGAATGATCTAGATGGCGTACTGTGGGCTCATCGCACCACTGCGTGGACAGCGACTAGAGAGACCCCATTTGCCCTGGTTTATGGTTCAGAGGCAGTCATACCAGCGGAAAATGCAGTTGAAACTATGAGGGTCCAAGAGTTTAATGATTCCGTCAATCATGAAGCTCGGATATTCGATGTAGACATGCTGGAACAGAAAAGAACTGAAGCATTGGCTAATATGCACAGGTACCAAGCAACTGCAGCCCGGGCCTACAACAGGAATGTTCAAGCGAAGGACTTACAGGTCGGAGATCTAGTGCTCCGCCGAGCTGATATCTTGAGCAATGTTGGGAAGCTTAAGCCTAAATGGGAAGGACCTTACAAGATTGTCGGTGCAAGAGTGAACGGAAGCTACGAATTGAAAGACGAGTACGGACACCCACTCAAGCGTACTTGGAATGCCAAGAACCTTCAAAAGTTTTACGCATAGGGATGGTTACACGGACCCCTGCCAATCATTTGGATATTTTAGGCTTAAACTGTTTATTATGCGGAACTCCGTCAGTTCTGTTTTTTGTTAACCCTTTTGTCATTGGATATGCAGCCCACAAGTTGTAATTGAATTTTCATCAAATCAATACAACTTCCATCTCTCAATTCGTAAATCTGAAATTTAGCGTTCGAGTTACAAAAAAGCAAGTAATGAATTTTATTCATATACGAAACTGAGTGTACATAGCACTATCTTTGCAGTGTACAACCTCGGATCTTTATCCGGATCTACAGCCCCAATACATAAACTGTAGAGAGAGTCTCTGGAGAAACGTCATCTTCCGTCGAGATTATTCCTCCGACAGGAAAGTACTCTACTCAGTCGCCACTTCCGGGGACACCAAGAATCTGATGTGCCTACACAATACAGAATGATCCAGTCAGTTGGAATTCTACAATATCACCATACCTTTGATGCCCTCTACGGATCCCGTGCACAGTGTGTACGGACACATTAAAATAGTGATTGTTGGCACTTGGAATCTCATGCTCATAAGAAGATTAGACGGACACATCTATCATGTCGGACATCAAACCTCCTATCTCAAGACAGGGGTGTTTTTCAAAGATACCTGTTTGTTCGATTCTGAGCACGGATCTGACGCATTGATCGTATGGCGACCCACCCGTCAGCAGCTCCTCATAAAGGAAAAGCTCCTAAAGGGTGGATTGCATATACGACCGATAAGATCGTCCGTTAGCCTACCTTCGGATCTGAGCATTTACCGAGATCTGTGTTTTCTGACGACAGATCTTGAGCAAGCGTCCCCTCCAGACCCACGCCACTCTCAAACTCAAGACAAGCGCCGATTTGAGAGTGGACGGGAGTCTCGAGGGGGAGACTAGTCAAGAAATCATCTTCTTATGGAGACTACCGGGCTCAAATTGTGAGATCTATCCGTGTTTGGGAAGGAATGGAAATTGGAGTCAAATTTAGGCGATCAAGGCAAAGGAGAACTCGGGTATTTATAGAGCGGATGAACCAATCAGCGTCCGCCATGCAAAAAGATTGACGTCGACAATGGGCTTGGGCTACTCGTTTGGGCCAAACAGTGTTGGATCGATTGAGCTTACCCTACCTGATCCAGACAAGCCCATTCACCGTGTCCGAGTTCGTAACTGCTACCCATTTTGCAAGAGAATGGCATAAACCTGATCCGACAGAGTAAGGCTATGAAAAAGGTAACGATTTCATTTATTAAGGACAGCCGAATTTCATTAGAAAGTCATCCGAGCATACAAAAAACGGAGAGTACAATTTTCCACGGTCCGAGGGCCATACATATGTCTACGGGGCATACCCCGCCTTGTCCCTTCAACGGATTCCTGAGGTTGAGCCTTGAGATTCCGGGCCACCACCTTGAGCCCGACGAGCTTGCTGTTGCATTCGGAACCTCCTACGGATCATCCTCAGCGTCCGCTCTCTCTCTTCCTCTGCTCGCCTCCTGGCCACCTCGGGACACAGAAGGGGATCACCTTCTAGATCAAGAACTATTGAGTCATTCGCCGTGCCTTTACCAAGATAAATCGGAGGGTGCATGTTTCCGCAAGCACAGTTTATCCAATGCTGACAGCAATTGTACTTGGGATCTTCCTGTCCTCCAGCGTTGAAGTTTTCCAAGTCGGGAGTCACTGCGCTTGCATTGAAGTGAAGTTGCCTAGCTCGGACTGATTTTTCTCGAGTAGATTCCGACATCCTGGAGAAATCTGACTTCTTCGGAGAGTAAAATTTCTGGATAAGGAGAGGTTGAAGAGGGGTAAAGCAGTGAGAAAGGAAGAATTACCATGCCCTTATTTATAGGAATGAGGAATCCTTACGATCACGCCATGTGTCCACCATCTGACGGCTCGAAAGATGAAAAGACGCAGTAATAATGACAATTTCACTGCTTCACCTTCCTCCTTCTAGAAGATTACGCATCCCCATAAAGTAAATCGTTATAATAAAGACGAGTAGTCCGAAGATCAGCAAGATAATGGTTTGATTATCTTGCATCGGATGTCGTTCAAAGCGATCCGCGTTTGCAAGAGATGTATATTTACGATGAATTAACATATGAACGACGGATCAAGGGGAATAAAGGAGAAAACAAGTAATACATCAAAGCATGAAAAACATTGTACCAGGGATAATTACTACAGACGAAAGAGAGGATAAATATTGTACTCGGCAACGTTCCGTGCCGACAATTGACATAGCAATTCAAATGGTTACAAATTTTTCACGGGGCATACCCCGGACTTCTTACTGAGCAGGAGGTTGGCTCGGACCGGCTTCTTCAATTCTATGCGGATTAGTGGAGGACGGATTGGCAACGGCACGGGCTGCGAGGGATTCAGCAACTTCATCAAAGGACGCCTTGAGGCTCTCGAACAAGTTGAAATCCGCATCATGGCCGACGATCCGAGAGGGCATGAAGTACCAATCCTTCAGATAGTTCATATTTTGATGGAACGGCATGAAGCATACCTTCCGAAGAGCATCTGGGACGCACTTGGGAAGGAAGGGTCCGCCGTTCTTGATATCAATCTCACCTTCCTCGGTGACCACCTCCGCAAACTCGCACGCAGCCAATCTCTCATCTGGCACAACCTCAACAGGGATCTCCACTCCACTAGCATCCGCGGACGGATCCAGTCCTTCCGCCTTCCAATTGAAGTTCTGCGGAATTAGCCCCTTAGCCTGTAACTGGCCAATGGCGGATGCGAACCCCTCTAGACGAAGAGCATCAACCTTATCCGCCATGAAAAACTTGAAGGAGTCCGACTTCATAAAGTCTCGGACAGCCTCAAGGCAGGCATATTGGAGGTCTTCGAGGAGAGCATCCTTTGAGTCCAGGAAAGCCTTCATCGACTTATCGATGAAGTTCTCTTGCCACTCCAAATCCGACTTTATCTCCTGCCATCTAGCCTTCAACTTATCAACAAGTGTATCCTTCTCTTTCAGCTGGACTTCCGCCAATTTGACCTTCTCCGCCTCCTCCGCCGCTGTGGCCACTGCCTTATGCAGGTCCTCTTCAATGGTGGCCCGCTCACTAGCCTTCCACTGCATGACCTTGATCATGCATCCGAGCTACAAGACGTCCACATAAACAAAAGTTATATTCCTATCATAATACGCTGAAAGCATGGAAAGGAAACATTGATATGCCGCTTACCCTCTGATGCAACTCATGGAGCTCTCCAACCCGCTGAACCTCAGGGAGTCTGTGACTCCGTTCGTATTCCGCATCAAGAGCAGCTTGGCCAGACAATGGCAGAATAGCGGCAAAATGTTGCCTCTTGGCTGTCAGAGCGGCATCCGAGGTCGCCTTCCTCTTGTTCCCCGAGGTAATAGCATCCCGCATCAACACATCCCCCGAAGGTGCGGATGCAGCAGAGGCTGGAGGCTTCGATGCAGTGGTGCTGCGGGTTGCGGGACCTTTGCCTTTGTCAGGCACCTCCAGAATCTGCGGATCCTCACCCGCCTTCCTCTGCCTATCCTCCTCTGCAGCAAACACGGCCGCATTTTTTGGGTGCGCCATAGGAAGACCCGCGGAAGTATTGATTATCTTGGCCCTTTGGCCAGTGGCGAGCTCAAGGGCTTGTTGCTCCCTCTGTTGCTTCTTCTTTTCTTGGAGGGTCGACATTATGTATTCGAACCAGTAAGCTGCAGAAGAAACAAATAATGTCAGATACGGATCCATAACACCGTGAATAGCGGAAAACTATGCAACGGTCATGCATAAAAAAAAAATCCTAGATTACGAATTCTTACAGAAATCAGTCTTCCCTCCGACCTCGACCACATCAGTCAATCCGCACAAATATGGCAGCGGTTGACAGATTAATCCGTGGAACGGATAAGTTGGTGGGTTGTTTTTCTTGTGGATCTCCACCACCCACGGAGTCACGTTCTTGGGAAGAGGGCGCCAGTCCGGGATACTCTACCTTAGAAACGTCTTCGGCAGCCCCCACTGCTCTCGTCTCCTTGCGGATTCCCCAGGCTTCAAGGCCATTCGCACAAAAATATACTTTTCCCACCATTTCGATCCTAACGAGGAAATGGGATCGGAAATGAAATTGTATGGTTTCCTATTTACAAAAGTATAAAAAATGGGATTCCCCGAACTGAAAGTGACATTGAAGAGCTGCCTGAAGTTCTCAAAATTCACAGACTGCCCCTTCTTTGCACAAAAAACCGCGAAGCAAATTAAGTTACCCAGAGACTTTGGGATAACCTGGCTCGGACCGATCCCGATATGATTCAGGATATGCTTCAACTCGGGCGCAATATGGATCTTCCACCCACAAGCAAAGGCCACTTCGTGCACACATATGTATCCAACGGGCAGATTGTAAAATGCATGCCCGGGCTCTGGAACCATAATTTCGACGGACTCCAGAATCTCCCACTTCCGCCTCCACTCAGGAATATCTTCAGGTCTTACCTTGGACGGACATGTGGGAAGCAAACCATCCGCGTTCAATTCTCCGTATTCATCCGCTATCACAACGGCGGACGCAGGGCGAGGGAATTTGATTCGCGCCGCCTTGGCCCCACGACCCTCAATCAGCGGAGGGTTGGATTGAGCGGACACCCCAGGAAGCAACACAATTCGACGCCCAGCACGTCTCCGCGGGCGAGCAGCTTCAGAGGCTTCCTCCTCTTCTTCCTCATCATCATCCTCTTCTTCTGCACCATCTTCCTCCTCCTCTTCTCCGCCTTCGGGTCTCCCAGATGTACTCGGGTTAGATGGACCTGTCTCCGTCACAACACGATCCTCCTCACCAGCCTCAAACATCTCTGCCTCACGACCAGAGTCGCCTTCCTGCTCCATCCGAGGCACACTTCCACCAGTCGATATGCCACCACCGATGGTCCAGGATTGGACTCGCACCCTCGTTCTCACAACATTCCCTTGGCTACTCACCACATCATTCTGAGCAGCAACAGTGCCACGGGTCCCTTGCCCAGCATCTGAATCGCCGGATGAAACAACCTCCACAACGTCCGCCCTTTGTACCTCCGCCGGAAGGATGTTTTCCGGGATCTCCAACCCCAGATCGCCTGACTTGGATGAGGTTGCTGCAGCAGATTCGGATCCTTGGGATATCCTGTCATCATAGTCAAGGACTTCGTGCTGATTCTGACTATCACTCCCGGACATCCTAGGGCACAAGGAAACGGATCAGTAACGATGATTGTGATTGTCCGAGAGTTCGTTTACATATCTTATTAAGTCCAATGGTCCGAGGAAGCACTACTTTATCAAATCTTCTATATGGAACACAGTCTCATAACACTATGGGCACTAAGCTTGGCCACAAAGACGTGCCATTGGCACTATTGTCTACCCTACATGGCACACTAACAGGAACATCTTACAAAAGTCTATGTGCCAATCGGCACCAAGATATCACCAAATAGGCATGCATTATCGATTTTTGGTTACATTGGACATGATATACAGGACGGATCAACAAGTTGCCATTGAAGGAAATTAGTACAATATGACACACTGGAGGAGTATTCCAACTAGGTATACTACAAGAATCTACCACTAGCAGCATTTACAACCACGGAATCAACAGGCAGATAATCGAACAAGGGAGAAGCATACAAGCATGAAGCAAGCATATCATAAAAAAGAAAAACTTCAGGAAGAATCGAGGCATACTTACTTGATAAAGTTGACTTGGTAATTTTGGACGGACGACAAAGCCTTGATAGCTCTCCGAGAGTACAGATCTGAGGTGGAAAGTGCAAGATTTTGCGAGTTTTAGTTGCTTGGATTGCTCTTTGATTGCTCGGATTGCTTGAGAATCGCTCAGGGTTTCGATGTGGCTAAAGTGTGAATGTGACAAATTAGGTAACTATCTATAGGGGGCAGCTGGGGAAGCCAAAATGTCTCATCACCTGGATTCGAATCCCAACCGTTGATCTTTTCAATCCAACGGCTACGCCGGTTCGCAAATAGTGTAATGACAGTACACCCCAATTAATTCTTCTCAGAAGCGTCACATCACTTGAGTTTCAATCCCCACCGTTGATCTTCTCGAATCCAATGGATGCATCGGTTCCCTCGGGATCCTTTCCAGTGGGCTAGACAGATGACCTATTGGGCCTTTTGAACTACTGGTCATCAGCCCAAGTGAGCCGTTCCACATATTTGTCCCAACGGATAGCTTCCTATACACTCTTCCACAGAGGGCTTCTTCAGATCCTAACCGTGCTCGGATCTATATATCTCGTATACAAATACCTTTTCCATCTACAGTTCGAGCTATTACATAACTCGGACTGTAGAAGGAGGGGGGGGGGGCGGAAGAGAGACATATTGAATTCCTAAGAACACGGATGACGGATCCTTTTCAGTTAACGATTCGGACACGTTCCACAACACACTTGTTCTTCTACTAAGATACTTGGAAACTACGGGGATATATGTTGATACGGACATGTGTCCAATCCGTTAAGGGCGCCATAGAGCGTCTCATAGAGCGCATCAAGGCTGAAATAGCCAATTCAGTACTAGTCCGACCTTCAAATGGTCCGACCTAAGGGAAACCATTCCAGGTCAACTAGTACTTACAAGTCAACACACCTTCTCAACTAAGTCCGATCAAGCTAGGTGTACGACTTCCGAACCTGACAAAAGGTCATATGGTCCTTCCAAGTACCACAAACTGTCAGTCCTAGGATGCCAAACGGACCGGACGAGAGAATCTCGGACGCCACCATCACATTAAGACCAAATGTATATAACAAAACCTCTAAGATACTTCCGTGGAACTCTAGGCTCGGACACCTTGAGTTACCTAAGGGCAGGTCAACCAAGCAGACAGATCTGTCCGAAGGACTGCCTAACATGCGGAACAGTACTCTCAGAGGGAAAGGTCCAAACTACCCTTCCAGGCCCATTAATTAGTATTGGATTACTGTTCACTCTTGGGCTATGGGCCAAAGGTAGCATTGGTGTCCAAATCTGAGGCATACACTTGGCATTATCTTATGAACCTCTTCATATGTACATGATAACTATAAATATAGCACAAGGTCCAAGACCTTAAGGTAAGTGACAATCCCCAAGTCACAAGTCTTATTGATATCCTAACCTTCCTCATAACTATTACATTGAGAGCTCCCAACTCTCTCTTGAGTAAAGTCTCTTACCGGATTGACATATGCAATTCGGGTAACCCTTTCTAACCCCCCCCCCCCCCCACTTAGTCCTTTCAGGTACTCTAGCTCGGACAGATACTACTCCGGACTTCAAGTTGGAGGCGGATCTTAGACTAGGTTGCTTGTAATAGTTTAGTTAGTGTTCGAGGTGTTACCCTCAACATGTACCCTCACCTACGGTGCTAGGAGTAAATGTTATACGCATATTTTTCAGGATACAACGGAAGAACCTAACAACTAGCCGCACAAACTAGTTGTTCTTGGCGAACTTCTCTTTTGCTTGGATTATATGAGAGGGGAATGAGAGGAATAACATAGAAGAGGAGAATTGGACTTTCCGTGCATCTTCAGTTTTCTCCATACTATAATCCTCTTTATATAAGTGAGGAATTACAAATTTGTTACTGCAAATCTACACATAAGTGCATTTTATTGCTATCAATTGTACTACACCACCATGTGTGTCATGACAGAAAAGCTATGCCAGAGAGAAACTTGCGTAGAATACGTACATCGTCGTTTACATAAATAGTAGAACAGTTTAATGACATCACGTCTACTGGTCAGCCAGTAAAGAAGGTGCATTCTTACAAAGGAGGGTTCAAGGGTGGTAACACCTAGAGCTGTAAATTGGGTCAACTTGGACCTGTCCAGCCCAGTCCATGGAGAATCTAGTCCATGTGGACCGGATCCATCATGGACTTCACATACAAGTCACTGATCCGGACCGGATCCGATCCAGACCGGATCCGCTGGACCAAAACCTACCTTTTCCGGTCCGGATCCGGATCCAATCCTTTTTTTTTTTTTTTGGGAATTCTGCAAATAATTATACAGTGAACTAACAAGCAACAAATGCAATACCATGTATCCTAACATCATCAATCAAATCTCTACAGCCGAAAGTAGCAAATGCTACATCCTAACACAAGGCAACATCAAAGATTGACAATACAAATTAGCTAAAGCCACAAAACCCACATAAGACAGCAATACAACCAGTTTGTTTGGTGCTAAAACATCTAGTTACATCAATTACATTTAGCTTCTTTGACACAAAACAAACTCAGAATTCTTCGACACAATTCAACATATCCCATTCCACTAAACTCGATATACATTAAGGATATCAACTGGATTTGAGATGAACAAGCCAAAAAAAAGAAAAAAGAAATTACCTTGGATTGAGTTGGGTGAATGGTGGTGACACCGGTATATCTTCTCCCTCCATGGTGGCAAAGAGACAAAGAGGATCAGAGAAGAACGTAGAAGAGGCGTAGAAGATTCAACATGCAGATTCGCACTGTAGCACTGTCGTTCTCTTCATTCCATGAGCCATAGTAGATTCGCAGTGAAAGATCGGAATAGATGATGATCGATTGTCAATTGTGAAGAAGAAGGGCACAATCAGACACAGTAAAGCAGAAGAAGAGCGCTGAGCCGCTGACAATGAAGAAGAAGAAGAGATCGAGATTAGCGTTTAATTCTATTAGGTTTTATTTAGAAAAGATCTACGGATCGGTCCGGACCTGACTCATATCTGCTGGACCAAATTTAATTTATTGGTGGACCGGATCGGACTAGGATAATGTCCACGGAACGGACCCAAATCGACAGGTCTAGTAACACCTACCTATCCTATGCATGTATTCAATCGTATGATTATACAACATGAAGATATATGTTTTTCTTCATGTGGGGATTGTTAGAAATTGTGATGTGAAGTGTAGTAAACTCAATATCTTGTGGGTTGTGTTTTCTTAAAAACCATTTCTTATTATTCGCGAATTAAGGAAACAAAATATATATTCGTAAGCTAATATATATGTAAGAGTTTCGAATTGATATATTGCATGTCCAAAACGGACCTTGGGTTAGTGAGGACTGAAGAATAATTGCTCAAAGATGGAAGGTGAAGTGGGTTGGTTTATCCTACATATTGCTTGTAAAAAAGTACTATGTTTTTTCTAGTTTTATAGTAACTCTTTACACTATACTTGGTGATCAAGTGTTGCGGTAAGGTTATGAAAAATTATTTACACGTGCGTGCATGGAGTTCGAATCTTAGCTAGATTTGTATTGAAACTAGTGGGACTTAGGTGAGAGTGGGTGAGTGCGACTTGCATACATGAGTGATGGACCGGACCAAACATAAAATGGCTAGCCGCGCAAGCCAATATTTTTCTACACGGTTTACCCAACTTTTTGACTTCAAATTTGATTTGTGACTGCCACGAGTTAAAAAACCATTCATTTAATTGTCATTTGTTGCAAGTTTTATTGCATTATTTTGGATTACAATTGATAGCAATAAACATATGTGCAGATTTTTAGTTACAAATCTGCAATTAGGCTATATTCTCTTCGTTTGAACAGAACTGAACATAACTGAATTGTAGTATAAAAATGAACTAAATAGAACTGAACTGAATGAGTTTTCAGAGAAGAAAATAGAGCCTTACTCACCTAGATATAGGGGTCAATAGTATGGAGAAAAGATTCACGGAAAATTCAATTTTCTTCTTGTATGTCATTCTGCTGCTTCCCGTCTCGTATAATTCAGGCAAAAGTGAAGTCGTCAAGAACAACTAATTTGTGCGAGTGGTTGTTAGAATCTTCCGTTGTATCATGAGAATTAAGCGGCTAGCATTTGCTCCGAGCATCATAGGTGACGGTACATATTTGTTTAGGAAAAATTGTACAAGCAAAAACCTCGGATTATAACATTTTTGTGTTCTATATCTTTGCAAAACTACCATGTAACTTCATCCAGTGCCGTCTATAACATTACAAACGGAATATATAGTAGGATTACCCAACTGAATGATTAATTTATTGTTTGGATTTTGGAACTAAATCATCACATATGAAAACTTAATCAACAATCAACAATCAACATTAATTATTAGGACATGTATATCGATTGCATTCACTTTGCAAACTCACATCCAATTCTTCATTCTCATAAAGGAGGCCCAAATTTTTTTGCTCTAATTTTTTTTTTATTTCTTTTTTTTTTTTTTTTTTTTTTTTTTTTTTTTTTTTTTTTTTTTTTTACTTTTTTTTTTTTTTTTTAGTCTTTTTTTTTTTAAATAAAAAAATTTATTATATTTTTTAAATAATAAAATAAAAATAAAAAAAATAAATATAATTTGAAAAAAATATATTAAAATTTTTAAAAAAATTTTAAAAAAATTAAAAAAAAAAAAAAAAAAAAAAAAAAATAAAAAAAAAAAATTAAAAAAAAAAAAAAAAAAAAAAAAAAAAAAAAAAAAAAAAAAAAAAAAAAAAAAAAAAATTAAAAAAAAAAAAAAAAAAAAAAAAAAAAAAAAAAAAAAAAAAAAAAAAAAATTAAATCAAAAAGAGAAGATAATTTAAATCGAAATTACGAACGCGAAAAAGTTGAGTCTCAAAAATAACACAAATCATCACGTTGCTAACAATAAAGAAGAATCAATATGGAGGTCGGTGATAAAAGGGAAAAGTTAAGAGAAGAAGAAAAAATTAAAAGAAAAATCACTAACTACAATAACGATGCCAAGATGATTATTTTTTTTAATAAATAGAAAAAGAGGAAAAGAAAAAAAAATAAAAAAAAAATTAATCGAGAAACTAAGACTTAAAACTTAAAAAGGGGTCGGGTCGGTAGGTAATTCATAATCATTCATATCATCAATCATTTTTCTTTTTTTTTTCGCTTTTTTTGGGATAAATAAGGGTGGGAAGGAAATTCTTAACTAAACGACTCGACCGTCGGGACTCGACATATGACAATATATTTATTATATATTCTATATATCGCATTACACATATATACATTATATATACCCAAAAAAAAAAATAATTTAATATAAATATATATATTAAAATTTAATTTTTTTTTTTCATTTTTGTTAAATCATTAACTATTACGCTTATTTAAGAGTAAAGAGTAATTTCAAAGAAGTCGAAGCAGTTAACAAAAAAAAAAAAAAAAAAAAAAAAGAAGAAATTGAATTGACATTTTAAAAAAAAAAAAAAAAAAAAAAAACAAAAAGTAAAATAATCAATAAATATGGTTGATTCCCAACAACCCCGTGGTGGTATGTGGTCACCCCACCACACACACGCAAAGATTATTAATCTACAAAGTAATTTCACATGTTATGTTTTTTTCCCACAAAGAACCCCCCCCCCCCCTCCCCCCCCCCCCCAACCCCCGTGGGGGAATGTAGTTCTTACTAATCAGTGATGATGCCATGGCATAAAATTAATTTAAAAATCAAGCAAATGAAATATATATACTATGGTCTAATAAAGCAAATATAACACTACCCCCAAACATTGTTAAATATCTCCTTGTAATCCACATCATCGGTGATTTCCAAGTTAGACTTATTAGAGTCTTAGTTGAGTTTATACTACCATTTTAGTTCCCAAATTGAAATGATCTTATTATTATCATTAGTTTACATTTTGAATTGAGTCCATCAGTTGGAAGTATCCCTTCATTAAAGTACTTTCTACATATAGTATTGTTTAGTTTTTTAATATAGTTCCCAATTTGTAATTAACACATCTTAGAGTTTGTTTACCCACCTAACTGGGTTCTCAAATAGAATTATCACATTTTAGAGTAATTTTGTGGTTTACACTTCTAATAGAGTTTTCAAGTCTGACTAATCTCATTCATAGAATATGTTTACCGTTCAAATTAAGTTACTAAGTCAAAATAATCTCATTTTTATATTATTTTCTAAATAGCATGGTTTATCCTTTCATTAGAGTTCCCAAGTTAAAATTATATCATTTTTAAGTTGTTTTGCCCTTCAAATGGAGTTCTTGATTAAGAATTATTCCATTCTAAAAGTTGAGTTTAAACTTTAATTTTAATTTTTAAGTTAAAATAATCTCATTTGTTAATAATTTACTCTTGAGATTGAGCTGCTAAGTTGGAATTATGCCGTTCTTCCAATATTTGTTTGCATTTTGCCTTAAAGTTGAGTTTTCAAGTTGGAACTCTCCAATTCACAAAGATGAGTTTACCATGCAAGCTAAGTTTTCAAGCTTGAATAATATCATTCTTATATTACCTGACGTGGAACTATAAAGTTTGCATTAACCTTTCGGACTGAGTTCCTGCGTTGGAATTATACCCTAGAGTATTTCCCGTATAGCGTAGTTTACTATTCGAATACAATTCTCATATTGTCATTATCTTATTTTTTTTAGAGTCAGTTTACCGTTGGAATTGAGCTCTCAAATTGAAACGATTCTATTTTAGAGTATTTTTCTCATGTAGTGCGTGTTACCCTTCAAATAGAGTTCCAATTTGTAATTATCTTATTCTTAAAGTCAATTTTCCTTTCGAATTGAGTTCTCAATTTGGGGTTTTCCGTTATAATGTTTTCTTGTTTACTCTTGGAATAGAACTCTCAAGTTCTAATTATCCAATTTGCTGAGCTGGCGTGCCATTCACATGTCTCACTCATAGTTTATTTTACACATTGAATTATATTCCCAAGATGGAATTAATTATCTCAATATTTGATTTTAGTTTACTATTCAAATTTCAATTTGGAATTATCGCATTCTTAAAGTTGGTTTACCCACTCAATTGAAAATTTTCTACATTATCGAATTTAGTTTTTATGTTGGAATTATATCATTATATGAGTACGTAGACCTTACCATCCAAACTGAGTCTCAAGTTTGTTGTGAGCCTACTTTTGTTACTAACCTTTATATGTTTCGTTTGAATTTTCACGCCGCTTGTCACTACAAGAAAATCCGGAAAATCCGACGTTAAATCCGTCGCCCCATAACGACGGATCGCTAATTGGGCGCTTGATTCTATCCGTCGCTTCAATCGGCATGAATAATAACTGTCATATTAGCGACGGATAATAATTATCCGTCGCCAAGTTTGACTTAAAAAAAAAAAGGAAATTATTAACGACGGATAATTTTATCCGTCGTTAATATTTTGATTTTAAAAAAAAAAAAACAAACTGGGCGACGGATAGATTATCCGTCGCTATGGGGCGACGGATACCTATCCGTCGGCCCAGTTTTCATATGTTCGGACAGAGAGCAGAATCTCTCATTTTCTTCATCTTCCTCATTCTTCCATCCTCATTTTCTTCTTCTCCTCAATCCGTTTTCCGGCCAATCATCCGTTATTCCGGCCAATCTTGGTGCCTAATCGAAGCTCGTGTGACAAGGAGTTTGATTCTTCGATCAATTTCATATTTCTACCGATTAATCAAGGTATTTTGGCTAAAACCCTAGTTTTTAAAAATTTGGGAATTTTGTTTATTTTGATTAATTTGAGCAATTATATGTATATATGATAAGTATGTAGTAGTTAGTTTAGTTAATTTCATCAATTATATGTAATTTGTTCAATTTGATATATACATATATATATATATATACATATATATATATATATATATATATATAATTTGATAGTTAATTTAGTTAATGATATGTATATATGATAGGTATGATATGAATGTATGTATTATGTTAAGTTTGGTATGTATGAATGTATGTAGTTAGTTTGATTTGTGTGTTAAGTATATATAGTTAGTTTAGTTAATTTGATATGTTTGTTAAGTATAGAAGTATGTAGTTTTGATTTGATAAATTTGTATGTTAAGTACGTAATTTGATATAAATATATGTAGTAATTCGATATGTATAGAGTAATTAGTTAATTTGATATGTAGTTAAGTATATAATATATGTACTAAGAGGTTGAAATGGTTAAAATATATGCCCAATTTTGTAACATATCGAACACTTAATTAATAATTAATTTATAAGGAACATATAATAATTAACAATTAACCTCCACAATCTTCTTATCCGAATTGGAATCGATCTAATAAATTAAATACGATCTAATCAATTGGAACGTGTCAGGTTAAAAATAAAGTATACAATGAATTCCGACCGTTCATGGATGTACGATCGTACGGCGGTAAATGGCAGAGTTTCAAGGAGTTTTGTAGAAGGGGTTAAAGGTTTCATCTCGTTTGCCATGGGACGTCCGGTTTGTGCAACTGGGGATTGATAAAGTGTCCTTGCACATTGGAAACCTGCAGAAACAAGCAATTTATGACGCCTACAGAAGTATTCGAGCACTTGCAACGTTACGGATTCATGCCTGAGTATCATGTATGGATTCATCATGGTGAGGAAGCACTGTCCATGGCATACCTCCAATGGAGGGAGAGGCGGGGTTTGGGGCTGCCTATCGAGTGCCTTTCTACTTGTCGGAACATGTGTATGGTGTATTGGGAGGAGGATGTAGATATGTTGGAATGCAAGTTCTGTGGTAGGGAGTGTCACAAGTGATGAGGAGGATCGTGCATGAGAATGAGGAGTTTCATCCGTTTTGTCTCTAGGCTTGTATAACTAGTAATCATTACTTGATATATATATGAAACCAAACATTATGGTAAAATTGAAGCTGATGTAACTTATATTATGTAATGCCGTAACAATTGACTGGATCTAATATAACTTATATTACGTAGCAATTGATTGAATTATTGTGAAAATGATTTATTATCGTAAATGAAAGACCTCGATCTAATGAATTCAAACGTATCAGGTTATTATCTAATTATTCAATGAATACCGATCGTTCATGGATGTATTGTCGTACTCTCAATGACAGAGTTCAATGGAGTTTTCTGAAAGGGGTTGAAGGTTTCATTGTATTTGCAATGTCAAATCCGGCTTGTGTAAAGGATGGGTTGATAAAGTGCCCTTGTGCAATGAAACAGTGCAGAAACAAGCAATACGTGGCTCCTAAAGCGGTAGTCCAGCACTTGAGGAAAAATGGATTCCTGCCTGGGTATCAGGTATGGAATCATCATGGTGAGGAAGCAGCACCGTCCAATACATATGACCAATACAGACAGCGTGGAAGGAAGAGAAAAAATGAACAAGTCAGGGAACAAAGTACATCTGAAGGCGATGCTATTCGAGCTCGAGTCGAACAAATGGTGTATGATGCTGCAGGGGCAGAGTTCAGGGACACAACTAACACTGAAACCGAGGTGGAGGTGGAGGAACCACCGAATCCCGAGGATCAGTTGTTCTTTGACTTGATGTGAACCAAAAGAAGAGGTACCGAACCAAGTATGAACCATTTATTCTGGCGACTCAAGCACGACAAGTGGTGTTTCTTGAATATCCAAGCAGGAAACGCGATAAGGGGGAATGGTTAGCTGCGGTACCTATTCGTGTTTCGCCGAAAGTGGAGTACATTGAGAAAGACGACTCAATTACCAACTCGTACCAACAAGAGGATGTCGATAAACAAGCAGAAGATCCCATAGAAGCAGATGATGAGTTGTTTGATCTGCACGAGGACCAATATGTAGACTTAGAGGACGGCGATAATGGTATATTATTACATGTGTTATTATAATCTGTTCTGTATTATAACTCGTACTAACATATTTTATTGTATTTATTACATGTTTTTGCAGATGCCGCGACAGAGGCCGTCCACCTACCGTCCCCCACCATGCATCCGGCCGCAGGATAGTAGTGGTGGGTCGGGGACAGGGTCAGACGACAGGGAGGGCTCCGATGGTCAGGGCAGCAGGTCTCGGATTCCTGAGACCCCCCGGCAGGAGAGAGCAGCCGTGGCTCTACCAGTCAGCACAGACACATGCTGGAGGACGACCACGATGATTGTCCCTACCTCGTGTTCGATCCAAACCATCCCAACGTCACGTGGGATGGCTTCCCAGTGATTTTCCCTGTTGGTCCTGCCAAGTAAGTATTATACATTCTTCTTAAATATGTAAAACATAACTTATAATGATAGTTGACAAGTATAAATTGTTGTACTAAAGTAATATATATTCGTTTCTTGTATCTTATACATTGACAACAGCTTATGGCCTCGGGAGGTGCACAACAAACTAGGTGACATCTTCCTGAGGAGAGAGCCACCAAGGCGGTGGTGAGTGTTGGAGCCACATCTCGGAGCGCATGAGGGCCGAGTACTTTGATGAGCTGAGGGTAAGTTAAAATATGGCAGTCCTTCGTTTGTAATTATAATCGTTTTAATATGAGTGGTATGTTAGCCACTGTATGTGAGTGTTATGTTAGCCACTTTATTTGGGTGATAAGTTAGTCACCATTGTGTTAGTAAAATTTAGGACAATGTGAGTGGTATGTTAGCCACTATATGTGAGTGGTATGTTAGCCACTTTGTTTGGGTGATATGTTAGTCACCATATCTTTTATGTTGTTGTATCTTGTTAAATTGATGTAACATGGTGAGGTTATACATGTATTGACTTTGGATGTTGTATGAAATTAGGAGTGTAGAAGGAGTACTTCATTCCCAGCAGGTTGATCCCACAGATCTGGCGTGTTTACGAGACTGTGGGATCCAAACTGTACAGGGATATGGTCTGTTCATGGAAGGCCATTCGGGATCGAGGTGGCGAAATCCCTCCACGGGTTGATGCAATGAGTGGGCCTTTGAGATGCCATCGCCCGAATCGATGTCCGTGACGCGTTTATACCAACAAAGCGGAACCGGCATCCCACCGACACGGCAGGAAGGGCCGTTCACCACCTTGGGAGGCGATCTACTGTCACTGATTATTATCAATCGGTGTGTATATATGTGTTTTTGCAATCTAGCATTACGTGTATGTATGAAGTTTCTGCTGCTCTATTACTTGTAGATGATAAATTGTTAACTAGATCTGGTTTCATTCAGGTGGCACGGGGAGGTGACATCCAAGTATGCCATCTTCAAGAAGGCCAAGCAGAAGGGCGGGGTATGGACCGACCGCTGTGCCTCGTCATCATGATATGTTTATGTTGCTTAAAGTTCATATTTGTACACTATTACAAGTTAATTTTTAAAAACAGTAACTGATCATGATATCTGCTATTTACGATTTCAGGCTGAGGTTGATGCTCAGGTGGCGAGGCAGGAGGACGAGACGGGTGATGTGTTGTCAACTGAACAAGTTGACAACATCTTCCTAGAGGTCAACAAACCGGACAAGAAAGGACGAATATATGGACTCGGGAGCCTCGGTTTGAGCCTGGCTAGTCCGGGGTGCTCCTCATCATCATCCCAGCAGTCCAGACGTCCGGTTTACACACAGGACCAGGTCTCGAAAATGGTGCAGTCGCAGGTCCGGGAACAGGTTGCAGCTCTAACTCAAGAGATGCAGCGTGCCGCCCAAGAACAAAGGGAGGAGAACGAGCGCCTTCGGTTACAGATGGAGCAGTTCATGTCCCAGTTCCGCCATCACCCACCCCCGTCTGATAGCTAGTTAGTTATGTATCTATATGTTCGGATTTTTTTTCATATTTACACTTGTGTGGATAATTTCTCCAGCTCCGGATATTACTTTTTTTATTCAAAATTTAATGAAATATTTTCCATATTATTCATTTATTATCGAACATTATATTGATTAAATAGGTGAACTACGAAAAATAGGGATTAATATGAAATAAATAGTGACGGATTAATAGTGACGGATTCACAGTGACGGAAATTCACAGTGACGGAATTAGTGACGGAATTTCAGATTCCGTCACTAATTCCAATAAAATGTTGGACGACGGATAGAATCTATCCGTCGCTAAACCGGACGACGGATAGATAGATTCTATCCGTCGTTATATTTCGATTAAAAGAAAAAGTCAAATATATAATCCGTCGCGAATTGGACGACGGATTATCTATCCGTCGACCTACTTGGTACGGGCGGATTTTTATCCGTCGCCCGATCCGCTGTGGTCATGACGGATCGTCAAGCGACGGATCTATCCGTCGCCCCAGCCCAGTTTTTTTGTAGTGTGTCATGCATTCTCCTCTTTACTCCTCCTTGTTTTTTATACATCACAATATACCTTTTCAAACCGACTCACATATATTGTTATGATCAGCGTAAGATAGCAAGATAATGTATATCCTATTCAACAGTCAGTTTATTAGTTTGTGTGTTCACTTTTGTCTTTCCTTCTACTCTTTAATTAAGTTACATGTGAAAGATATTACTTGATTTAAGTACTTATTTACTATTTATCTGTATCACAAATTATATATCAATAATTTTCTGGAGTCTAATTGCAAGTAGGAATGACTGGTAATTTTAACGATTTTGTGGATGATTCATTTGATGCACAACATCGCTTGCAATTAACCACATATGAGCCCTCCATACATCATGTACTAATCAGCTACTCTTTTTGCTGGAATTCATTTTTTAAAAATGACCTAAGACCTGAAGAATACATCGTTTGATCATTATAATTCGCCATGTTTGCCTAGCGGTTTTAATCTAATCGGAACAATACCAGTTTTTAATCCAGCTACCATTCACAACTCAATTAATTTTTTCTCTCTACCTACTCTTTTCCCCAACTTTACTTTTTATTTTATTATAACAAATTTAAATCAATCAAATAATCTTACAAATCTTATAAACATTACTTCACTCTTACACACCCTATAAAATGACCCTACAAAAACCTATAAAAATTTAACTCTATAATATTTTTTTAAAACTCAATTAAAATTTAGTTGTTATTATTTGTTAAAACTCTGTTAAATCCGATGAACTTCAATACTTAGCGAATCGGCCTATAGTGTTAATCAGTGTAAAATGTTCTCTCTACCGATGGATACACGTTGTCTACCCGACTCCATTTATGGTCAAGCGAAACTACAACCGTAACCTTTACACTAAAATTCAAATCCCTTTACTTTTAGAATCAAAACTATACATCGTATCATTTTAAAATATTCGCCAAAATAAAGAAACTAAAAATATGATATTGCCAGACACTAAAAAGTTATTCCCTTTCTTACGTCTTCTATTTACATATTTAATATTTTGTTTCTTTGACCATCATTCAATATTCTTTCACATGTGTTTCGTACATCAAAGTTTTACTCAATAAAATCGGTGTTCCACATAAATAAATGTAATGCAATTTGGTAATCGATAAATGATGTCTTGTGTGAGTGTTTTTGCATTATTACATTTAAAATAGTTGATGATATGGAATAAATGGCACAAACGAATTTTATAACATGTTAAGTTTACAATACGTACACAACAATCTTACAACAAATGATTTTATCAAAATATTAGGAAAGAAAAGATATAAAGATGAAATTGAAAAAATTGGTTGTCTTCGATTCACTTTTTTTATGGTCTCTTTGTTTTTGTCAAATTATTTTGTATTTGATAACTATAGTTCTCATGAGTATACATATTTATTTTTATTCCATAATCTGTAACTTCGTATATGTATACATTATAATTTATGCGTCGTTTAATAATGTGCTAATGTGTAAAAGTTGCACGTTTAGGATCAAAATGTGTATTTTTAATGTAAAAGTAACATATTTAATTATTTGTTTCGTATAGTTTCGATTTTGACAATGTATAAAATATGAATTTCTATGAGAAAACTTAATAATAGAAAATGCAAAAAAAAATTTTGGAGGAAAGAGTATAAAAATAAGTGGACTTGTGTACTAAAAAAAAAAAAAGTGAATTCTATCTACTAATAGTAATGGACTAAAGTTGTAATTATACAAACCCTATTTAAGAGACCAATACAATATCACATATTTATATACAAACATCATATGTTTAACTTCAAACATCGTGTGTATAATAAACCTGCATTATACTTGTATTACATGCTTATATTAACATGTGATGTTTGTAGCTAAACATGCGATGTTTGATTTGGTATCTGCGAGAAACGGTCTCTTGCAAAAGTTATTCAACTCCATTTTGGTGGAGATATAAAATGAGGAACGGGGCACACCACGTGTTTGATGATGGAAGTGAGAGCAGTGCCATTGCTAGCATAGAAGGTGTATTTGTTTCTCCAATTCTTCCGCCTCCGCACTCCATACATTTCCACCGCCATAAAGCATCAGTTACATCACTGTAAACCATAGCTTTCCTATCGCGTTTCATTGCCACACTCCAGATCTCTGGATATTCCATTATCGTGATCCAAAAGTAAATCAATTCTTCTTAGGTCTCTCGAAATTGGTCATTCCAATAGCGTCCTTCGGCGAATTTATCACTGCCGCATTCTTGTTTCCGTCGGAAACTGGAAATTCTTTGCAATTTTTGCAATTGGCCATGGAATTCTAGAATGTCTTGGTCGATCCACAAAATGTTATTTGCACGAATCCGAATTATAGAGTGTTTTTACGTTTATGTATTTGGATAGTTAAGGTTACCACATCTTATTTCTTTGCAAAAATGGCACTAATTGGACGTTATTAGTTATTTCGATATTAATGTTCAGTTCTATTTTTGTAGTATTCAATATAGACATTTTATTAATAACATTCATGATTTTATTAACAATATATATAAGTCAGTCTCTATATACATTATTATATACGTTATTTAATATAGTACCGCACTCTAAATTTTCAAATTAGCAACTCACTTTAGACTATATCGATTGAAGTACATTTTAAGGTGTAATATAACCATGTTTACCTTTTTCTTTTTCTTTTTGGAATGGGAAAGGTGATATTGACACTTGACTGAGAGTGTGAGTTTAGCTTAAACATCTAATAATAAAGGTGTTAGGAGTTGGATGTTGAGGAATCCTTTTGGAAACAGAATTAGGAATTCCATTGGCAACTGAAAACCAACTTGGAAAAGAAAACTACTAGTTATTTGATTCCTAGTTAGAAGTGAATTGGTACTATTTACTTTGTATAAATAGGTGGTTCCATAACTAGTTAGTTCAAAAAAAAAATAGAATGATATGAGAACATAGAGAGAACTCATATAGAGATTTCTGAGAGAAACACAGTGAGGAAGAGAGAACAGAGGAGCGTGTAGCTTGAAACTCGGGAGGTTTGGTCGATTCCTTGTAAACTGCGTTTTGGTTCTTGGTTAATAGAAATCTTGGTTATCTTGTGTTTATTTTCTTACGTTTGTTTGTTGGTTGGTTTGGAGTTTATTGGATTGAATTGGGTTGATTTGATTAACAATTGGCGCCATATGTGGGAAGAGAATGGACTGGTATCTATTCGTCAATAGCATCTCCAAAGTTCGACCTCAAACCGTTGGAAGGAAAGACAGACTTTGGTCTGTGGAAGAGAAGGATGATGGCTCTGTTAATGCAGCAAGGTGTTGTCGATACACTGACTGAGAAGTTCGATACAACTTTGTCTGATGCTGATAAAAAGGCAATCAAGTTTAAGGCTTACAGTTCTTTGATATTAGCTCTGGGAGATAATGCTCTCATTGAAATCGGTGATCTTTCATCGGCAAAGGAGATATGGGAGAAGCTTGAAGAATTGTATAATGACAAGTCAGATGCAAATAAAATTTATGCAAAACAGAGGCTATTTGCATTCAAGATGGTTGAAGGAAAATCAATCATGAGTCAGTTGGATTTGTTCAAGAAGATGGTTGCACACCATGACAATCTGGAAACTGATGAGAAGAACAGGATGAGGAGCCAAGACAAGGCAATTATCTTGTTGAATTCACTTCCTAGGTCTCTTGTTCCATTCAAGGATGCTTTGGTGTATGGGAGGACAGAAGCATTGACAATGGAGGCTATTGAATCTGCATTAAGATCAAGGGAGCTGGACCAGGATGGTGTTCCACCAACACTCAGTACTGGTGAAAGCCTTATGGTGAAACAACATCACAAGTTTCCACCAAAGAAGAAGCAATATCCAGATCAAAGGAAAGCTCAGTATACCAAGGATGGCCCTGAAACAAGGAAGTGTTATTATTGCAAAAAGCAAGGACACTTGAAGAAGTATTGTATGAGTCTAAAGGCGCAGAAAGGCAAGGGTGTGGCAACAACACCGAATACTAATTATGGCACAGACATTACAAACAAATCAGAGGCTTATCATACTTCAGAAGCTCTTGTTACTGAGGTACTTTCAGTCACTCAAACTAGTCAATCACCTGAATGGGTTATGGATTCAGGCTGTTCGTTTCATATGACACCTATTAGAGAATGGTTTTCAACTTTTGAGCATAGAAACTGTGGATCAGTTGTTCTTGGTGATGATAGACCATGCATAATAAAGGGTATGGGAACAGTGAGAATTGAGATGTTTGATGGAGTGGTAAGGGATTTGCTTAATGTGAGGTATGTTCCACACTTGAAGAGGAACTTGATATCTTTAGGAACTATGGATAGTAAGGGATACGAGTATTCAGGTGATAATGGTGTCCTTCAGGTTAAGAAGGGTGATAAGGTGGTTATGCAGGCTCTGAAAAGGAGAGAATTGTATTATCTACAAGGAAAAACTGTAACTGGTGAAGCTTCCAGTGTACAGTGTTCTGAGAACACCCGGCAGTATTCTGACAACACCGTTCTATGGCATAGAAGACTAGCACATGTTGGAGAGAAAGGTCTTATGGATTTATCTAAGAAGGGACTCTTAAGTGGAGACAAGATACATAAGATGGAACTTTGTGAGCTCTGTGTGTTAGGGAAGTCCAAGAAGAACAGTTATGATGTTGGGAAACACACCACACAGGACATACTTGAGTATGTACATGCAGATTTATGGGGACCGGCGAGAACCACCACTAGGAATAGAGGTAGATATTTTATGTCCATCATTGATGATCTGTCAAGGAAATTGTGGGTGTTTGTATTAAAGTCCAAGGATGAGACTTTCATGAAATTCAAGGAATGGCTTGTGGAGATGGAGAATCAAACGAACAAGAAGCTCAAGGTGATCAGAACTGATAATGGGCTGGAATTCTTGTCTAATGAATTCAATACCTACGTATGCGAAGGGCATCTTGAGACACAAAATAGTTCTGAAATCCACAGAATGGAGTAGTTGAAAGGATGAATAGAACAATCCTAGAAAGAGTGGTGCATGCTTCTTGGATCAGTTTGTCAAAAGCTTTTGGGAGAGGCGTGACTACTAAAGACATCTTATTAACCTATGCCCATCATCAGCTATTGGTTTCACGACACCTGAAGAGGTTTGGAAAGGTACTCATTCAGACTACTCATATATAAAAGTATTTGGATGCTTAGCTTATGCTCATGTCAAGTAAGATAAGTTGGAGGCTAGAGCAGTAAAGTGCTTGTTTCTTGGTTATCCAAAGGGAGTTAAGGGATATAAACTCTGGTGCTTAGAACCAGGGGTAAATAGATATGCATCATCAGCAGGGATGTGACTTTCCATGAAGATGTGATGCCATTATTGAGGAATACTGACAGTGTTGAGAGAACACTCACCGTGGAGCTCATGAGATGGTGTATCGAATATGGAGAAGATGAACCGGTGTGGTGATAACACCGTTTCAGCACTCATGGTGTTCGACAACACCGCATCTTGAATCTCGTGAAAATCTCGATACATGAACAGGTGGAGCCTGAATCGAATAATCAAGTGGAGAGGCATGTGATTAGAAAAAGGATGGGGATAGAGCTCAATAATCCAGATGATGTTGTGGATTATCAACTCATCAGAGATAGAGAACCAAGAGTTAGAACCTCTACTGCAGATCCAGATATGGTGTATTTTGCACTGAATATTGCCGAGGATATTTCTGTGATGAAGTTTGGATCGTGTCTACGTTCTATCAAGTTGATGGAAGGGGTGTATTCTAACCTAAGGAATACTTGAGGATTTTCAGATGTTGAAGCTAGGTGGAGAATTGTGTGTTTAGCTTAAACATCTAATACTGAAGGTGTTAGGAGTTGGATGTTGAGGAATCCTTTTGGAAACAGAATTAGGAATTCCATTGGCAACTGGAAACCAATTTGGAAAAGGAAACTACTAGTTATTTGATTCCTAGTTAGAAGTGAATTGGTACTATTTACTTTGTATAAATAGGTGGTTCCATAACTAGTTAGTTCAAAAAAAAAAATAGAATGATATGAGAACATAGAGAGAACTCATATAGAGATTTCTGAGAGAAACACAATGAGGAAGAGAGAACAGAGGAGCGTGTAGCTTGAAACTCGGGAGGTTTGGTCGATTCCTTGTAAACTGCGTTTTGGTTATTGGTTAATAAAAATCTTGGTTATCTTGTGTTTATTTTCTTACGTTTATTTGTTGGTTGGTTTGGAGTTTATTGAATTGAATTGGGTTGATTTGATTAACAGAGAGTTATGATCATATGCATTAGGTTGAGACTTAAGATGGAACGGTGGTGCATGTATGGCTATTATAATGTATGGAAAAAGCCTTATATATGTTTGGTAATTCATGGACATGGTTGCCTCTGCATGATGAGGTTCTCAACCATTCTAGGTAATATAGATTCTGACCGATCTAGTTCTTCTCCTACCAAATTGAAATAGACAATGGCAGATTTTGTGGGATTTGACTTCAGAGAATGGATTATAAGGCAATGATGGAAGATTAACATAATTAATTGTAATCACATGAAATTACATATCAAAATCGATTTCTTACCTTCTACATAATTATTTGGAATTTTTAATACAAAAAATACAAATAATTGAAAGAAATTCTATCATTTAATTTTGACAAATGTTCTTTACAAAATTTTTAGAATAAATACTGGTATTTTAATAATATATAGATTTATACGAGGGATCTAATTAAAGGTTGCATCCGTGTTCTGCGGATCTGATGAATAGCGGAATATTTTATTTTTTTGGACTGCCTCCAAACAAGACATTAATCAAAACTTTTGTCTGATGATAAGATTACTCGAATGGACTTTAATAGATAAACCTTGGAGAGAAAAATGAGTTCTGCCGTTCTGGTTATATGTTCGAGGTTACTGAATTTACGTCTCGCGTCTATATGTTACCTGGATTTATCAGGTAGGTTTCAGAACATAAATTGGTAATTATTATAAAAATGATTAACTTTTACGAGACACTGTTTCTTGTAAAGGCCAAATCAAACATCACATATTTTGTCAAACATTGTATATTTATCTACAAACATCTAATGTCAATAAAGCCATATAATACAAGTATAATACATGTTTATTATACACATGATGTTTAAAGTTAAACATATGATGTTTGTACGTAAATATGTGGTGTTGAATGGGTCTCTCCGAAAGACGGTCTCTCGCAAAATTTGTATATAAAAAATAGTATATTTACAAATTACAATCGATGGAAAATTATAGAAATTTGGAGTTAAACATGATTGGTTAGAAGTATTTTAATTATGGGTGATCCACTGCAAAATATCACGAGTGAGATAAAATGTACAGAGACGTTGAACTGCAACATATGATCATATCATTCCAAAGAATCGAGCTCCAGAACCACATGGACGGGCCGGGGACTACAGATAGTGTATGTACATATAAACATTACAATATGGCATAACCACTGTTCAATTGACATGACTCTGTTTCAATTGGTTTAATTATGGGAAACATATTCAGTATTTCAATTGAGTTAATTCAACTCCATTTAAATTTGATCAATTTTTTTTATTTGGCTCTCAATTGCTATACTCAATTCCAATTTAGTTACTATTTAAATACACATTCTCATATTTAAATACCCTACAGAACATATAAATATTATAATTTAACACCAAACACAAAACACACAACTCAACTCGAATTTAATTACTATTCATCAATTCCTAACTCAATTCAAATTTAGTATTGAATATAGAACCAAACACTGTGATTATGTTCTGAAAATACCAGCTCACAAGTTGAGATTGACTACTGTGCATGAGGTAGAATTTCAACTTTAGGACCACAATAATTTACAACTAGAGCTCCAGTATTGAAAATACAATGTGAATAATAATATTTCGCAGTGATGATGGTTAAATTTGGTAAAAATGATTATAGTAGCTAATAAATCCCCAAGAACTGATAAGTGTATGCTACCAAGTACTTTAACTTGTATTGATATTGAATATGGAATACAATGCCCTATACTAATGTGTGTATACATTTATTGAACAAGTGTGTAGTAGATGAAAGTGTAACTACTAAGAGCACTTGTTTTGATAATCTTGTCTTTCTAAATTAGTTCAATGTTTGTGGCTGTTTGTGTAATTATGTTGCAGGAAACAGTCTATATACTTGGACTAGAAGTTTGCAAAGCTGGAAGCAATGCGATGGTTTAAGGAAAGAATCTAACAAGATATGAACAAGAAAGAAAATTATTGAAGAGATATTTATCTATGAAAATTTCCTTCTAGCAGATTGATTGAAGAAAGCAAGAAGAAGCAACTTGCCTTTACTGCATTCCTTTTTCTGTTCGACTAAGAAGAAGTCGACTTGAGCTTATATATATATATACGAGAAGAATGCAGCCTGGAGGTTGGGCCTTTTGATGAACTTCGATTCACAATATTAAGAGATAGGCTTTCTTGTTTTCTACTAGACTTGATATTGTTATTACTTGTGAGTGTTCTTCAAGCATTGAGAATTACTCTAGTCATAACAAACTAGAATAGGTTTTTACTGTTATTTATTCTAGGTCTAGTTTTGTGAGTTTAATCAATCGTTTGTGATTAGAGTAAACTCCGTTTCTGTAATTCTACTTTTAATGTTAGTGGAAATTTTGCCTGTGGCCCGGTCGGTATTGTTATACCGGCTTGAGTTTATTTTTGGTTGTCAGTTTATTAATCCGCTACACTCTGTTCTCATCTGTTTGTTGATGTCAACCATTGTTGACGACGTTGTTGACTCAACATCATAGTCAACATCGTCTGAAACCGTTCCTAGTACAAATCCCGGTCCAAAAGAGCCACCTAATTAATTGGTGTCTGGATTTGGTACTACTACAATGGATGGTGTCAATTCAAGTGTCAATAGGCTACCTGTGCTAGATGGGTCGAATTACCACTACTGGAAAATAAGGATCAGAACGTACATCAAATCCATTGAAAGACGTGCATGGAAATCTGTTCTGAAAGGCTTTGTGTGGCCTACCATAGGACCAGATGAAGATGGAGATGTCATTCCAAAGCCAGAAGCTCGAAGGATAGGTGATGATTTTCTGGCTAGCTCTTACAATGAAAAAGCCTTGAATGCCATTTTTTCGCATGTTGATCCACATATGTTTAAGCTCATTCAGAACTGCACTACTACTAAACAAGCTTGGGATTTGTTGCAAAATCATTGTGAAGGGGACAACAGTATTAAGCAAACCAAACTTCAAATGCTTTGGTCAAAATTTAAAAACTTAAGAATGCTGAAGATGAAACTATTGATGCGTATTTTGATAAACTGCTTACTATTTCAAATGACATTCAACTTCTTGGAGATGCTATGCCTAATAAGCAGTTGATCTTCAAAGCCGTTCGCACTCTCTCTTCAAAATTTGACATTAAACGAACTGTTTTGGAGGATACTCAAAATTTGGCTACTATGGATTTTCATACTCTGATGAACAATTTAAAATATTTTGAGATTTTGCAAAATGAGCGCAAAGGTACGAAAATTCGTAGTATGTCTCTTCATTCCAAAGCAAAAAATCTTGAGCCTGAAAGCAGTATTGATGAATCTGATGAGATGACTGAAGAAGCTTATAATAACTTGGTGAGAAAGTTCAACAAATTCAGATTCAGAAAGAATTCTAGTAATAACAATAGCTCTTCAAGCAGTTCTAAAGCCAATAACAAGCTCAAAAAGGTCGTAGATCCTCCTAGTTCCAGTCTTACGTCTCTAAGCAAAGTAAGATGTTTTGAATGTCAAGGATGGGGTCATTATCAGAATGAATGTGCTAATACTCTTCGAAAGGAGAAAAAGACCTTGCTTTCTTGTCTTAGTGATGTCTTAGGTGATGAACATGAAACTGATACTCTAGAAGGAAGTGTTACGGCTCTGTCCTCTGTTCTGGACGATGTTGAAGATACATGTTGGGTCAACAATGAGTGCTCAACATTGCCACAGACTCTCTTCTTTGACTATGATGATTCTTAGAACTATGATGAGATATTTTGTGATAATTCTTTGATCTCTGAAGATCCAGTGTCTACTGACTATTTGTGCTTGCATGTATCAGTTGATTTAAGTGTAGATTATCCTTTTGAGGAAGAGTTTACTGTTGAACAGATGGTGGAAGAACTGAAACTGATGTATGAAGAACTTTTGAAGGAATGGAAGAAGCTCAAGAAGCTCAAGAAGCTCCAAGAAGCTAGAAAAGGAGAATGGTAGCTTAAAGGAAGCTACAGTAAAGCTTGAAGTAGCTTTGACCAGGAAGGATACTGAACTTGAAAAGGTAACCACTGAACTTAATAGAGAAAAGAAAGTGATTGCTAAGTGGAACTCCTCTACCTCTAAGCTTGATGAAATGCTTGATATGGATAATGATGGCACTGCTGGTTTAGGCTATACAGGTACATATAACTCTTCTTTAGATAATAAAATAGGCTGCAACATGCGTTGCAAGTATGACTTGAATGAGTCTGATGAGAGAACTGAAACTGTGGTTATTAAAGAAAAAGTTAAACCTCTCTCTGATCTTGTTGATGCTACTGTTTTTGTCAAAGAAAAAGGTAAAACTGTGAAAAGTACCAAGACTTATGTGTGTCAATACTGTCTTAAGATTAGTCACAAAAAGCCTTACTGTTTTGTCTACCTAAAGGACTTAAAGAGGGGTAAGATAGAGAAAAGTGTTGTTGATTCTGAAACGCCTAAAGAGTTTGTCCCTAGTGTAGAAAAACCTGTAGCATCTGTGCCAACCTCTTCTGTCTTAGCTATCTCTGAAAGGAAACCCAATGATGAGCTAATGTTGAGTCAACATTGACGTGAACAAAGTCCGAAGCTGAAAGTTCCAAAATGTTAGTTTCTAAAACTGATTCAAGTGTTCCTGCTCAGAAAGGTAAAACCTCTGCTTATGTGAAAAACTCCTAAGAAAAACATAAGAAAATCTGGACTCCAAGGGAAAAGATTGTCTGTAATGTTGCTTTCTCTGTTGCTACCTCTCCTAACAATGCAGGAAAATGGTACTTTGATAGCGGCTGTTCAAGACATATGACAGGAACCTTGAGTTATCTGTCTAATTTTGTCTCACAAAAGTCTGGACAGGTTACCTATGGTGGTGGTTATAAGAGTAAAATACTAGGTAGAGGTGTGTTAACTCTTGATGGCTTTCCAACGTTGAAAAATGTTCTTTTGGTTGAAGGTTTAACTGCTAATCTCATCAGTGTTAGCCATTTGTGTGATGATGATCTGAAAGTCAAATTTAACAAACGTGCTTGTAAAGTGTATACTTGCAAGGAGAAAACTATTGTGATGACAGGTACTAGGTCAACTGACAACTGCTATGTGGTGGCTGATCCCCACAAGTGCAATCTTGCCAAATATGAAGATGTTGTGACATGGCACAAGAAGCTTGGACATGTGAACTATAGGAACCTGGAAAAGCTCGTCAAACTGGATGCAGTTATTGGATTTCCAAAGCTAAGCAATACAGGGAAACATGTGTGTGGAGACTGCTTAAGAGGTAAACAAACTAGGGCTGCGCACACTTCACTACAGTCTAAAGGACAAAAGTCAGGTACCTCTAACTGTTTTCAACTCTTGCATATGGATCTCATGGGTCCCATTGAGGTAGAAAGTCTTGGAGGTAAGTGGTACATATATGTCATTGTTGATGATTTTTCCAGATATACTTGGATAAGCTTTTTAAAAGAAAAATCTGAAACATTTGGTGCTTTTAAGAAGCAGCATGCTAGGTTCAGTACCCAATACTCTACAATAGTTCAAAGAATAAGATCTGACCATGGTAGAGAATTTGAGAATCAATCTTTTGCTGACTTTTGTGAAAGGAAGGGAATCTGTCATGAATTCTTTGCACCTAAAACTCCTCAACAAAATGGGGTGGCAGAAAGGAAGAATCGAACGTTACAAGAAATGGCTAGGGTAATGTTATGTTGCATGAATCTGTCAAAAAGGTTATGGGCTGAAGAGGTTAATACGGCTTGCCATATAATCAATAAAGTCTATCTTAGACCAGGAACTTCAACTACTCCTTATGAGATCTTGAATGGCAAGAAACCAAATCTGAAATATTTTCATGTGTTTGGATGTGCTTGTTATATGCTCAATGATAGGGATCATCTAGGTAAGTTTGATTCTAAGAGTGACAAAGGAATTTTTGTTGGGTATTCTCTAAACAGTCATGCTTATAGAGTTTACAATCCAAGGACTCATTCTGTTCAGGAAACTGTTAATGTAACGTCATATGACTCTATACCTTTTGTTCAGAAACTCTGTGACACAGGTGCGGATCTAGTACAACAAAACAGGGCAGATACTGAATCAGAAAAATAGGTCATAACAGGTACTGAATCAGATCCCTGAGTGGAAGAAGGTGTCAACCCATCAGTTGCAGAAACTCCTTCATGTCAAAACAGGGAAGAAGCATTCAATGTTGATCACAATGTTGATTCAACATTGAGCCGATCATCCCAGTCAAAAAGTCAGTCAGATGTCTCTGGATCTGATCAGGAACCAGTTGAACCCCAAGTCAATTCTATGGATAACATCAGGAGAGAACCACCACCCAGGATACGTAAAGATCATCCAAGTTCTCAAATCATTGGGGAACCAAGAGGAAGAATGACTTTAAGAGGTAAAACTAGGAAAAACTACAAAGAGATGGTAAGACACATCACTCTGTGTCAATTTGTAAGTGCTTCCTGTTTTGTCTCTCTTACTGAACCAAAGAATGTTAAAGAAGCTCTCAAAGATGACTATTGGATCAATGCTATGCAAAATGAACTACACCAATTCAAAACTAATGAAGTCTGGATCCTAGTTCCCCGTCCCTCTGATGTAAATGTCATAGGAACTAAGTGGATTTTCAAGAATAAAAGTGATGAAAATGGTGTAGTGATAAAAAACAAAGCACGACTGGTCGCACAAGGTTACACTCAAGTTGAAGAAGTCGATTTTAATGAAACTTTTGCCCCTGTAGCTAGGTTGGAATCCATTAGACTTCTCTTAGCCATATGTGCCTTAAACATTACTCTGAAACAAATGGACGTTAAGGGAGCTTTCTTAAATGACTACATTGATAAGGAAGTGTATGTGGAACATCCAAAAGGTTTTGAAGACCCAAGTCACCCTGACTATGTGTACAGACTGCAAAAAGCCTTGTATGGCCTAAAGCAAGCCCCTCGTGCTTGGTACGCTAGACTCACAGAGTTCCTAGTTGATTTTGGATTCAAAAAGGGTGAGGGAGATCAAACCCTGTTCATTCTTAGAAAAGGGAAAGATCTCTGTATTGCACAAATTTATGTTGATGATATTGTGTTTGGTGCAACTAACCCCTCAATCGTAGATCAGTTTGTGCAAGCCATGATAGGAACCTTTGAGATGAGTATGATAGGGGAACTCAGTTTCTTCCTTGGGCTTCAAATTCAGCAAGGCAAGGATGGACTATTTCTGTCGCAAGAAAAGTATACATGAAACCTGATCAAGAAATTCGGTCTTAAGAATTCTAAACCGTGCAGTACTCCTATGGCTACATCTGTGAAGCTGAGCAAGATCGATGTTGGGGAGGATGTTGACCCAACATTGTACAGATCAATGATTGGAAGTCTACTATATCTCTCGGCTAGTCGACCTGACATCATGTTCTCTGTTTGCGTATGTGCCAGGTATCAGTCCAACCCTAAATTCCCTCACTTAACTGCTGTTAAAAGAATTCTCAGATATGTATCAGGAACTGTTAATCTTGGATTATGGTTTATTTGTGATTCAAACACTAATCTGGTGCGATTTAGTGATTCTGATTGGGCTGGTGATCTAGATGATAGGAAATCCACTAGTGGAGGTTGCTTTTATCTTGGTCCTAATCTGGTGTCTTGGTATAGCAAGAAACAGAATTGTGTGTGTCTCTCTCAACTGCTGAATCTAAATATGTAGCAGCTGGGAGTTGTGTGTCTCAACTTATTTGGTTGAAAAACATGTTGCATGATTATGGTCTTCAAAGTGATACCCTTTTGATGTTTTGTGACAACCTTAGTGCCATACACATCTCTAAGAACCCTGTTCAGCACTCACGCACAAAGCACATAGACATCAGGTATCATTTTCTTAGGGACTTGGTCAGTAAGCAAGTAATTGACATAGAACACATAGATACAAACAATCAACTTGCAGATATATTTACCAAGCCTTTAGATAGTGAGAAATTCTTCAGTCTTCGAAGATATCTTGGTCTATGCTCTCTGTGATTTTCGTTGTTGAGACCAATGTTGACTCAACATCACAGTCAACATTGGAAAAATAAGAAAAGTGATGCTTTTTTTTTGTGTTTTTATGCTTTTTAGTTCTATTTTTGTGCTTCTGTGTCACTGTGCTTCTGTACTGGTCTCTGGCTGTTACTGATTTGTAGCTCATAGTGGTGATGCTTAGGGTTTGAAAGGCTGTTTGAAACCAAGGTTGAAAGGTATCGGGTCTCTTGTGTGTTTGCTTTATGTAATACCCACTTTTGCTGATTTTTGGCATTTTTCACTCGTACCTTGACTCGCACGTGATGTTGCCTCCTATTCGTTATGCTTTATAAATCTAATGAAGTCTATTAAAAAGGGCTCGAAGTGTTTCCATCGAGGATCATGTTGGGCAGGTTCAAATACTATCCAGATATCGACGTGGCCAATGTGTCATATGTCGTGAGGGTTGATGGCCTGTACTGGAAACCGACACGCACAAAAGTGTTGATTCTCGTAATGCTGCTGGTTCACTTTTTGAGTACCAAATTACCTAATGTGGTTAATTGAGTGATCTTTAAGCCCTGAGACGTGTGTTTACCTAACTCCGCATAGGCCTCGGCTTTGGAGCGGATTCATACGTGTTCCAATTATTTGACATGGTTCACTGTCTCTTGGTCACCCCCACTCAAAATTATGCTAATTGTTACTTTTACTTTTTGAGGCAATGTTGGGTGTGTTTCTCTGGTATTCCTCTCTGATAAGCTCAAATTATACTCTAAATAACTTAAGAGAATAAGCTGTAGTTGTAGACTATGCTTAACTCGGTATCGTTCTCTAGGGAATTAATCAAGCTATCACAACGAATGAGAGTAAACAGATTGTTTGTGAGTAACAGATAAGTTTTAGATGTTTTTACTTCTAAAACACAGATTGAAACAGGAAACAGATAAACAGGTTTGATCAAAGAGAGAAGATGAACACAGTAGTAATGATCAAGTAATGCTAATTCGTTCTAGGGCAATCATTCATATTTGTCACACGGTCGGCGTACAGAAATCAATCAATTCGATTCAACCAATTGTTCTTAGAATATATTATACTGGAGAAATTGTGAGTCGTCAATTCACGATCCTTAAACATGAACAATTTAGATAATTTAATACGGACTTATCGAATTGAAGGTTTTTACGAAGATTTTATACGAGACTAACCTATATGAGTGAATCCAAAACCCTAGAAACGAATATGCAAGACTATAACATAACTACCGTGTTCGGAGTGATTTAACTACTCATGAGGGAAGCAAAGATGAAAGACGTCAAGGTATTGAATATGCTAAGCATAAACATGGTGATAATCGCATGCAAGATCATACAATTCGATAAACAGAAGAAAACATGAATTGAAGATAAACAATAGAGAGTTATCAAAAGATTACCAAGAATTCGATATCAATGCTTCTTACGAGAGGTAAACCAAGCTCCAAGATCAATCAATGAATGTCAAAACCTAGTTCCTGAGCTTTTTTTTTATGTAAATCTAGGGTAAAAGAAGTTATGTCTGAAGTTATGGTGAAAGAAATCTATTTAAAGGAAAAAAAACGAGTAGAATCCTAGAAGAATTCGACCAGAAAATCGCCCAGCAAATAAGCTCTCGGGAACTCTCGCCGCGGCGCGCCTAAATGTCTCGCCGCGGCGAAGATGCTTTCTGACAGTCAACTTGCGATGTCTGTATCTGTTTCTTCTGGAAGAATTTGGCTACGATTTTGGCACAAAAGTTTTATCCCTTTGAATTATCTTTCCATGGCCACCGAGATCAGGTAAATCGGACTTCATATGAGAGAGTTATGTCCAAAATGGCTAGACTGCTCCGTAAATCATCACTTTTGCAAGTCACACTAAAACACCTCTCAATTCTTCGTCCGAACTCCGAATCCACTTCTGTCTTTGCCCAATTACTCTTCATTCAGAGATCTATAACCAATGTCTTCACTCCGATTTTCACCTTCGGGACCAAATAACACAAAAAATCCTACAAAACACAAACAAAGTACCAAAGCATAAAAACGTACAAAAACACTATAAAACTAAGGTCAAAGACTAACAAAAGACCGCTAAAAAGGACCAAATGAGACGTTAGAATATTGTCTCATCAAAATCCCCAAACCGAACCTTTGCTCGTCCTCGAGCAAACACACAACCTAAACAAACTAGACTCAAGACACAAAATAAAAACAAACCAAAGAGTCGAACTTCCAAGTGACCGAATCTACCATTGTAAACATTAAATTCACAAGATGCAAAGGTTTTGCACTCAACTAATCTTGGCAGAATAGTGTACAAAAAATCAAACAAGAAAGTTTTTCAAGTAAATAGCACTTAAGTCTAACTCGCTAATCCCTCACAACAGGATCCTATGCAACTCTCTCTCGCACTCTGGAAGTTTCCAGTGGGTTAATCACTCAAGAAATATCAAGAGAAAGGGAGGTGACTTTCGTCACAAAAGTGCCTCAAATAACTCATGCAATGTACTCAATCAGTTAAGTCAGAAGGGACTTTTTCCTAGCACATAGCAACTTGCCAGAACATACAAACCAACTTCCATATCACCACATTCTTGCATACTATGAATCATATGCTAATCAATTGGCCACAATGGACTCTTTTAGTCTCACTTTTTTGGTAGTGTCTGTTTTACCGAAGTCCGCACTTTTGTGCGTGTCAGTTTGGTATACGTGCCATCAACCCTCACGATCATATGGCTTTTTAGGACCACACCGGTATATAGGTAGTATTTGAAACACACCCAACACAACTACGGTGATGACGAGCACCACAGATACACTCCGAGACATATTAAATAATCAGGGGAAGCAATACAGATTACAAGTATAAATTAAACATATCAGCACAGCAAAATTCTTCTCCCCAAACCGGTACTTTGTAATGGATTGGCATCGATAAAATAGATCATGAAGAGCATGCCGTTCGTCATACTTAACTTACACAGAGTACACATGAGCATGATGAGGCGCAAACAAGGGAGTTTGCACTCCCCGAATAAATCACACAGGTACCGGTACAATTTTTTTCAGTCTTCAAAGATTTCTTGGTCAGGGGAAGCAATACAGATTACAATTATAAATTAAACATATCAGCACAGCAGAATTCTTCTTCCCAAACCGGTTCTTTGCATCCCTCATGAGTAGTTAAATCACTCCGAACACGGTAGTTATGTGATAGTCTTGCATATTCGTTCATATAGGTTTGTCTAGTTCAAAATCTTCGTAAAAACCTTCAATCCAATAAGCTAGTTCTAGACTTTCAAAATCGTTCCCGGTTAAGGATCGTGGATTGATGACCCACGATTTCTCTAGTTCAAAACATTCAAATAACGATTGGTTGAATTGGATTGATTGATTTCTGTACGTCGACCGTGTGACAAATATGAATGATTGCCCTAGAACGAATTAGCATTACTTGATCATTACTACTGTGTTCATCTTCTCTCTTTGATCAAACCAGTTTATCTATTTTCTATTTTAATCTGTGGTTTAGAAGTACAAAAACCCATATCAATATGTTTTCACAAATAATTGATTGCTCTCAATCGTTGTGGTAGCTTGATTAATTCCTTAGCGAACGACTCTGTGGTTTAGTTTTGTCTGTCTATAACAACTGCTTACTACTTGGTTTTCTAAGTAAAAATTTGAGCACATCAGTAGCATAGGAGAAAATCATCACGGCTGCTTGCTTTAATTATATTAATATGGTGTGTAGTTGATTTTATATATGCATGAATGGTATAACATGTGCATATCAAATGAAATGTGCTTTTTCACCTACTTGAGAGTTCCAAGTTGTGTTTGTTTATGTTGTTGTTGTCTTAGATTGCAATAGCTATGTGCTGGGAATTCCATGTAAACATTCATGTTTAGGTGTTGTGTAAGTGCATATGTATCTGTTTTGTTAACTCAAACCCATGTAATGTTCTGGCTCAACCCATGCCTTTTGTTACGATTTGATTGATAGTATAATGTCAAGGAATTGGGCCTACATCCAGTTTAATTCTTTTTGTGATTTTGGTTGTGTGCATTAAAGGTCTTTTGTAATGGAGATAGTTTGTTAGATCATTGTATTTGTTGGATACACAAAGTTGTTATGATAATGGATAGGCGGGAATAGTCAGATTAATCTTCTGATAGTTTATGATAGTTTTAATGGTTCTTGGACTAATCTTCTTGTTTACAATTTTTTATGTAATGGATAGTTGGGAATAATTGCTCTGTAAATGATTCTATAGCTTTCTGCATGAAGGTTGTATATAATTTATAGCCCGACATTACCATTAAGTGATTTGAGTTCATCTCACCCACTCTACCATCTGTTTTAGAATCAGTTGGATATGATGCTGACAAGGACATGATCGAGTTGCTTTTGTAACAAGCTAGGGGCAAGGATATTACTGAGTTGATTGATGTTGGAAGAGATTGGCGTCAGTTTTTTGCTGGTGGTAGGATTCTTGTTTCTGCATCAGGATTCCAGCAATGATTGACTACAACTCTGATAACATATTCCCCGTCTTTGAAGTAGCTCGTCTGTTGTTGTTTCTTGCTTCATTCATGTTGTTTGTTTAGATTTTATATGCTAGATTTGAAAATAAAGTGTCAAATTATCTCTGTAAATATGCCAACAACTTATGTAAAAATATGAAATTTACATTTAGAGTGATTTTGAGGTTTGATTGTAATCGACTTTTGTCTATCTTTGAATAAAGGAGCTACCCTATACCCCATCCTAAACCCTAGAAGACTGTTATATTTTGTTATGTTAGATTTGTACAGTGTTATGTTATGGACTTGTGTAGCTAGAACCTAGAAGACATTTATCACGTAAAATAATTTATTCTTAAAAAGTTTGCGCATATTTCTATTCATTTTATTTTATTTTCCCACAACTAAAAGATGTAAACGAACTGGTTGGTGCAAGTTTTCTTAACAAATCAATAAAGATTCCTCAGTAGTTCATTGAGTAAGAAAGGAAATGTTATTTTAACAATGAATCTTGTTCCTTAAATTGGCAGTAGGCATGGACATTAGGTTACTCTGCGAGTTGAGTTCTTCCTGTCTTTTCTTGAGAAAGGTTCTTTTGAAAAATGGTAGACGTTTATATTTACAATGTTTTAGGTTATTGTGTGTTCGTGCTAAGGTTTATACGTAATGCTATAACCTTTGCAAGATTACACTTAAACCTTTACAGTTTTGTATAATAACCTGAATTTGTCACTACAAAAAAACTGGTCTGTAGCGACGGATAGATCCGTCGCTATGAGACGATCCGTCGCCTCGCCTCGCATTTGACGGGCGACGATAGATAAATTCCGCCCCATTGCAAATGGTATGACGGATAAATAATCCGTCGTCCAATTCGTGACAGATTGGACGACGGATTATCATTTTTGACTTTTTTTTAATTTTTTTTAAATCGATTATTGGCGACGGATAGATCTATCCGTCGCTGAAAATCTATTTAAAAAAAAATCCATATTCGAATTTTTATATTCGTATACGGATTAATTCGTATCCAATTTGTATTCGTATACGAGATATTGATTTATCGAAACTACAATATTCAAATCGCACAATAATTCGGTTGATATTCAAATCGAAACTACAATATTCAATACGATTATATAATAAATCGAAAATTGTATACAATGACAATAATACAAATTCATTATACAATAATACAATACAAACTAAAATACCGAAAATGTACGAAAAGATAAAAGATAAATACCTAAAATGTACAAACTAAAATACGTAAAATACCGAAAATGTATAAAAAGATAAATCGAAGATCCGGAGGTGGACGGTGGAGATCCGGTGGCGGTGGTTGCGATGAGATCCGGAGGCAGTGGTGGCGTGGAGAGACGGGTGGTGGTGGTGAGAGGCGGATGGTGGTGGTGATAGGCGGGTGGTGGAGTGGAGGAGGAAGAGCGGTGGTGGTGGGTGGTGCGGTGGTGGTGGCAGTGTGGTGGGAGGAGAAAGGTGGTGGTGGGTGTGGTGCGGTGGTGGTGGGAGGAAGAGGAGGTGGTGGAGGAGGAAAGGAGGTGGTGGAGGAGATGGTGGTGGTGGAGGAAGAGAGGTGGTGGTGGTGGTGGAGATGGTGGTGGAGGAGGAGGAGAGGAGAAATGGAGGAGAGGTGGTGGTAGAGGAGAAATGGAGGAGAGGTGGTGGAGGAAGGGAGGTGGTGGTGGAGATATATTAATGTTTTTTAGGCTTTTAGCGACGGATAGATCTAGATCTATCCGTCGCTAACTTTTCTATTTTTTTTTTATTTCCGGTCATTTGGCGACGGATAGATCTATCCGTCGCTAAAAAAATTTTTTTTTTTTTCTTTTTATTATGGTCAACAAAATTAGCGACGGATAAAAGTTATCCGTCGCTACGGGTAGCGACGGATTAAATCCGTCGCTACCCTTAGCGATTCGTTGGGGCGACGGATTTTATCCGTCGCCCATTTCCATCATTATTTCCCTGATTTCTTGTAGTGTGTGTATGTATCATGGGGTTTTAAGGTTCAACATTTCCTCCATATGGTTTTAGAATCCTTCAACGACCCCAGACAAACCCTCACCTTATACCCCCATGGCCTAGTTAAGGGCGTACGATATTTTTCACTGTTAATCTACTTAAATTCTAATGGTTAAAGTTATTTTACAAAATTGTTAAGGTTTATGTCTAGAATGTTTTAGGTTATTGTGCATTCCTGGTGAGTTTTATATGTAATAATAGAACATTTGCAAGGTTACGCTTAAACCTTTACCTTTCTATATAATAACCTGAATTTGTGTTTCATGTGGCAAGGGAATTTTGTAGGCTTCACCATTTCCTCCATAGGGTTCTAAAACACTTCAATGAGCCCGACAAACTCTTAATTAGGGCTTAGGGTATATGGCTACCCTATACACCATCCTAAACTCTAATCCCTAATTAAGGGCGTAAGATTTTTTCACTGTTAATCTAGTTAAGTTCTAATGGTTAAGGTTTATGTTTAGAATGTTTTAGATTATTTTGTGTTCCTATTGAGGTTTATATGTAATGATACAACATATATAAGGTTACACATAAACCTTTACCCTTTTTTATAAGAACCTAAAACTGTGTTTTATGTGTCAAAGGGGTTTTAGGGTTCACCATTTTCTCCATCAGGTTTAAGAATGCTTCAATGACTCCCGATAGGATCGTCCTATACCACATCGTAAGCCTTAAGATATAATTAAGGGCATAAGATATTTGTCATTGTTAATCTACTTAAGTTCTAATTGTTAAGGTTCTTGTGAAAAATAGTTAAGGTTTATCTTTTGAATGTTTTAGGTTATGGTGTGTTCCTGTTAAGATTTACATGTAATGTTAGAACCTTTACAAGGTTTACCATTCAGTATAATAACCTGAATTTGCATTTCATGTGTCAGTAGGAATTTCAGGGCTCACCATTTTCCCCATAAGGTTTTAGAATGCTTCAGTGACCCCCGACAAAAGTTTAATTAGGGCTTAGGGGTTAGGATGGGTACAGGGCGGGCGTCAGATCTTGAGGGTGTTTCACACGTCAGAGGTTTTTAGGGTTCACCATTTCTTGGGTTTTAGAATGCTTCAATTAATACATGGGGACTTATATCGTCAGTCAAGGTGTCGCTTTGATTAACTTCAGTCACCTATTTTGATTCGTTAGATTAAAAATTTAACGGTGGAGATCGAATAATCTGCTACTTTTCGCACTAAGTGTTGTCATGGGGTGTCACTCGCATCGCACGGGGTGTTGCTCTAACCGTCTGTATCGCCCTAAACTATTTAAATATATTTTTAAAAAAATCATTTTCCATGTATCAAAAATACCCTACTAAAAAATTAAAATATTTCAGTTAAAATCAAAATCAATAATCAAAACAAACAACTCGGGAACAACTCCCTACAAATTAATCCCCAAATTAAACCCACCCATCATCATCATCGGCAAACCACTCATCATCACCCATTAGATTTTTTAGCTTTTGCTACTGCAAATAGTATGTTTTCATCCTTTTCATTCTTACCAAACAAAACTCCAAAAATATAAACAATCTTTCTTCTAGTTCTGGAAGTTACGGCAACAGGTTAATCTCTAATTCTTCTTCTTCTGGTCTCTGTCCCAAGAACGAGAACAAGGAATGAGCAAGCAGGACGTCAAAGAACCACTCAGGAAAGGAAAGACTGGATGGAAGGCGAACAGGAGAATTAATCTTTACTACTTCTTCTTCTAACATACTCAATTGGGATTTTAATTTATTGGATATGGATATGAAATTTAATTTAGGGTTCATCCAATTTTAATATTTTCAAATTAAGATTACGAATAGGTGATGTGGATATTTGTTTGTAATTATAATTTTAAGGAATATAATTATAAATTATAAAGGTATATGTAAACACAAAGTCTTGGGAGAAACAGTTTCTAGCTATTTTATCCAGAAATGGGGGCTTTTTGAAATTTACCATTAAACAGTTTAATTTAGCATTTTTTTTGCGGATCCGGGTTATGACCCGTTTTGTTTCCGTTTATCTCATTCTTTCTTTACGGTTTTTTTCTCTTTTTCTCTCTAACATTACTCTTTTCCGTTTTCTCTCCTGTTTCCGAGTTTTTCTCCTTGTGTTGGGAAATTTGTTGGAAAATTTCTTGAGAAATTTGTTAGGAAATTTGTTAGATATTTTGTTAAGAAATATCTGTTTAGATTTTGATCAGCAACATGATGACTTATCTTAGTCTCAGAAAGGTGATTAGTACTCTTGGTCACTTGAACATTGTAAAAGAGGAAACCACTAAGTATGATAGTCTAGCTAATCTTGTATAGGATGTTAGGTCTCAAAATGTAATTCTTATTTTATGAAGAGAAGACCAAGAAGAAGACATCCAAGCAGAACAAGCTCAACGACATTGAAGACTTGAAGAAACTGCACAAGATTACTGAAACAGTTGTTCAGATACCTTAGCCAGATATCTTGAAGACACGAAAGGTTTTAAACAAACTGTGTCACAAGAGATATTTGAGAAATAAAAGGCCTATCTGAAAACAAGGAAAGTGTCCACAGATATCTATTCTCAGATACCTTGAGCATTAACCACATTTCTGAAAAAGAAATATATATATTGCAAACAAAGTTGTTTCAATATAAGTGGTATCTGAAGATTGAAGATAAGGACGTGCAAAGAATTAGATAACACTAGTCTCTAATATAAAGCATAGTTCCGTTGGCACTACAGGACAAAAAGTATAGTACAATGCATTTAATGCACGGACAGAGATGTCTGAATAAAAGCAACGGCAGCTTCTGAAGAAGAAGACAAAACCTCATAAGATACTATACAGATATCAATAGTTTGAATTTGAGCCTAACGGATACTATTCAAACGGTACTCAAATTCATCTATAAATATCAACACTTAGACTGCTTGAGAGGACACACACGACATACTTTGAAAACGCTGAACATCTTACTCTCTCAAAGCAACTTACTTATCCTCAAAGCTTTCTGTTGCGACCAAAGCTTTTGATCTTGAGTAACACTGAAGTTCTAAGTGTCCTGATCCTAAACAAGCATAGCTATCTGTGAAAGAGTTGAAACGAAAGATCAAGTATCTGAGATTCATTCTCTTGAACATTTATCTAGGACTTGGGTCAGTAAAAAGAACAAGATACCATACATTGAAAAGTGTATTAAGTATACTTGATTCACAGAGCTATCTGAATAACTGAATAAGTTATTAAAGAAGCTCATCTGACAACTCAAACCAAAACCAACACCATAACTGGCGTGGAGTATAGGAAGTACTTAGTTTGAAAAATCAGGGAATATCTCCAAGGTTACCGGAGTATAGGAAGTACTTGATTTGGAAAACTAAGGAATAACTCCAAGGTTATTGAGTATAGGAAGTACTTAGCTTGGGAAACTAGGGAATAACTCAAAGGTTTCTGAGTATAGGAAGTACTTGGCTGTGAAAGCCGGGGAACAACTCAGGGGGAACATTTGGTTGGGAACCAATTGTTTAAGAATCTTAGAATAGGATTATTGTAAGGTGAACTCAATTATCTATTCTAGTGAATTCTAGGTCTCTGGTAGACCGAAGTGGATTAGTTGGAGGATTATGCCACCTCCAGATACCACTATACTTGTTGTGTTATTTACCTTTCTGTATTTACATTTCAGCAACACACACACACATTTTAACTGTTTCTGCACTTATCTTTATTAAGTCTTCCGCGCTCTGATTCTAAGTATCAGATATCTATTCAGATATCTGAGAAATAGTTTTTATCGATAAAAGTTTTAAAAGACTATTCACCCCCCCCCTCTAGTCTTTTACTTTGCCGTTATCTGGACCAAGAAGTGGTATCAGAGTACGAGGTTCACGGGCCTTCTGCACTGAACCTAGATCCCCAGATAGGTGAAGGAACTTTGTCCATTTTCAAGGACTATTTAATTTGTGTGTTAAGTGTGCAGGTATGTCTCTGAGTGATGCACCCATTCTCAAACCAGAGAATTACGAGAAATGGAAAAATAACATGATGCTCCACCTTGAAGCCATAAGTGACGAAATGATCGAAGTGATAAAGAATGGCCCAATAGTCATTCAACAACTCAAACAAGTCATGGAGGTTTCTAATGGTAGAGATAGAGATCAAAGCGAAGGATCTTCACAAACCGATGCGTCAACAAGTGGGAGATCTACTAGTCAAGTTATTTACGAACCAAAGCCCAGAGAACTCTGGACATCGGAAGATGCCAAGAGAAATCGTCTGGATGGTCAAGCTCGTAATATCATCATCAGATCGACACCTGAGCACATACAGTGTAAACTGTGGGGTGCTAAAATGGCGAAAGTTGCCTGGCAACTGATTGAAGAAATCTGTGCCGGAACTGAGAAAACCAAAGAAAACAAGTTCGAAGTTCTCAAGTTGAAATTTCAAAATTTCAAACAAAGACCCACTGAAACTCTGGAAGAACTTGATTTCAGATTTACCACTCTCATGAGTGACATGGCAGCTCTTGGGGAAAGCAACAGATACTCCCAGTCAGAAAAGATTAAGACTATTGTCAGAAGTCTTAACCACAACTAGGAGCATACCAAATTCTTTTATTTCAACCAAGGAATGCCAAATATCACTCCAGTAGAACTTTTCTCTCATCTTGCTACTGTTGATTATGAGACAACTCAAAGAGAACAAACAACTGAAAAGTTGCAAAACGTTGCTCTAGTCACTCAAGGAACTTCTGAAAAGAAGAAAAGCAAGGAAGAAACTGAGGATGCTCTTGCTGCAAAGCAAATGAGCAAATATATCAGTCGGGAAATTGAAAGAAGGAAAGCCAAAGAGAAGCTGAAAAAGCATCTAGGCTCAAACTATCACCAGTACAAAAATATGCAAAGCTCGCTGAACAAGCCAGCTCAGAAAGCATCATGTACTGAGGAAGCAGAAATTGGAAACGATATATGTTTCTATTGTCAGAAACCTGGCCACTTCAAGAAGGATTGTCCTGCCCTCAACAAACTAAGGACAGGTGACAAGAAAGATAGGAAAATCTTCAGAAGAAGCCAGAAAGCGTTGTTAACTGAAGAGAGAAAGAAAATCCAAATTCAACTGGATGCTCTCGACGTTGAGACAGATTCCGAAGATGACAATTCAGATGACTCAACCTTACCATCACCAGAATTATGTGGAGTTACTCATGATATAATCGACTTCGACCTCAAGAAGAATGAAATGTGTGGAGTTCTTTGAAATTGATGACCGGACATCTCCAACATAGAAAACTGTCTTATGGCTGATGCGGTAACACATACTTCTTGTTATACTTATGAAAGTGATGAAGAGGAAATAAAAAATCTAGAAAATCTCAGAAAAGAACTTGACATCTATGAAAGAGAATTTCTAATGATCCGAGCTAGAGCCGAAAACCTTGAAGAAGAAAAGAATTCTCTTGAAAAGGAAAATTCTCAATTAGTTAAAGTATCTGAGAGAAAGGATGCTGAAAATGCATCTCTCAAAGCTCAGATATCTGAGACTGAAAAGTCACATAAAGAAGCAATTTGAATTACGAAATATGAAGATCTTCTTTCTGAGAACAAGGAACTCAAGAAGAAAGAATTATCTTTTCAATCTTATGCCAAAGCTAGTGACACTCTTACTGAAGTACAATCTTACTTAAGAGATCCTTCAGAAAAGAAAGGACTTAAATTTGAACACACGAATGATTGTTCTATCACTCTGAATAAGAGTAAGGAGAGAAGAACATTTGTAAGTACTCAGCAAGACGGTTCCCATGCAATCTATAGTATCGGTGAGAAGACAAAGATTGTTGACAAAGGAAAGGCAGTTGCGACTAAACCTTTGTGGGAAAAACAAGTCAAAAACAAAACTGTTGGGCATGTCTCTGAAAAGAAACACAACACTGAAAAATGTAAACACCAGCGATGCTATGTCTCTCAAAAGGTAGAATTGCAGGAGCTGGCAAATTCTCCCATGTCACTTTTTCTGGAAAGAAATTGGACCAACCAGAGACTAGCAAAGCTGCTGAGAAAAGATCTCAGATAGCTTCAAGTGCTCGAAACGGTATTGGCTACAAAGGCATCGGAAAACAACTTGCTCATGAGTACAAGGAGCAAGAACGATGGCTGAAAGCTAGAATTGCTCAAAGCAATTATCGGTGGAAGTTAAATCAAGCCACCGAAAATCAATGCTGTGGCTAGAAGAAATCGGCAGAAAGCTAAGTTTCTTGAAAGCAAACTCGTAAACCCGATGTATCTGAAAGCATCATATGGAGCACCTAGGAACACACCAAGGAAGAAAATAATTCTTACTAATGATAACATTCATTCAAATAAAATTCCTCCTTACGTTCCTGTCAGACAAAAGCATATTTCAAAGAAATTCATTCAAAAATGGATTCCTGCTGAAAGAACTTTTAATTCTGACGGTTCCATCAAAGATATGAGAACCTAATCTCCTGTTTCCTGTTGTGTGCAGAATGCTTCCTCGACTAAAGCACAATGGCTATTTGACAGTGGATGCGGAAAGCACATGACAGGAGACAAAGCAAATCTGGTTGATTACAAAGCTTGCAACACAGGACCAGATATCAGATTTGCTGGAGGAGAATTAAATCCCTCTCTGGGATTTGGCAACGTCAAATTAGGGACTTTAACAATCACTGACGTATTGCATGTTAAGGATTTGAAATATAATCTATTTAGCATGAGCCAGTCTGCAGACAAGGGTTTTACTATAAAATTCAAAGCTAAATACTGCAAACTAATTGACAATGAGTCAAAGCGCATACCTTAGTTGGTCGGCGGAAAGGCGCCTTTATGTTGCCGATTGGGCATCCGCCACAATCAAGAATGTCTCATGGTGAGTCAATCTGGTCATGTAAGAGCACTAGTTATGGCACAAAAGAATGAGTCACTTGAACTTCAAAACTCAATAGACTTGCCAAGAAAGAGTTAGTGGTTGGTCTTCCCGAACATCTTCGTAAAGGATGGTATCATTACGCTCGCCGATGGGGAAACAATCCAAGATCTCTTTCAAGTCCAAAATCAGACACTCTAGTGTTAGACCACTGCAACTTTTACACATGGATCTTTTTGAATCATCGTAACTAGTTATGGGAAAGAAGTATGAATAGTTGTTGTAGATGAATTCTCAAGATTCACTTGGGTTGTCTTCGAAACATAAATCGATGCGGTGGAGATATCAAACTTCTTTGAAAAAGCTTGAAGTCATGAAAAATGACAAGGTATCTGCAATCAGAACAGACCATGGTACTGAGTTTGTCAACCAGTACATAAAGGAGTTTTGTACCTGCAAAGGTATACAACACCAACTTTCCTCTGTAAGAACACCTCAACAAAATGGTGTTGCAGAAAGGAAAAACAGAACCTTAAAGAAGCTGCAAGGACAATGCTAGTTGACACCGAAATAAGTGAAATTTATTGGGTTGAAGTCGTAAACCGACTGCTACACTCGTAATGGATGTTTGATAAACAAACACCATGACAAGACCCCCTATGAAATCTTGGTTGGTAGACCCCCTAATATCAAACATCTGAGAGTATTTGGTTGTAGATGTTTTGTTCTAAACAATGGGAAAGATTATCTGAGAACATTTCAACCAAAGGCAGATGAAGGTGTTTTTCTTGGCTATTCCACAAACAGCAAAGCCTACAGAGTTTACAACAAAAGAACAAAGAAAATTGAAGAATCAGTTCATGTTGTATTCTATGAAGAAAATAAGAAAACACCTCCTATTGATGAACTCTCAGAAAGGTTCAAAGAACTATTACTGAGGGATTCTAAAGAAGAATCCTCAGAAAGGAGAAACATCATTATGGAAAGTGAGGATGACTCTGACGTAGAAAAGCTTGAAATGCCTAGTAACAACAAGATGACTCACAGACATGATGAGGAATTTCCTATGAGTTTTCGAAATGGAACAGTTCGAGAACCTTCATCATGAAGAGGTATCTGAAAATAAGAATGCTGAAATGCATGATCCAGATATCTCTAACACTGAAAAAGTGTCAGATATCCATGACATTTCCCATATGTCAGATATCTCATATACTGAAAAAGTATCAAATCAAAATCTTAGTGATTCACATTCAGATCACTTGGATATTGATCCTACTAGCACTAAACCTATGATGAGATGGATCAAAGATCATCCCGAAAGGATATAATTGGACCAATTAATCAGGTGTTAGGACTTGGAGAGCAATAGTGAAAATGCTAACTCTCTCTTTGGATGTTTCATCCGAATATTGAACCTAAAACATAGAAGAAGCATTAGGAGACCAAGATGGATCTACGCAATGCAAGAAGAGTTGGATCAATTTGAGAGAAACAAAGTCTGGAAACTAGTTCCATTTATAGAAGGAATATCTGTGATTGGAACTAAATGGGTTTTCAGAAACAAGATGAATGAATCTGGTGAAATAACCAGAAACAAAGCAAGATTGGTTGCCAAGGGATTTACCCAGACTGAAGGCTTAGATTTTGACGAGTCATATGCACCAGTTGCCAGATTGGATGCAATAAGACTCTTTCTAGCCTTTGCAGCTCATAAAGATTTCAAAGTTTATCAGATGGATGTCAAAAGTGCATTCTTAAACGGTGAACTTGCAGAAGAAGTTTATGTTGAGCAACCACCTGGCTTTGAAGTTTCCTCAGAAAGTAGAATGGTCTATAAACTACAGAAAGCTCTGTATGGACTGAAACAGGCTCCAAGAGCATGGTATGACACTTTGGCCAAGTACCTTCTGGAAAGTGGTTTCAAGAAAGGTGAAGTTGATAAAACTTTATTTACCTTAAATCATGACGGGAAACTACTCTTAGTTCAAGTATATGTTGATGACATCATATTTGGATCTAAGGACAAGCAACTTTGTAATGACTTTGCAAATCTCATGAAAAGCAAGTTTGAGATGAGCATGATGGGAGAAATGAATTATTTCCTAGGATTGCAAGTCAAGCAACTCAATGATGGAATATTCATTAGTCAAACAAAGTATGCAAAAGATATGCTCACAAAATTCAATCTTAAGCCTTCTGAAAAGAATGCTAAGATACCTATGAGCATTGGAACCAAAATGACCTATACTGAATCAGATAAGAGTGTTGAAGAACATAAGTATAGGAAATTGATAGGTTCACTACTTTACCTCACTGCAAGTAGACCTGATATTCAATATGCCGTTGGAGTATGTGCTAGATTTCAGACAAATCCAATGCAAACACACTACAACATTGCTATAAAAATATTAACGTATGTAAAGGGTACAGTAGATGTAGGTTTGAAAAAGAAAGTGGATTGAGTTTAGCTGGGTACTCAGACGCTGATTATGCTGGATCACTGCTTGATAGGAAAAGCACCTCAGGAACTTGTCAGTTTCTGGGTACTAGACTTATCTCATGGTTTAGCAAGAAGTAAAACTCAATTGCAACTTCTACCACAGAGGCTGAATATATTGCTGCTGGTTGTTGTGCAACACAAATTCTGTGGATACAACAAGAACTTAAAGACTATGGACTCGATGAGAAGAAAACTCCCATTTTCTGTGACAACACAAGTGCTATTGCGATTACACATAATCCTAAATTTCATGCCAGAACAAAGCACATTGATGTTAGACATCACTTCATCAGAGACCATGTTGAAAAGGGCAATATAGAGATACTCAAGATTGGCACTGAAGACCAACTTGCAGATATCTTCACTAAGCCACTACAAGAAAGTAGATTCTTGGCCTTAAGACATAGTCTTGGACTAATGGAACTACCAATGAACTGAAAGAGTTCAGGTATCTGGAACGGGCATCCAGAGAAGAGGTATCTGGAACGGGCATCCAGAGAAGAGGTATCTGGAACAGGTATCCAGAGAAGAGAAAAGAGAAATCTGGAACGGGCATCCAGAAGTCAAAAAGGCTAAAGAGCAAAAGGATAGCTTAAGATCTCTGAGACGGGAACTCAGATATCTGAATCACTCTATAAACGGGGAACACAAAAGAGAATAGTATAACAATCTGCAGTCAACTACTCTCTTGAAAACCGCATTATTTCTATCTTGATGAAAAACTTGGAAAAATCCTAAGTGTAAGACAGATTCAGATGCAAACAGTGTCCTTGGTCATACAGAATTGTGATTCCGATAGCAAGTCGCCAAAATTCATTAAATGGGCAGAATTACACTTGTTGATTGTGATCATTGCTGAAGAAGCAATGGTGACCCTCGATGAAACTAAGCGATTGATCTGTACGGTGGAAATTAATTCACAGTAAATAGTGGACTGTTGAAATTCAGACATGGCCCACTAAGCATTTAATGCCGAACTAGCTTTTGCTCACGCCTGCTTGCAAATCACAGATACATACACACAAAATCAATTTGTATGTATTTGTCTGTTGAGATTCAACTGCTATATATATAGGATTTTGGCATAGGAAATCACTTTTGCCTAATCCGAAAACTCATCTTGCATAAAAATAGCAAATCCTTCTCTTGATTCTCTGCAAAACCTTCTACAATCTCTGCAAATCAAGATTAAGTTTTTCTGCAAAGAATTACTAAATCGAATCTCTTTCAAACCCCAATTTCAAAATCCCTTCACTATATAAAGAGATGGCCCCTAAAAGTTCAACCACACTGAAATCTCAATCCTCCACTGGTACTGCTGAAAAGCAAGCACCAGAGTTGGTTATTGTGAACAACTGACTGGTAGGAGATTTTAATCCTGACCATTGGACTTCAAATCACAGAATGATTTGGGGTGGTGCCATGGTTGAGGAATACCTCACGGCTGGAATAGAGAACCGTAAAGCTAATTCTTGACATGCTTGAAAAGGCACAAATCAAGGGCTTTCTATCTGCTCGCCCTAGTGGAATTTCATCACTCGATGTGTTGGAATTCTACAACAACTCCAGGATTATTTCCTGTGTTTCTGAAGGCACTTAAATAGTGTCTGTCAAAACCTCAGTACAAGGAAAGGAAATCCTTCTGGACTTGACAACTTTCTGTAAGTTGTTTGAGTTTCAAAATCTTGGAAAGGATTTTGAAATAAACACCAAGGATGATGAACTCCTTGAAGGTGTTAAAGAACTGTACAGTGACGTGTGTGATCTTGAAAAATCAGATACACCCACTGAGTTCAAGCTTGCTGACATCCGAACCAGACATCTGATGGTTCACTGGGATGTACTGGCTTGCATTCTTCACAGATGCTTTGATGGTCTACAAGGAGGTGCTGACCAAATAAGCCAAGAACGATGGATCATGATGTTCTTGCTGAATCAACAAGACAAAATTTGGAAAACCCTTTAAGCGGGAAAGTACGCCTTCATGAAGTTTGTGAAGAAAATTCAAGGCTTCGAGCCTAAGATTACCAAAGGACTAGCTGAGCCAAAGGCCACTGTAGGATATGGTCTGAAAATATGCTACTTGCTGGAGAAGCTTGGCATTGAGCTCAGAGAGACGGCTGAAATAGCCAACAGTAACCTACTCTACAAATATGAGTATACAAACTTGATGAAAAAGGTTCTCGGGTCTCGTAAAGGTTCTAAGCGAAAGTCGAAAAAGGTATCGAAGAAAAGGTTGCGACCAAGAAGCCCAGAACTTCAAGAAAGAAGTCTGCTGGCAAATCAGAAGACACACCCAAAGAGGTTGTCGATTCTCAGATATCTGCAGGCATTGCTGATGAACTGATAAAGGCAGATGAAATCATCAATGCTGAAAAAGAGTTATCAACTACTGAACAAGTAGACTCAGCAAGTGAAAGTGCTTTCAGAAATGTTGCGACTAATGCAGAAAGCCTTGCTGATGAACTCATAAATGCTGCCAAAAGTGGCGAAAAACACCAAGCCCTATCTGCATAAACCGCAGGAGTAATGGACCAATCAGTTCCCAATGCTGATGAGAGCTCTGACGATGAAGATGATGAACTAGTCATCTCTCAAGTCCTAGAAAGAACAAAGAGGGCTAAGGTTACTGAAACAGTAACTGGTGATAAGGTATCTGAAGAAGAACCTACACCACAGGTTGCTGAGCCTATAGCAAAGGTTGTTGGTGCAAACACATCATCAGGGAATATTTCTCTTGCACAACTTCAAAAAGCCCTGATGAGTGGTATTTTAGTACTGGCGGATGCTGATGGAAACATACAACTAAAAACTGGAAGAACATTCTCGATCAATCCTCCGCTTGCACAACCACAACAACCACAACAACCCACAAGTGGTTGATGAAATGGTAAATGAACTCCATTTCAATTACTAGCAATACAAGATATCTTGAAGAAAATCTCGAAAAGAGCAGTTCTAACTCAATGAGAGGGATCAAACTGAGACATCTACTCAGAATGATCAACCAGGGGAGGCAACTGAGTTGCATACTCAGGAAAGCTGTGAATTACCAGAAACTTCAAGCAAAGAAACTGCGCTGGGACAAGAAGACTAAAGTATAGAAAGGTCACAAGTTCCTGAGACCAATCAGCCTGAAATTGCTCAGGTAGCTGAACGGTTTAACTCTTATCTTGTGAAAATTTTTATGCTTAAACATCTTGTTACTCATAAAATTTCTTTGTTACAGGCTGATTTAGAAACACAAAAACAAGAGGAAGCTGAAAAGCTTACCTCAGAAACTGAGAAGGAGGTTTCCTCAACCTCGCCTCTTAAGACATCTGAGCCTGTGTCACAGGTAATAATGGATTCTTAAGATAACACTTCTTCAGTTATAAGTTTATGTGCTTAATCATTAAAATAAATGTTTCTAACAGGCTCCAACTGAGATGGAAGAAGATAAGGCAGAAATGCCAGAGACCAACAAGGTTTCTGAAGAACACATCACTGAGCCTTCTAGCATGAAGGTATATGACAAATCAAGTGATAAGTATTCTTCATCTTGGGTTATCTTATATCTCTTCTAAAATTATTCAATACTTTCTACTCACAGGCTTACTCAGAAGTAGAAGTGCTAGGGGACAAAGTTGCGACATCCCCTGCACCTATGGAAATTGATGAGGCATCAAGGCCTTCATCATAAGAAAAGATTCCAGAGACTGCACAAGTATCTGAGCCTCCCATGGAGGTAATTGACCTCTCAGATATCTGACTTGTCACTTAAAGTTTTCTTGATAAAATTTCCTAAGTATTGGGATAATGTTAATTCTCAGGTTCAAGAAAGACAGGTTGATGAGGACCAGACTTCCAAGTCTCCACCTCACAACAAGATATCTGAGACACCAATTGTCTCAGTAGAACAAGTCTCTGAGCCTGAAGTACTTACTCAGGTAACTCAAAAACTAAACTACACTTCTCCTCAGATATCTATAAAAGTTTTGAAGCTCACTCAAAACTCTTTCTTTCAGGCTCAAACAAGTGCCGAGCAGGCTCCCAATGATGAGACAAGGGACCTGCTTCCCTTCTTCAAAGCTCACACCTTGCCAAAGCACATTAAATGCTTCAAGAAATGGCAAAGGTTAAGGTGCTCTGATCTCTCTAAAATATTGAGAATCACAGATCAACCAAACAGACGAGCACGAGCTCTTGACTTGGAGACATACATCCATGCAATGTTCCTTACCGAACAGTACACAGTTGCGACTTTATTGCATAAGGATTTCTCCAGAGAAGTGGCGCACAGTTTGATACAAGCCTTTGAACATGCAGATGGACAGACATGATTACAAATGGCATTTAAGCCAGTCCTTCCCCAAACTCTGCAATTTATACCTTCTGAATAAGAAGAGGTTAATGGGCAGAAGATCACTATTCCTGAAGTGATCAATCTTGTATCTGAAGATGATGAGGAGGAAGAGATAAACGAAAATGACTTCGACGAACCTCCCACTGACCATCACCAAAACGATGACACAGACAAAAAGGATGATGATGATGCCCCTGCACCAGGGACCGGAGGAATTTCACTAAGAAATGATGCCTCAGCTGCTGAAAAGCACACTGAGAAGACTTCACAGAAATCTCCGTCTCCATCTCCTCAGAAATCTACTCATCCATCTTCTAACCAACACCCAGTTACTACTGAACAAGTAGTTGAGCTTTCTGAAGAAACCAATCAGAAAATATTAAACACTCAAACCAGATCTGCTCAACTCAGACAACTGTTGGAAGAAGAACAACAGCTCAATCTTCAACTGGAAGATCAAATAGCTAAATCCAGAGACAAGCTTGATCAACTACAAGATCAATACTTACAAGAAATGATTGCTTACTCTGAGGTTAAAGAGCTACGGGATGCTGTGCATGATATCACCAATGAACTCGATACTGAAGAAGTGAAGTCAAGCATGATGCTAAGGCTGCATCATCTTCAAAAGAAGTACCATCCTCCTCCCAGAAAGGAAAGAAACCAATCTCTGAGATGGTTGCTGGACTCGATACAATCGATGAAAATGTCCAAGAGGATGAAGATCACTGGGCTGATTACTCAGATGATGAAGAAGACAAGACTTTGGCAGAGCACCGCAATGAACATCTAGCGGTTTCTCACTTGAAAAGGAAGCTGATTGCTCCTACAATTTTCAGCAAACTGCCAAATGTTCACTCCAATGAATACATGAACAGGTACCAAGTACTAGCTCAACTGAACAAGGAGATGTCTTCACAGAACAAGGAAGTAATTGCCTCCATCCCCTCTGAAATGAGAAAGTTCACTGAGCTCATCACTCAGAGAACAACTAGCATAGTCATTGCTCAGAAAGATCTGGGAATGATAAGGGACGATGATGCGTCTTTAGCTGAAAAAGCTTTCCAAGAGGCAAGTTACATCTTTGAAAAGCAGATGCCATCCTAGGCCCATTAAGCGAGCTCACTGATAAGGACAATGGACTTATCAAGCAAAATCAGGAGCTCAAAGCCGAACTTCAGAAGTTGGTCACTGCCTATAATTATTTACAAGGGCACTTCAACTCTCTCTCAGATTCCTTTATGAGACTGAGTCAGCCAACAATGACTAAGGGGGAAAGAATGTACAAATCTGGACCTCAAAGTCAGGGGGAATGGGAAGAAGGAGAATAAATCAAGAAGAAATCTGAGTCAAAAGGCTCAAAGGAAGAAGAAACATGAAAACTTCCACCACTACTCAATCAATGAACCTCCTCAAGCCAAGTCGCTTTGCAAATAGTAGCCGCTTCCTAGAAACCCTTCAAGGAACCAAAATGATAACAAGGGCCATGGCACAGAAACCTCCAAGGAGTACCAAGGCTCCAAGGAGAAGACAAGTTAAAGGGATTGATGAATCTTCTTCTTCTGAAGAAGAAGAAGGTCAAATCAAGTCCCTGGGCAATGAAGAAGGCTGTAAAACTCACACAAGATTCAATCTTGATGATGATGAGGAAACTGATGAAGATGAAGCTCCTCTTCACAAGAAAAGGAAAATTGAAAGCCTAATCGAGCCCATAGTCAAAAGCCCTAGCAGCTAAAACACCCTCTGGAAATACCAAGTCTATCCAGGGTGGTGGTTCTTCAAGCAACAACCCCAAAGAGAATTCAAGACAAAGAAGGAACAGACTGAGAGCTGAGCAAAGACAAAGTCAACTTCCACTCAGGCCAGAAGAAGCCAAAATAGAGTATGTGAAGTATGACAATGATTCCTCTGTCTACAGGTGCATCAATCAGAAAAATGGCTATTGGATTCTGGAACTTAAGCATCTATTGGTAAATTCAAGATTTCCAGAACCAATCCATAAACAACTTATGGCATGGATAAAGGATAAGCCAACCTTGATCAACACCAATCACATTAAAGCCTGGTTGTATTTTGAAGTTGTCAAGAGAACTGAAGCCATGAGAAAGGACCTCTCTGATGAATGTCCATATGGAAAGCCAGATGATGTGCACAGAATTCTGAATATCACAGGAACAGGCACAAGAGCAAGACTCGCTGTAGAACCCTATGAATCGTTCAATCTAACTGAAGATCAATACAAGGGTGACATCAGATATCTGAAGATTATCTACGAATATTTCAAGCTTTCAGATATCAGAATAGAGCATGCCTGGAAGTGGGGAAAGTACCTATGGTCAAGCATTTTGTCAAGAAAAATCCTACCAAAACCTACAAAGAGGTCTGTGGATTTGCCAGAGACACACAGATGCTCATCAGAACTCTTCTCTATGACTATTCTGATGACATCAAAAGGTTTGGAGATAGGAAATTTGCAGACTGATCCATAGAAATACTGTTGAAGACTTGAAGAGATTGAAGACTTGAAGACTAGTCTATTAGGATGTTTACTTGGAGCTTGGTTACTCCTGTTGTCCTAATTTACTATGTAGTTTTTGTTGTATTTTTGCTGACTGAGCTTAACTGTATTATGTATTAAAGTTATCTGTAATCTTTATTTGTAACTTATCTGAAGAACTTACTCTCAGATAGTATTCTATAAAAGATAACTTGTCAGCAAAGATCACACCTTGTGATTTGGTTGATGTCTACTTTCTGCACTTAATTAAATAATTTGAAGATCTTAAGAAAAGATTAAGTGTTGGATTGTTCACTCATCCAGATTTGTAATAGGTAAGATAGTCATCGTTGACTGATCAAAAGGGGGAAATTTGTTGGGAAATTTGTTGAGAAATTTGTTAGGAAATTTGTTAGATATTTTGTTAAGAAATATCTGTTTAGATTTTGATCAGCAACATGATGACTTATCTTAGTCTCAGAAAGGTGATTAGTACTCTTGGTTCACTTGAACATTGTAAAAGAGGAAACCCACTAAGTATGATAGTCTAGCTAATCTTGTATAGGATGTTAGGTCTCAAAATGTAATTCTTATTTTATGAAGAGAAGACCAAGAAGAAGACATCCAAGCAGAACAAGCTCAACGACATTGAAGACTTGAAGAAACTGCACAAGATTACTGAAACAGTTGTTCAGATACCTTAGCCAGATATGTTGAAGACACGAAAGGTTTTAAACAAACTGTGTCACAAGAGATATCTGAGAAATAAAAGGCCTATCTGAAAACAAGGAAAGTGTCCACAGATATCTATTCTCAGATACCTTGAGCATTAACCACATTTCTGAAAAAGAAATATATATATTGCAAACAAAGTTGTTTCAATATAAGTGGTATCTGAAGATTGAAGATAAGGACGTGCAAAGAATCAGATAACACTAGTCTCTGATATAAAGCATAGTTCCGTTGGCACTACAGGACAAAAAGTATAGTACAATGCATTTAATGCACGGACAGAGATGTCTGAATCTCAATTCAGATTGAAGATGAATGAGAAATTAATGCACAAATAGACCGCTTGTAATTATTAATACGAAAGTATTCGCAATGAAGTTGCATGAAATTCCGACAATATAAATGTAAATATATAGATAAAAAGGTGTGGAAGAAGAGGTTTGAACTTGGTAACTCATGGAACACCTCAAAAGGTTGTGGAATGAAATGTTGTAATTGTTCCAAAAAAATTTAACCGTTGGGTGTAGAACCAAGGACCTATTGGTTGCCAAGGGTTGTGCCCATCCAGTTGAGCTATGAACCATTTCATGAAGAGACATGAACGAAAATGGTACATATCTGTTCGGCCGCAGACAATTATTGACGAACAATTGCGTCCCTTCCTCCCATTCTTTGGACATCTATATATATAGGTCTCCCTGCATAACTAGTTACAGATGATTCAAAAAGATCCATGTGTAATAGTTGCAGTGGTCTAACACTAGAGTGTCTGATTTTGGACTTGAAAGAGATCTTAGATTGTTTCCCCATCTGACAGGCAGAACAGATACCATCCTTTCTGAATGATGTTTTGGGAAGGCCAACCACTAACTCTTTCTTGGAAAGTTTGTTCAGAGTTTTGAAATTCAAGTGACTCATTCTTTTGTGCCATAACCAGTGCTCTTCTGTGTGACCTGATTGACTCACCATGAGACATTCTTCAGTTGTGGCAAACGCCCAATCGGCAACATAAAGATCGCCTAGCAACCAAGACTGTCTGCTTTGACTCATTGTCAATAAGTTTGCAATACTTTGCTTTAAATTTCACAGTAAATCCCTTGTCTGCAAACTAGATCATGCTAAATAGATTGTATTTCAAACCCTTAAGATGTAATACGTCAGTAATTGTTAAGGATCCCAATTTGACGTTGCCAAATCCCAGAGAGGGATCTAATTCTCCTCCAGCAAATCTGATGTCTGGTCCATTGTTGCAAGCTTTGTAGTTGACCAGATTTGCTTTGTCTCCTGTCATGTGCTTTCCGCATCCACTATCAAATAGCCATTGAGCCTTAGTCCAAGAGGCGTTCTGCACAAAACAGGAAACAGGAGTTAGGTTCTTTCCTCAGACTTCCTCAGCAAGTTCACCATTCAAGAATGTAATTTTGACATCCATCTGATAAACTTTAAAGTCTTTATGAGCTGCAAAGGCCAGAAAGAGTCTTATTGCATCCAATCTGGAAACTGGTGCATATGACTCATTAAAATCTAAACCTTGATGCAGGTGAATCCCTTGGCAACCAACCTTGCTTTGTTTCTGGTTATTTCACCAGATTCATTCATCTTGTTTGTGAAAACCCACTTGGTTCCAATCACAGATATTCCTTCTACAAATGGAACTAGTTTCCAGACTTTGTTTCTTTCAAACTGATCCAACTCTTCTTGCATTGCAGAGATCCAGTCTTGGTCTCTTAATGCTTCTTCAATAGTTTTAGGTTCAATTTTTGAGATGAAACATCCAATGAGAGAATTAGCATTTTCGGCTATTGCTCTCCTAGTCCTAACACCTTGATTGATTGGTCCAATCACATCCTTTGCAGGATGATCCTTGATCCATCTCATCATGGGTTTGGGGCTAGTAGGGTCAACGTCTATGTGATCTGAATGTGAATCACTATGATTATGACTTGATACTTCTTTAGTATCTATGACATTTTGTACCACAGAAGGGTGTTGAATGTCTGACACTTGCTCAGTGTGAGGGCTTTCTGGGACATGCCTGTCAGAGAGGTCATTTCCAAAATTAGCTCTGTGATGAACATCTTCAGTTTCCATTTCTGGATTTCTCATAGGAAATTCTTCATCATGTCTGAGAATCATCTGGTTGTTACTAGGCATTTCATGCTTTTCTTCGTCAGAGTCATCCTCTCTTTCCATAATGATGTTTTTCCTTTCTGAGGGTTCTTCTTCAGAATCCTTTAACATTAGTTCCTTGAACCTTTCTGAGAGTTCATCATCAAGGTGTGATTTCTTGCTTTCTTCATAGAATACAACGTGAACTGATTCTTCAATCTTCTTTGTTCTTTTGTTGTAAACTCTGTAAGCTTTGCTATTCATAGAATAACCAAGAAACACTCCTTCATCTGCCTTTGGTTGAAATGTTCTTAGATACTCTTTTCCATAGTGAAGAACAAAACATCTACAACCAAACACTTTCAGATGTTTAATATTAGGGGGTCTACCAACCAAGAGCTCATAAGGGGTCTTGTCATGGTGTTTGTTTATCAAACATCTGTTCTGAGTATAGCATGCTGTGTTTACAGCTTCAACCCAATAAACTTCACTTATTTCAGTGTCAGCCAGCATTGTCCTTGCTGCTTCTTTAAGGGATCTATTTTTCCTTTCTGCAACACCATTTTGTTGTGGTGTTCTTACAGAGGAAAGTTGATGTTGTATACCTTTGCTGGTACAAAACTCCTTTATGTATTGGTTGACAAATTCCGTACCATGGTCTGTTCTGATTGCAGATACCTTGTCATTTTTCATGACTTCGAGCTTATTTAGCAAGTTTGGTATCTCCACCCTAGCATCAGATTTATGCTTCAGAAAGACAACCCAAGTGAATCTTGAGAAGTCATCTACAACAACAACGAAGTAATAAAGAATGGCCCAATAGTCATTCAACAACTCAAGCAAGTCATAGAGGTTTCTAATGGTAGAGACAGAGAACAAAGTGATGGGTCTTCACAGACAGATGCATCAACCAGCGGGAGACCTGCCAGTCAAGTCATTTACGAACCAAAGCCCAGAGAACTCTGGACATCGGAAGATGCCAAGAGAAATCGTTTGGATGGACAGGCTCGTAATATCATCATAGGTTCTACTCCAGAGCACATACAGTGTAAACTGTGAGGTGCAAAAACGGCAAAAGTGGCCTGGCAACTGATTGAAGAAATCTGTGCTGGCACTGAAAAAACAAAGGAAAATAAGTTCGAAGTTTTGAAGCTGAAATTCGAAAACTTTAAACAAGGTCCCTCAGAGACTCTTGAAGAACTAGATTTCCGGTTTACAAGGATATGACTGAGGATGCTCTTGCTGTAAAGAAAATGGGAAAATATGTCAGTCGAGAAATTGAGAGAAGGAAAGCCAAAGAGAAGCTGAAAAAGCATCTAGGCTCAAACTATCACCAGTACAAAAATATGCAAAGCTCGCTGAACAAGCCAGCTCAAAAAGCATCAAGTACTGAGGAAGCAGAAATTGGAAATGATATCTGGTCATTTCAAGAAGGATTGTCCTGCCTTCAACAAACTTAAGATAGGTGACAAGAAAGATAGAAGAATCTACAAAAGAAGTCAAAGAGCTATGCTCACTGAAGAAAGGAAAAAGATTCAACTTCAACTGGATGCTCTAGATATTGAGTCTGATTCTGAGGATGAGGATTCAGATGATTCCACACTGCCTTCCACAAAAATATGCGGTGTTTCTCAAGAAGTAATTGACTTTGGTCAAAAGAAGAAAGAAGTGTGTGGAATGGCTGAAGAAATCTTCCCAGATATCTCCAATATTGAACCTTGTCTAATGGTTGATGAGGTAACACATACTTCCTGTTATACTTATGAAAGTGATGAAGAAGGATTCAAAGAACTGGAAAATCTCAGAAAAGAAATTGATCTTTACAAAAGAGAATTTCTAATGTTCCGAGCTAGAGCCGAAAAATTCGAAGAAGAAAAGAATTCTCTTGCAAAGGAAAATTCTCAATTAATCAAGATATCTGAGAAAAAGGATGCTGAAAATCCATTTCTCAAGGCTCAGATATCTGAGACCGAAAAGTCACATAAAGAAGCAATGGCTAATCTTCAAAAGAAATATGAAGGTCTTCTTTCTGAGAATAAGGAACTCAAAAAGAAAGAACTATCTTTTCAATCTTATGGCAAAGCTAGTGACACTCTTACTGAAGTACAATCTTATTTAACAGATCCTTCAGAAAAGAAAGGACTTGGGCAGGACACACACACTGATAGTTCCACCACTCTGAATAAGAGTAATAAAGGACTAACATTCGTCAGTGCTCAGCAAGGTGATTCCCAAACAATCTACAGCATCGGTCAGAAAGCTAAGATTGTTGACAAAGGAAAGGCAGTTGCGACCAAGGCTTTGTGGGAAAAACAAGTCCAAAAGGAAACTGTGGGAAATGTCTCTGAAAAGAAACATAACACTGAGAAGTGCAATCACCCACAGTGCTATGTCTCTCAAAAAGGAAAAATTGCAGGAGCTGGCAAATTTTCTCATGTCACGTTTTCTGGAAAGAAAATTGATAATCCAGAGTCTAGCAAAGCTGCTGAAGAGAGATCACAGACAGCATCAGGTGCTCGGAATGGTATTGGCTATAAAGCCATCGGGAAACAACATGCTCATGAATACAAACAAGAGCAAGAACGATGGTTAAAGGCTAGAATTGCTCACAGCAATTATCAGAAGTGGAAGATAAATCAAGCCACAGAAAATCTGAATGCCAGGGCTAGAAGAAATCTGGCTAGGAAAGCTAAGTTTGCTGAAAAGCAGACTCAGAAATCCGACAGGTATCTGAAAGCACCAAATGGAGCACCTAGGAACACACTAAGGAAGAAAATAGTTTTTAACAACAATGATACCACTCAATTTGAGAGAAACAAAGTCTGGAAACTAGTTCCATTTGTTGACGGAATATCTGTAATCGGAACTAAGTGGGTTTTCAGAAACAAAATGAATGAGTCTGGTGAAATAACCAGAAACAAAGCTAGGTTGGTTGCCAAGGGATTCACCCAGACTGAAGGACTAGATTTTGATGAATCTTATGCACCAGTTGCAAGATTGGATGCAATAAGACTCTTTCTAGCCTTTGCAGCTCATAATCACTTTACAGTTTATCAGATGGATATCAAGAGTGCATTTCTAAATGGTGAACTGGCTGAGGAAATATTATTGAGCAACCACCAGGTTTTGAAGTTCCCTCAGAATGTAGGATGGTCTATAAGCTTCAGAAAGCTCTGAATGGGCCAGATACATACTAGAAAGTGGTTTCAAGAAAGGAGATGTTGATAAAACACTCTTCGCATTGAACCATGATGGGAAACTACTTTTAGTTCAAGTATATGTTGATGACATTATAGTTGGATCTAAAGACAAGCAACTTTGTGAAGACTTTGCTGAACTCATGAGATGTAAATTTGAGATGAGCATGATGGGAGCATTGAATTAGTCAAACAAAGTATGCAAAGGATATGCTCAATAAGGTATGTAAAAGGTACTGTAGAAGTTGGATTGTGGTATTCAAAAGATAGTGGATTGAGTTTGGTTGGCTATTCAGATGCCGACTATGCTGGATCATTGCTTGATAGAAAAAGCACCTCAGAAACTTGTCAATTTCTTGGTGCTAGATTAATATCATGGTTCAGCAAGAAACAAAATTCAATTGCCACATCTACCACAGAAGCTGAATATATTCCTGCTAGATGTTGTACTTCACAGATATTGTGGATACAACAACAACTCAGAGACTATGGACTCAATGAAGAAAAGACTCCCATTTTCTGTGACAACACAAGTGCCATTGCCATAACTCAGAATCCTAAGATTCATGCAAGAACAAAGCACATTGATGTTAGACACCACTTCATCAGAGACCATGTTGAAAAAGGCAATATAGAGATACTCAAGATTGGCACTGAAGACCAACTTGCAGATATCTTCACTAAGCCATTACAAGAAAATAGATTCTTAGCCTTAAGACACAGTCTTGGACTAATGGAGCTACCAAACAACTGAAAAAGTTCAAAGAAGAGATATCTGAAGAAGATATCAAAGAAGAGAGAAAAGGTATCTGGAACGGGTATCCAGAAAACAAGAATCAGGAACGGGTATGCAGAAACTAAAGGCTAAAGGGTAAAATGGCTATTCAAAAATTTCAGAGACGGGTACAACTGTCTGCAGTCAACTACTCTCTTGAAATTTGTATTATTTCTATCTTTGTGTAAAACTTGGACAAATACGAAGTGTGAGATGAATTCAGATGCAAACAGTGTTCTTGGTCATACAAAAACGTGATTCAGAAAGCTAATAGCCAAAATTCATTAAATGGGCACAATTACATGTGTTTATTGTGATCATTGCTAAAGAAGCAATGGTGACCCTTGATGAATTGGGCGATTGATCTTTACGGCAGAGATTAACTCTCAATAAATAGTGGACTGTTAAAATTCCGACAGGGCCCACTATGCATTTAATGCCGAACAAACTTTTACTCACGCCTGCCTGCAATTCACAGATACTTACACACAAAATTAATTTGTATGTATATGTCTTGTGGAGATTACATTGCTATATATATGGGATTTTGGCAAAAGAAATTACTTTCGCCTAATCCAACATACAGACTTGCATAAGAATAGCAAAAACTTCTCTTCAACCTCTGCAAATCTCTGTTAGTTTTTCTGCAAAAAATCACTAATCTCTCACCCAAATCTCTTTCTCATTTTTCAAAAACTTTGCTATTTAAAGAGATGGCTCCCAAACGTGCTTCTTCTCAGAAATCCCAAGCTACTACTGGTACTACTGAAAAGCAAGCACCAGTGCTAGTTATAACAAACAATCGGTTGATCGGAGAATTCGACCCTGATCATTGGACTTCAAATCACAGGATGATTTGGGGTGGTGTCATGATTGAGGAATACCTGGTTGCTGCAATAGAAAACCAGACTGACAGGAAGTTGGTACTTGATATGCTTGAAAGGCAAAAATCAAGGGCTTTCTATCTACTCTTCCCAGTGGAGTTTCTTCACTGGATGTTCTGGAGTTTTACAACAACTCCACAATTATTTCCAAGATCTCTGAAGGCACTGAGATAGTGTCTATCAAGACCAAAGTCCAAGGACAAGAAATCCTGTTGGACGAAACAACTTTCTGTGAGCTGTTTGAACTTCAAAATCTTGGAAAGGATTTTGAAATTGACACCAAGGATGAAGATCTTATTGGTCCAGATAACAGCAAATTAAAAGACAAGAGGGGGGGGGGGGGTGAATAGTCTTTTAAAACTTTTGTCGATAAGCACAGTTTCACAGATATATGTGAAGATATCTGATACTTAATTTCAGAGAGCGGAAGACTTCTGAGATAAGTGCACGTGTTCAGCAAGATAAGTGTAAGTACTTTTCAATCTAAGTAAAACAAGTAATAAACTGCAGAAAGTAAATCACACAAGTCTTTTTATAGTGGTATCTGAAGGTGGCGTAATCCTTCTACTAATCCACTTCGGTCTTTCTCAGACCTAGAATCCACTAAGATAAATGAGGTAACCTTACAGATATCTTTACTTGATTCCTAAATGCACTAGGTTCCCAACCAAGTGTTCCCCCTGAGTTATTCCCCGGCTTTCACAGCCAAGTACTTCCTGTACTCAGAAACCTTTTGAGTTGTTCCTTAGTTTCCCAAACTAAGTACTTCCTTTGCTCAATAACCTTGGAGTTATTCCTTAGTTTCCCAACCTGAGTTATTCCACGCCGTTTAAGGTGTTGGTAAAGGTAAATTGTCAGGTGACCTTCTTTAATAACTTGTTCAGTTATTCAGATAGCTCTGTGAATCAAGTATACTTGATACAGTTTGCAATGTATGGTATCTTGTTCTCTACTGACCCAAGTCTATGGTAAATGGTCAAGAGAATGAAACTTAGATAAGAAATCTTAGTTCAACTCTTTCACAAATAACAATGCTCGTTAAGGATCAGGACACTTAGAACTTTTGTTCTAAGGTGTATTCTCAAGTAGTCTAAGTGTTGATATTTATAGATGAATTTTGAGTGCAGTTTGAATAGTATCCGTTAGGCTTAAATCAAATTCAAACTATTGATATCTGAATATAGTAATCAGTATGTGCTTGTCTTCTTCTTCAGAAGCTACCGCTTTTGTTCAGACATTTCTGTCTGCGCATTTAATGCACTGTACTATATTTTGTCCTGTAGTGCCAACAGAACTATGCAAGTTTTCTAAGGCTTTGCACGTTCTTTTCCAGAGATCATCATAGCTCCAGATACCACTTGTTTGAACAACTTGTTATAATATGTTTCTTTTTCAGAAGCATATTTTATGTCCAAGGTATCTGAGTGTAGATATCTGTGGGCACTTTCCTCGTCTCAGAAACCTTTTATTCTCAGATATCTTTTGCAACATGTATGTTTCGAAACACTTGTTTCTTCAAGATATCTGGTCATAGGTATCTGAAAAACCCTTGTCTTCAGCAATCTTGTGCAGTCTTCAAATCTTCAAATCCGTTGAACTTTTCCTGCTGGATGCCTTCTTCTTGGTCTTCTTCAGAAAATAAAAATTACATTTCGAGACCTAACATCATATACAAGATTTGCTAGACTATCATACTCAGTGAGTTTCCTCTTTTACAGTGTTCAAGTGAACTAAGAGTACTAATCACCTTTCTGAGCTAAGATAAGTCATTAGGTTGCTGATCAAAATCTAAATAGATATTCCTAACAAATTTCCCCCATTTCTTATCTGGATGACTATCTGACCTATTACAAATCTGGATGAGGAAACAATCCACCAATTAATCATTTCTTATGATCTTTTAATTCATATAATTAAGTGCAGAAAGTAAACATCAACCAAATCACAAGGTGTGATCTTTACTGATAAGTTATCTTTTATAGAAAATGATATCTGAGAGTAAGTTCATCAGATATGATACATATATCTTTTTCAAGATTTAACAGAAAAGATCAATCAGCAAAATCACAGAAACTACTTAGTCAAATAGAACAACAGGAGTTACCAAGCTCCAAGTGAACATTCTAAATGACAAGTCTTCAAGTCTTCAAAAATCTTCAAGTCTTAAAAACAGTTCCATGGATCAGTCTGCAAATTATCTATCACCAAACCTTTTGATATCATCAGAGTAGTCATAGAGAAGAGTTCTGACAATCATCTCTGTGTCTCTGGCAAATCCACAGACTTCCTTGTAGGTTTTGGTGGGATTTCTCTTGACAAAATGCTTGACCCACAGATACTTTCCCCACTTCCAGGCATGCTCGATTCTCATATCTGATAGCTTGAAGTATTCATGAATAATCTTCAGATATCTGATGTCACCCTTGTATTGATCTTCAGTTAAGTAGAAGGACTCATAGGGTTCCACCGCAAGTCTTGCTCTTGTTCCTGTTCTAGTGATGTTGGGAATTCTATGCACATCATCTGGCATTCCATAAGGACATTCATCAGAGAGGTCCTTCTTCATGGCTTCTGTTCTCTTGATTACTTCAAAGTCCAACCATGCTTTGATGTGCTTGGTGTTAATCAAGATTGGCTTATCTTTTCTCCATGCCATGAGTTGTTTATGGATTGGTTCTGGAAACCTTGAATTTACCAGTAAGTGCTTGAGTTCCAGAATCCAGTAGCCATTCTTCTGATTAATGCACCTGTAGATAGAGGAGTCATTGTTGGTCTTCACATACTCAATCTTGGTTTCTTCAGGCCTGAGTGGTAGTTGAAGTTTTCTTTGTTCAGCTCTCAGCCTGTTCCTTCTTTGTCTAGAATTCTCCTTTGGGGGATTGCTTGAAAAACCACCCTGGATTGACTTGGTATTTCCAGAGGGTGTTTTAGCTGCTAAAGGCTTTGCAGCTATGGGCTCAGTTAGGCTACCAATTTTCCTTTTTCTGTGAAGAGGAGCTTCATCTTCATCAGTCTCTTCATCATCATCAAGATTAATTCTTGTGAGAATTTTGCAGCCTTCTTCATTGCCCAGGGATTTGATTTGGCCTTCTTCTTCTTCTTCTTCAGAAGATTCATCAATCCCTCTTACTTGTCTTCTCCTTGGAGCCTTAGTACTCCTTGGAGGTCTTTTTGCCATGGCCCTTGTTACCATTGTAGTTTCTTCAGTTGACTACTGGGAAGTAGCTACCATTTGCAAAGCAGCTTGATTTGATGAGGGATCATCTATTCTGAGTGGTGGCTGGGAAGTTTTCTTGTTTCCTCTTCCTTTCTGAGCGGCACCAACTCTAGATTTCTTCTTTCCTCCCCCCTGATCTTCAGATCCAAATTCTTCCCCCTTAGTCATTGTTGACTGAGTAAGTACCACAAAAGAATCTGAGAGGGACTCAAAATTCTTTTGCAAGTAGTTGTAGGCAGTGACCAACTTCTGAAGTTCAGCCTTGAGCTCCTGATTTTGTTGGAACTACTTTGAGCCTGAAAGAAGGGAATAAGGGAAGAAGGTTCTCATAGTCATCATTTGACTCCTTCTTGGCACTACTTTGAGCCTGAAAGAAAGAGTTTTGTGTTAGTTTCAAAACTTGTTTAGATATCTGAGTTTTAGAGTAGTCAAGTATCTGTTACTGCAATGACAATGTGCTCGAAAGGTTGGACTACTGAGGTTCCAGGTGCCTCAGATATCTTGGTGTGAGGAGGAGACTTGGAAGTCTGATCCTCAGTAATCTTTCTTTCTCCTTAAACCTGAGATTAGAAACATAACACTTAGGAAATTTTATCAAGAAAATTTCTATTTTCAAAATCAAATATCTGAGAGGTCAATTACCTCCACTATTGGAGGCTCAAATACTTGTTGCTCAGAGACTTGTGCAGTCTCTTGTGATGAAGGTTTTGACGCCTCATCAATTTCCATTGGTTGTGGGGATTGAGCGGGCAACTCCCCAGCAACTTCTACTTCTTTTTTAACCTATTAAGTAGAAAGTGTTAGTTTGAGAAAAATTATCAGAGATTTGTCTTTCAAGATTATAGGTATCAGAATGATATACCTTCTCTGCAGAAGGTTCAGATACTTGTTCCTCAGAGACCTTGAAAGTCTCTGGATTCTTTTCTGAAGAGAGAGACTGTTCAGTCTCTTCATTTTTCTTCTCAGTTGGAACCTAATAGAAACAAACACTTAATAGTATTAGTCAAGTGTATAAAGCACATATCTGAGATGTTATATCTTAAGGAACTGTCTTCTACCTATGAGACAGGCTCCTGTTCCTTAAGTGGTGAGGCTATGGAGGCCTCCTTCTCAGATTCTGAGACAAGCGTTGCAGCTTCCTCTTGCTCTTTTGTTTCTAATTCAGCCTGTAACAAAGAATTTTTATTAGTTAACAAGACAGAAAACACAAACAGATTCACAAGTACAAACCATTCAGCTACCTGAGCAATGTCAGGCTGAGTAGTCTCTGAAACTTGTGACCCTTCCATGAGTTGGTCTCGTTGTTCCAGTGTTGCTTCTTTGTTGGAAGTTTGAGGTACTTCAACCTTTTCCTGAGTGGCTAACTTCGGTTTCCCCTGGTTGATCATTCTGAGTAGGTGTCTCAGTTTGATCCCTCTCTTGGAGTTGGGGAACCTGCTCATTTGAAGGATTTTCTTCAGCATACTGCATTGCTGGCATGTCGAAATGAAGTTCATTTACCATTTCATCAACTACTTGTGGTTGTTGTGGTTGTCTGGAAGCAGACGTTTGAGCATTTGAGAGCTCTTCCAGATCTTTAAGTGTGGCATTGTCAGCCAATACTAGGTCACCACTCATCAGGGCTTCTTGAAGTTGTGCATATGTGACTGTCCCTGATGGTGTGATAGCACCAACAACCCTTGCTATAGGTGCTTGTTCAGCAACCTGTGGTGTAGGTTCTTCTTCAGATACCTCTACACCAGTTACTATTTCAGTAACCTTAGCCCTTTTCGATTTTTCTAGGACTTGAGAGATGACTAGTTCATCATCTTCATCATCAAAGCTTTCATCAGCATTAGGAACTGATAGGTCCATAATTCCTGCAGTTTCTGCAGATAGGGCTTGGTATCTTTCACCACTTTTGGCAGTATTTATGAGTTCAACAGCAAGGCTTTCTGTACTAGTCTTCACATTTCTGAAAGCACTTTCTCTTGCTGAGTCTACTTGTTCACTAGCCGATGCCTCTTTTGCAGCATTGATGAGTTCATCTGCAGCGACGTCAGGTATCTGGGAATCGACAACCTCAATGGGTGTGCCTTCTGATTTGCCAGCAGACTTCTTCCGTGAAGTTCTGGGCTTCTTGGTCGCAACTTTTCCCTTAGATACCTCTTCAGTCTTTCGTTTCTTGGAACCTTTCTGAGATCCAGTAACCTTTTTCATCATGTTTGTAAACTCATATTTGTAGAGTATGTTACTGTTGGCAATATCTGCCGTCTCTCTGAGCTCAATGCCAAGACATTCCAGTAAGTAGAATATCTTCAGACCATTGGTTACTGTGGCCTTTGGCTCAGCAAGTCCCTTAGCGATTGTAGGCTCAAAGCCTTGAATCTTCTTCACAAATTTCATGAAGGCGTACTTCCCCCAATTAAAAGGGTTTTCCAGCCTTTTGTCATATTGTTGTAGCAAGAACGTCATCATCCAGCGTTCTTGGCTTATCTGGTCAGCACCTCCTTGTAGACCATCAAAGCATCTGTGAAGAATGCATGCCAACACATCCTAGTGAACCAACAGATGTCTGAATCTGATGTCAGCAAGCTTGAAATCAGTGGGTGTATCTGATTTTTCAAGATCACACACGTCACTGTACAGCTGTTTACACCTTCAAGGAGATCATCATCCTTGGTGTCTATTTCAAAATCCTTTCCAAGATTTTGAAGTTCAAACAACTTGCAGAAAGTTGTTAAGTCCAGAAGGATTTCCTTTCCTTGGACTGAAGTCTTTATAGACACTATTGAAGTGCCTTCAGAAACACAGGATATAATCCTGGAATTATTGTAGAATTCTAACACATCTAGTGAAGAGATTCCACTGGGAAGAGCAGATAGAAAACCCTTGATTTGTGCCTTTTCAAGCATGCCAAGGATCAGTTTCCTATCGGCTTGGTTTTCAACAGCAGCCGTGAGGTATTCCTCAATCATGGCACCACCCCAAATCATCATGTGATTTGAAGTCCAATGATCGGGATTAAAGTCTCCTACCAATCGATTGTTTACTATCACCAACTCTGGTGCTTGCTTTTCAGCAGTATCAGTGATAGAAGATTGGGGTTTCTGTGAAAGCATAGGAGCCATCTCTTTATATAGAGTAAGTTTTTCGAAGCTTGAAAGAAGTTTGGGTTAGCGATTAGTGATTCTTTGTAGAAAAACTAACAGAGATTTGCAGAGGTTGAAGAAGAGTTTTTGCTATTCTTGTGCAAGTCTGTATGTTGGATTAGGCGAAAGTAATTTCTTTTGCCAAAATCCCATATATATAGCAATGTAATCTCCACAGACATATACATACAAATTGATTTTATGTGTAAGTATCTGTGAATTGCAGGCAGGCGTGAGTAAAAGCTTGTTCGGCATTAAATGCATAGTGGGCCCTGTCAGAATTTCAACAGTCCATTATTTACTGAGAGATAATCTCTGCCGTAAAGATCAATCGCCCAATTCATCAAGCGTCACCATTGATTCTTCAGCAATGATCACAATCAACAAATGTGATTGTGCCCGTTTAATGAATTTTGGCTATTAGCTATCTGAATCACATTTCTCTGTGTGCCTAATAACACTGTTTGCATCTGAGTCTATCTCACACTTAATATTTGTCCAAGTTTTACACAAAGATAGTAATGATACAAATTTCAAGAGAGTAGTTGAATGCGACCGGTATACTATTCTCTTTGTGTTCCCCTCATCGAGTGATCTAGATATCCGAAAATTCGCCTCGTAGATCTTCAAATAGCCATTTTACCCTTTAGCCTTTGGTTTCGGATACCGTTCGATTCCTCTTCTCTGGATACCGCCTGCATTTCTCTTCTCTTCTTTGATATCTCTTTTCTGAACTTTTTCAGTTCTTTGGTTGCTCCATTAGTCCAAGACTGTGTCTTAAGGCTAAGAATCTACTTTCTTGTAGTGGCTTAGTGAAGATATCTGCAAGTTGGTCTTCAGTGCCAATCTTGAGTATCTGTATATTGCCTTTTTCAACATGGTCTCTGATGAAGTGGTGTCTAACATCAATGTGCTTTGTTCTTGCATGAAACTTAGGATTCTGAGTTATGTCAATGGCACTTGTGTTGTCACAGAAAATGGGAGTTTTCTCTTCATTGAGTCCATAGTCTTTGAGTTGTTGTTGTATCCACAATATATGTGAAGCACAACACCCAAAGACAATATATTCACCTCCTGTGGTAGATGTGGCAATTGAATTTTGTTTCTTCTGAACCATGATATTAATCTAGCACCAAGAAATTGACAAGTTCACGAGGTGCTTTTTCTATCATGCAATGATCCAAAGATAGTCGGCAATTTGAATAGCCAACCAAACTCAATCCACTCTCTTTTGGATACCACAATCCAACTTCTACAAGATTTCTACATACCTTAATATTTTCATAGCAATGTTGTAGTGACCGCATTTGATTTGTCTCGAAATCTATACACACTCCAACTGCATATTGAATATCAGGTCTACTTGCAGTGAGGTAAAGTAGTGATCCAATCAATTTCCTATACTTGTGTTCTTCAACACTCTTGTCAGATTCAGTGTAGGTCATTTTGGTTCCGATGCTCATTGGTATCTTAGCTTTCTTTTCAGAAGGCTTTAGATTAAATTTATTGTGCATGTCCTTTGCATACTTTGTTTGACTAATGAATATTCCATCATTGAGTTGCTTGACTTGCAACCCTAGGAGTAATTTAATTCTCCCATCTTGCTCATCTCAAATTTACATTTCATGAGTTCAGCAAAATCTTCACAAAGTTGCTTGTCTTTAGATCCAAATATAATGTCATCAACATATACTTGAACTAAAAGCAGTTTTCCGTCATGGTTCAGTGTGAAGAGTGTTTCGTCAACATCTCCTTTCTTGAAGCCACTTTCTAGTAGGTATCTGGCCAATGTATCATACCATGCTCTAGGAGCTTGTTTCAGCCCATACACAGTTTTTTGAAGCTTATAGACCATCCTACTTTCTGAGGAAACTTCAAAACCTGGTGGTTGCTCAACATAGACTTCCTCAGCCAGTTCACCATTTAGAAATGCACTCTTGACATCCATCTGATAAACTGTAAAGTCATAATGAGCTGCAAAGGCTAGAAAGAGTCTTATTGCATCCAATCTTGCAACTGGTGCATAAGATTCATCAAAATCTAGTCCTTGATGCAGGTGAATCCCTTGGCAACCAACCTAGCTTTGTTTCTGGTTATTTCACCAGACTCATTCATTTTGTTTCTGAAAACCCACTTGGTTCCGATTACAGATATTCCGTCAACAAATGGAACCAGTTTCCAGACTTTGTTTCTCTCAAATTGATCCAACTCTTCTTGGATTGCAGAGATCCAATCTTGATCTTTTAATGCTTCTTCTATAGTCTTTGGTTCAATTTTTGAGATGAAACATCCATAGAGACAACTTGCATTTTCAGCGATTGCTCTTCTAGTTCTAACTCCTTGGTCTATGGGACCAATCACATCTTTTGAAGGATGATTTCTTATACATTTCATAATGGGTTTTGAACTAGTAGGATCAATATCAATTTGATTTGAATGTGAATCAATATGATCTTGATGAGATACTTGTGCAGTATCTGGGATATCTGACACACGGGAAATGTCATGGATATCTGACACTTTTTCAGTGTTAGAGATATCTGGATCTCGCATTTCAGCAATCTCATTTTCAGATAACTTTTCATGATGAAGGTTCTCAGTAGCCTGTTCCATTTCTGGAATTCTCATAGGAAATTCTTCATCATGTCTTAGAGTCATCTGGTTGTTACTAAGCATATGATGCTTTTCATCGTCAGACTCATCCTCTATTTGAATGATAGAATTGTTTCCTTCTGAGGATCCTTTTTCAGAATCTTTATTCATTAGTTCTTTGAACCTATCTGAGAGATCATCATTCAAGAGTATTTTCTTGTTTCCTTCATAGAATACTACATGAATAGATTCTTCGATCTTTTGCGTTCTTTTGTTGTAGATTCTGTAGGCTTTGCTATTCAGAGAATAACCAAGAAATATTCCTTCATCTGCCTTTGGTTGAAATGTTCTCAAGTATTCTTTTCAATTTTTAAGAACGAAACATCTGCAACAAAACACCCTTAGATGTTTGATACTAGGGGGTCTACCAATGAAAAGCTCGTACGGAGTTTTGTCATGGTGTTTGTTAATCAGACATGTATTTTGAGTGTAGCATGCTGTGTTTACAGCTTCAACCCAATAGATCTCACTTATTTCAGTGTCAGCAAGCATTGTTCTTGCTGCTTCTTTCAGGGTCCTATTCTTTCTTTTAGCAACACCATTTTGTTGTGATGTCCTTACAGAAGATAGTTGATGTTGTATACCTTTGCAAGTACAAAACTCTTTGATGTACTAGTTCACAAACTCAGTACCATGGTCTGTTCTGATTACAGATACCTTGTCATTTTTCATGACTTCGATCTTATTCAGCAAGTTAGGTATCTCAACACTTGCATCAGATTTGTGTTTGAGAAAGACAACCCAAGTGAATCTTGAGTAATCATCAACAACAAACAGACCATAGTTCTTTCCTACATAACTAGTTACTGAGGATTCAAACAGATCCATATATAACATTTGCAGTGGCCTCTCACTGGAATGTCTAGTTTTAGACTTGAAAGATGTTTTGGATTGTTTTCCCATTTGGCAACTGAGCATACACCTTCTTTTCTATATGCCATTTTGGGTAAACCAACCACCAACTCTTTCTTGGCTAGTTTATTCAGAGTTTTGAAATTCAAGTGACTCATTCTTTTATGCCATAGCCAATTTTCTTCAGTGTGGCCAGATTGACTCACCATGAGACATTCTTCGGTTGTGGCGAATGCCCAATCAGCAACATAAAGATTTCCTTTACGCCTTGCAACCAAGACTGTCTGCTTTAACTCATTGTCAATCACTTTACATAGTTTTGACTTGATCTTGACAGTGTACCCTTTGTCTACTAGTTGACTCATGCTTAGGAGATTATATTTCAATCCCTTTACATGATGTACTTCAGAGATTGTGAGGGCACCGAACTTCAAATTGCCAAAACCTATGGTTGGATTTTCATCTCCTCTAGCAAACCTGATAATTGGTCCATCATTGCATTTTTTGTAGTTAATCAGATTTGCTTTGTCTCCTGTCATGTGCTTCCCACATCCACTATCAAAATGCCACTTTGAGTTAGTCTTTAGAGTGTACTGCACAAAACAGGAAACAGGAGATTAGGTTCTCATACCAACAATGGAACCAATTGGATTAAAGAATCTTCCAGTAGGAATCCATTTTTGAATGAATTTCTTAGGAACATTCTTTTGTCTAACAGGAACATAAGGAGGAATCTTAGTTAAATGATTAGTATCATGGTTGTTAAGAACTATTTTCTTCCTTGGTGTGTTCCTAGGTGCTCCATTTGGTGCTTTCAGATACTGTCGATTTACGAGTGCGCTTTTCAAAGAAACTTAGCTTTCCTAGCCAGATTTCTTCTAGCCCTGGCATTCAGATTTTCAGTGGCTTGATTTATCTTCCACTTCTGATAATTGTTGTGAGTAATTCTAGCATTTAACCATCGTTCTTGCTCTTGTTTGTATTCGCGAGCAAGTTGTTTCCCAATGGGTTTATAGCCAATACCATTCCGAGCACCTGATGCTGTCTGAGATCTCTTCTCAGCAGCTTTGCTAGTCTCTGGATGATCAATTTTCTTTCCAGAAAATGTGACATAAGAAAATTTGCCAGCTCCTGCAATTTTTCCTTTTTGAGAGACATAGCACTGTGGGTGATTGCACTTCTCAATGTTATGTTTCTTTTCAGAGACATTTCCCACAATTTTCTTTTGGACTTGTTTTTCCCACAAAGGCTTGGTCGCAACTGCCTTTCCTTTGTCAACAATCTTAGCTTTCTGAACGATACTGTAGATTGTTTGGGAATCACCTTGCTGAGCACTGACGAATGTTAGTCCTTCATTACTCTTATTCAGAGTGGTGGAACTGTCTGTGTGTGTGTCCAGCCCAAGTCCTCTCTTTTCTGAAGGATCTCTTAAATAAGATTGTACTTCAGTAAGAGTGTCACTAGCTTTGGCATAAGATTGAAACGATAGTTCTTTCTTTTTGAGTTCCTTATTTTCAGAAAGAAGACCTTCACATTTCTTTTGAAGATTGGCCATTGCTTCTTTATGTGACTTTTCGGTCTCAGATATCTATGCCTTGAGAAATGCATTTTCAGCATCCTTTTTCTCAGATATCTTGATTAATTTAGAATTTTCCTTTGCAAGAGAATTCTTTTCTTCTTCGAAATTTTCGGCTCTAGCTCGGAACATTAGAAATTCTCTTTTGTAAAGATCAATTTCTTTTCTGAGATTTTCTAGTTCTTTGATTCCTTCGTCATCACTTTCATAAGTATAACAGGAAGTATGTGTTACCTCATCAGCCATTAGACAAGGTTCAATGTTGGAGATATCTGGGAAGATTTCTTCAGCCATTCCACACACTTCTTTCTTCTTTTGACCAAAGTCAATTACTTCATGAGAAACACCGCATATTTCTCGGGAAGGCAGTGTGGAATCATCTGAATCCTCATCCTCAGAATCAGACTCAATATCTAGAGCATCCAGTTGGAGTTGAATCTTTTTCCTTTCTTCAGTGAGCATAGCTCTTTGACTTCGTTTGAAGATTCTTCTATCTTTCTTGTCACATGTCTTAATTTTGTTGAAGGCAGGACAATCCTTCTTGAAATGACCAGGTTTCTGACAATAGAAACAGATATCATTTCCTATTTTTGCTTCCTCAGTACTTGATGCTTTTTGAGCTGGCTTGTTCAGCGAGCTTTGCATATTTTTGTACTGGTGATAGTTTGAGCCTAGATGCTTTTTCAGCTTCTCTTTGGCTTTTCTTCTCTCAATTTCTCGACTGACATATTTTCCCATTTGCTTTACAGCAAGAGCATCCTCAGTCACATCCTTGCCTTTCTTCTTTTCAGAAGTTCCTTGAGCAACTAGAGCAACACTCTACAACTTCTCAGTTGTTTGTTCCCTTTGAGTTGTCTCATAGTCAACAGTGGCAAGGTGAGAGAAAAGTTCCACAGGAGTGATATCTGGCATTCCTTGGTTAAAGTGGAAAAACTTTGTGTGTTCCCAGTTATGATTTAGACTTCTCACAATGGTTTTAATCTTTTCTGACTGCGTATATCTATTACTTTCACCAAGTGCAGCCATGTCACTCATAATTGTTGTAAACCGAAAATCTAGTTCTTCAAGAGTCTCTGTGGGACCTTGTTTAAAGTTTTGGAATTTCAGCTTCAAAACTTCAAACTTATTTTCCTTTGTTTTTTCAGTGCCAGCACAGATTTCTTCAATTATTTTCCAGGCCACTTTCGCCGTTTTTGCACCCCACAGTTTACACTGTATGTGCTCTGGAGTAGAACGTATGATGATATTACGAGCCTGTCCATACAATCTATTTCTCTTGGCAACTTCCGATGTCCAGAGTTCTCTGGGCTTTGGTTCGTAAATAACTTAACTAGCAGGTCTCCCACTGGTTGATGCATCTGTCTGTGAAGACCCATCACTTTGTTCTCTGTCTCTACCATTAGAAACCTCTATGACTTGCTTGAGTTTTTGAATGACTATTTGGCAATTCTTTATTACTTCGATCATTTCGTCACTGATGGCTTCTAGGTGGAGCATCATGTTGTTCTTCCATTTATCATAATTCTCTGGCTTGACAATCGGGGCGTCACTTAAAGACATCCTGCAGCAAACACACTAAACAAACGAATCAAGTGTAGGTAAACTTAGTGGGCACTTATCTGGGATCTAGGTTCAGTGCAGAAGGCTTGGGAACCTCCCGCTCTGATACCACTTGTTGGTCCAGATAACGGCAAAGTAAAAGACTAGAGGGGGGGTGAATAGTCTTTTAAAGCTTTTGTCGATAAGCACAATTTCTCAGATATCTGTGAAGATATCTGATACTTAATTTCAGAGAGCGGAAGACTTCTGAGATAAGTGCACGTGTTCAGCAAGATAAGTGTAAGTACTTTTCAATATAAGTAAAACAAGTAATAAACTGCAGAAAGTAAATAACACAAGTCTTTTTTATAGTGGTATCTGAAGGTGGCGTAATCCTTCAACTAATCCACTTCGGTCTTTCTCAGACCTAGAATCCACTAAGATAAATGAGGTAACCTTACAGATATCTTTACTTGATTCCTAAATGCACTAGGTTCCCAACCAAGTGTTCCCCTGAGTTATTCCCCGGCTTTCACAACCAAGTACTTCCTGTACTCAGAAACCTTTTGAGTTGTTCCTTAGTTTCCCAAACTAAGTACTTGCTTTGCTCAATAACCTTGGAGTTATTCCTTAGTTTCCCAACCTGAGTTATTCCACGCCGTTTAAGGTGTTGGTTAAGGTAAACTGTGAGGTGACCTTCTTTAATAACTTGTTCAGTTATTCAGATAGCTCTGTGAATCAAGTATACATAATACACTTTGCAATGTATGGTTTCTTGTTCTCTACTGACCCAAGTCTATGGTAAATTTTCAAGAGAATGAAACTTAGATAAGAAATCATAGTTCAACTCTTTCACAAATAACAATGCTCGTTAAGGATCAGGACATTTAGAACTTTTGTGCTACTTAGAATCAAGAACTTTGGTCGCACAGAAAGCTTGAAGGTAAGTAGTTTGCTTGAGAGCGCTTGTGTGAGTATTCAATGTTCTTGGAATTCAGTGTGTTCTAAGGTGTATTCTCAAGCAGTCTAAGTGTTTATATTTATAGATGAATTTTGAGTGCCGTTTGAATAGTATCCGTTAGGCTTAAATCAAATTCAAACTATTGATATCTGAATATAGTACTCTAGCAGGCTTGTCTTCTTCTTCAGAAGCTACCGCTTTTGTTCAGACATTTCTGTCTGCGCATTTAATGCACTGTACTATATTTTGTCCTGTAGTGCCAACGGAATTATGCAAGTTTTCTGAGGCTTTGCACGTTCTTTTCCAGAGATCATCATAGCTCCAGATACCACTTGTTTGAACAACTTGTTATAATATGTTTCTTTTTCAGAAGCATATTTTATGTCCAAGGTATCTGAGTGTAGATATCTGCGGGCACTTTCCTCGTCTCAGAAACCTTTTATTCTCAGATATCTTTTGCAACATGTATGTTTCGAAACACTTGTTTCTTCAAGATATCTGGTCATAGGTATCTTAAAAACCCTTGTCTTCAGCAATCTTGTGCAGTCTTCAAATCTTCAAATTCGTTGAACTTTTCCTGCTGAATGCCTTCTTCTTGGTCTTCTTCAGAAAATAAAAATTACATTTCGAGACCTAACATCCTATACAAGATTTGCTAGACTATCATACTCAGTGAGTTTCCTCTTTTACAGTGTTCAAGTGAACTAAGAGTACTAATCACCTTTCTGAGCTAAGATAAGTCATTAGGTTGCTGATCAAAATCTAAACAGATATTCCTAACAGATCTCCTTGAAGGTGTGAAGCAACTATACAGTAATGTGTGTGATCTTGACAAACCAGACACACCCATCGACTTTAAGCTTGTTGACATAAGGACCAGACATCTTTTGGTCCACTGGGATGTGTTGGCATGTATCCTTCACAGAGGCTTCGATGGTCTACAAGGAGGTGCTGACCAGATAAGCCAAGAACGCTGGATGATGTTGTTCTTGTTGAGTCAACAAGACAAAAGGCTGGAAAACCCTTTTAATTGGGGGAAGTACGCCTTCATGAAATTTGTGAAGAAGATACATGGCTTTGAGCCTAAAATCGTTAAGGGCCTTGCTGAGCCAAAAGCCACAGTAAGCTATGGACTGAAAATTTGCTACTTACTGGAATGTCTTGGCATTGAGCTCAGAGAGACGGCAGATTTTGCCAACAGTAACCTACTCTACAAATATGAGTATACAAACCTGATGAAAAAGGTTACTGGATCTCATAAAGGTTCCAAGAAATGAAAGACTGAAGAGGTATCTGAGGGAAAATTTGCGACCAAGAAGCCCAGAATTTCACGGAAGAAGTCTGCTGGCAAATCAGAAGGCACACCCATTGAGGTTGTCGATTCCCAGATACCTGACGTCGCTGCAGATGAACTCATCAATGAAGATGAACTCATCAATGTTGCAAAAGAGGCATCGGCTACTGAACAAGTAGACTCAGCAAGAGAAAGTGCTTTCAGAAATGTGAAGACTATTACAGAAAGCCTTGCTGATGAACTCATAAATGCTGAAAAACTTCTAACTCTTTCTGCAGAAGCAGTAGGGATTGTTGATAACTCTGTTCCAGATTTCGATGAAGAATTGGACGAGGAGAAGATCCCATCCCCCAAGGTTGCTGAAAAAGTAACCAAGGCAAAGGGGAAGAACAAAAGGTCCAAGGTTGCTGAGAAAGCAACTAGCTCACAGGTTGCTGAACAAGCACCTATAGCAAAGGTTGTTGGTGCCAACACACCATCAGGGAAAGTGACGTATAAACAACTTCAAGAAGCCCTGATGAGTGGTGACCTAGAGTTGGTAGACGTTGATGTCAACACCACACTTAAAAATCTGGAAGAGCTCTCAACTGCTCAAACTTCTGCTTCCAGACAACCACAACAACCACAACCACAACAGCCACAAGTGGTTGATGAAATGGTAAATGAACTCCATTTCGACATCTCAGCTATGCAACATGCTGAATAATATCCTGCAAACAAGTAGGTTCCCCAACTCCTAGAGAGGGATCAAACTGAGACACCTGCTCAGAATGATCAAGCAAGGGAGGCAACTGAGTCAGTCACTCAGGAATGGTCTGAAGCACCAGAAACTTCAAACAAAGAAGCCATAATGGAACAGCAAGACCAAAGCATAGAAGGGTCACAAGTTCCAGAGACCAATCAGCCTGACAATGCTCAGGTAGCTGAATGGTTTAACTCTCTACTTGTGAAATTTTATGTTCATCAATCTTGTTACTTATAAAAATTTCTTTGTTACATACTGAATTAGAAACAAAAGAACAAGAGGAAGCTGAAAAGCTTGCCTCAGAGACTGAGAAGGAGGCTACTACCTCACCTCTTAAGGAATCTGAGCCTGTGCTACAGGTGATAGAGAATTCCCTAAGACATTACTTTTCAAATATTTGTTAAATTCACTTAACTAATCAAGTGGAAGTTTCTAATAGGCTCCAACTGAGACGGAAAATGATAAGGCTGAGAAGCCTAACTCATCAGAGAATAAACCAGAGACTCACAAGTCTCTAAGGAACAAGTATCTGAGCCTTCTATTAAGAAGGTATATATATATATATATATATATATATATATATATATATATACATATATATATATACATATATATATATATATATGTATATATATATACATATATATATATATATATGTATATATATATGTATATATATATGTATATATATATATATATATTTCAGATACCTATAATCTTCAAAGACAAATCTCTGATCATTTCTCTCAAACTAACACTTTCTACTTAACATGTTCAAAAAAGAAGTAGAAGTTGCTGGGGAATTGCCCGCTCAATCCCCACAACAAATGGAAATTGATGAGGCATCAAAGCCTTCATCACAAGAAAAATTTCTAGAGACTGCACAAGTCTCTGAGCTACAAGTATCTGGGCCTCCTAGAGTGGAGGTAATTGATCTCTCAGATATCTGATTTTGTAATTAGAATTTTTCTTGATAAAATTTCCTAAGTTTTATGATTCTCAGGTTCAAAAAGAAAGAGAGGACGCTGAGGATCAGACTTCCAAGTCTCCTCCTCACACTAACATATCTGAGGCACCTGGAACCTCAGTAGTCCAGCCTTCTGAGCCTGTTGCTGTTGCACAAGTAACACTGCTATTTGACTACTCTAAAACTCAGATATCTACACAAGTTTTGAAACTAATTCAAAACTCTCTCTTTCAGGCTCAAAGTAGTGCCAAGAAGGAGTCAAATGATGACTATGAAAACCTTCCCTTCTTCAAGACTCATACCTTGCCAAAGCATATTCAATGCTTCAAGAAATGGCAAAGGTTAGGGTGCTCTGATCTCTCTGAAATACTGAGAATCACAGATTAACCAACAAGACGAGCACGAGCTCTTGATCTGGAAAACTATATCCACGCAATGTTCCCTACTGAACAGTATCAAGTTGCGACCTTAATGCGTAAGGATTTTTCCAAGGAAGTGGCAAACAAATTGGTGCAAGCCTTCAAACAGGCAGATGGTCAGACAAGATTACAGATGGCATTCAAGCCAGTCCTGCCCCAGACACTACAATTTATTCCTTCTGACAAGAAGAGGTTAATGGGCAGAAGATCACTATTCCTAAAGTGATTAATCTTGTATCTGAAGACAATGAGGAGGAAGAAATAGATGAGAATAACTTTGATGAACCTCCCTCTGACCATCACAAAAAGGATGATGATGATATGACGGATGATGATGCCCCTGCACCAGGGACAGGAGGAATTGCACAAGGAAACAATGCCTCAGCTGCTGAAAAGCACACTGAGAGGACATCACAGCAATCCCCTCCTCCATCTCCTCAGAAATCCACCCATCCTTCACAGCAATCCCAACAACAAAAAGACACTACTGAACAAGTAGTTGAGCACTCTGAGGAAACAACTCAGAAGATATTAAATACTCAAACCAGAGCTGCTCAACTCAAATAACTGTTGGAAGAAGAACAACAGCTCCATCTTCAACTTGAAGGAGAGCTAGTTAAATCCAGAGATAAGCTTAATCAACTACAAGATCAATACTTACAATAGACAGTAGCTTACTCTGAGGTTAAAGAGCTCCAGGATGCTATAAATGCTATTGCTAAGGAATTAGATGCTGAAGAAGTATCTAAAGAAAAGCATGATGCTAAGGCTGCATCACCAGCAAAAGACATACCATCCTCCTCTCAAAAAGGAAAGAAGCCCATCTCTGATATGGTTGCTGGACAAGAAAATCTTGAAAATGTCCAAGAGGATGAAGATCACTGGGCTGAAGACTCAGATGATGAAGAAGACAAGACTTTGGCAGCACATCGCAATGAACACTTGACGGTTTCTCATCTTAAAAGGAAGCTAATTGCTCCAGAAGTTTTCAACAAACTGCCAAATGTCCACTCCCATGAATACATGAATAGATACCAAGTTTTGGCACATCTTAAAAAAGAGATGTCTTCACAAAACAAAGATGTAATTGCCTCCGTCCCCTCAGAAATGAAGAAGTTCACAGAACTCATCACTCAGAGAACAACCAGTATGGTTATTGCTCAGAAGGATCTGGGAATGATAAGGGACGATGATATGTCACTAGCTGAAAAAGCTTTTCATAGGGCAAGTTACACTGCTGGAAAAGCAGATGCCATACTAGGCCCATTGGCAGAGCTCACTGATAAGGAAAATGGACTTATCAAACAAAATCAGGAGCTCAAGGCTGAACTTCACAAGTTGGTCACTGCCTACAACTACTTGCAAAAGAACTTTGAGTCTCTCTTAGATTCTTTGGTGGTACTTAGTCAGTCAGCAATGACTAAGGGGGGAAGAATTTGGATCTCAAGATCAGGGGGAAGGAAAGAATAAATCTAGAGTTGGTGTCGCTCAGAAAGGAAGAGGAAACAAGAAAACTTCCCAGCCACCACTCAGAATAAATGATCCCTCATCAAATCAAGTTGCTTTGTAAATAGTAGCTACTTCCCAGCAGCCAACTGAAGAAACTACAATGGTAACAAGGGCCATGACAAAAAGACCTCCAAGGAGTACCAATGCTCCAAGGAGAAGACAAGTAAGAGGGATTGATGAATCTTCTGAAGAAGAAGAAGAAGGCCAAATCAAATCCCTGGGCAATGAAGATGGCTGCAAAAGTCTCACAAGAATTAATCTTGATGATGATGAAGAAACTGATGAAGATGAAGCTCCTCTTCACAGAAAAAGGAAAATTGATAGCCTAACTGAGCCCATAGCTGCAAAGCCTTTAGCAGCTATAACACCCTCTGGAAATACCAAGTCAATCCAGGGTGGTTCTTCAAGCAATCCCCCAAAGGAGAATTTTGGACAAAGAAGGAACAGGCAGAGAGCTGAACAAAGACAAAGTCAACTTCCACTTAGGCCAGAAGAAGCCAAAATTGAGTATGTGAAGAATGACAACAGTTCCTCTGTCTACAGGTGCATTAATCAGAAGAATTGCTACTGGATTCTGGAACTCAAACACTTACTGGTAAATTCAAGGTTTCCAGAACAAATCCATAAACAGCTCATTGCATGGAGAAAAGATAAGCCAATCTTGATTAACACCAACCACATCAAAGCATGGTTGGATTTTGAAGTAATCAAGAGAACATAAGCCATGAAGAAGGACCTCTCTGATGAATGTCCTTATGGAAAACCAGATGATGTGCACAGAATTCCCAACATTACTGGAACAGGCACAAGAGTAGGACTTGCTGTGGAACCCTATGAGTCCTTCTACTTAACTGAAGATCAATACAAGGGTGACATCAGATATCTGAAGATCATTTATGAATACTTCAAGCTATCAGATATCAAAATCGAGCATGGCTGGAAGTGGGGAAAGTATCTGTGGGTCAAGCATTTTGTCAAGAGAAATCCCACCAAAACCTACAAGGAAGTCTGTGAATTTGCCAGAGACACAGAGATGATTGTCAGAACTCTTCTCTATGACTACTCTGATGATATCAAAAGGTTTGGTGATAGAAAATTTGCAGACTGATCCATGGAGCTGTTTTGAAGACTTGAAGATTTTTGAAAACTTGAAGACTTGTCATTTAGAATGTTCACTTGGAGCTTGGTAACTCCTGTTGTTCTATTTGACTAAGTAGTTTCTGTGATTTTGCTGATTAATCTTTTCTGTTAAATCTTGAAAAAGTTATCTGTAAGCTTACTCTATATCATATCTGATGAACTTACTCTCAGATATCATTTTATGTATAAGATAACTTGTCAGCAAAGATCACACCTTGTGATTTGGTTGATGTTTACTTTCTGCACTTAATTATATAAATTAAAAGATCATAAGAAATGATTAAGTGGTGGATTGTTTACTCATCCACATTTGTAATAGGTCAGATAGTCATTGTTGACTGATCAAAATTGGGGAAATTTGTTAGGAATATCTGTTTAGATTTTGATCAGCAAACTAATGACTTATCTTAGCTCAGAAAGGTGATGAGTACTCTTAGTTCACTTGAACACTGTAAAAGGGGAACTCACTAAGTATGATAGTCTAGCAAATCTTGTATAGGATGTTAGGTCTCGAAATGTAATTTTTATTTTCTGAAGAAGACCAAGAAGAAGGCATTCAGCAGGAAAAGTTCAACGGGGTTGAAGATTTGAATACTGCACAAGATTGCTGAAGACAAGGGTTTTTCAGATACCTTTGTCCAGATATCATGAAGAAACAAGTGTTTCGAAACACACATGTTGCAAAAGATATCTGAGAATAAAAGGTTTCTGAGACGAGGAAAGTGCCCACAGATATCTACACTCAGATACCTTGGACGTAAAATATGCTTCTGAAAAAGAAACATATTATAACAAGTTGTTCAAACAAGTGGTATCTGGAGCTATGATGATCTCTGGAAAAGAACGTGCAAAGCCTCAGAAAGCTTGCATAGTTCCATTGGCACTACAGGACAAAGTATAGTACAATGCATTAAATGCGCAGACAGAAATGTCTGATTAAAAGCTGTAGCTTCTGAAGAAGAAGACAAACCTGCTACAGTACTATACTCAGATATCAATAGTTTGAATTTGATTCAATCCTAACGGATACTATTCAAACGGCACTCAAAATTCATCTATAAATATCAACACTTAGACTGCTTGAGAACACAACTTAGAACATACTGAACACCTTAGATCACTGAACTTATACTGAATACTCACACAAGTTCTCTCAAGCAAACTACTTACTTTCAAGCTTTCTGTTGCGACCAAAGCTCTTGATTCTAAGTAGCACAAAAGTTCTAAGTGTCCTGATCCTTAACGAGCATTGTTATCTGTGAAGGAGTTGAACTAAGATTTCATATCTGAGATTCATTCTCTGAAACACTTACAATAGACTTGGGTCAGTAAAGAACAAGATACCATACATTGAAAAGTGTATTAAGTATACTTGATTCATAGAGCTATTTGAATAACTGAATAAGTTATTTAAGAAGCTCACCTAACAAACAAACCTAAAACCAACACCTTAAACGGCGTGGAGTACAGGAAGTACTTAGTTTGGGAAACTAAGGAATAACTCGAAGGTTGCTGAGCACAGGAAGTACTTAGCTTGGGAAGCTAAGGAATAGCTCAAAAAGGTTTCTGAGTACAGGAAGTACTTGGCTGAGAAAGCCGGGGAATAACTCAGGGGGAACACTTGGTTGGGAACCTAGTGTATTTAGGAATCAAGAAAAGATATCTGTAAGGTTACCTCATTTATCTTAGTGGATTCTAGGTCTGAGAAAGACCGAAGAGGATTAGTTGAAGGATTACGCCACCTTCAGATACCACTATAAAAAGACTTGTGTTATTTACTTTCTGCAGCTTATTACTTGTTTTACTTATATTGCAAAGTACTTACACTTATCTTGCTGAACACGTGCACTTATCTTAGAAAATACTTCCGCTCTCTGAAATTAAGTATCAGATATCTGTGAAGATATCTGAGAAACTGTGATTATCGACAAAAGTTTTAAAAGACTTTTCACCCCCCCCCCCCTCCTAGTCTTTTACTTTGCCGTTATCTGGACCAACTCTTTCCTTGTCTCAGAAACCTTTTATTCTCAGATATCTTTTACAACACTTTGTGTTTTGAAACACTTGTTTCTTCAACATATCTGGACATAGGTATCTAAAAATCCTTGTCTTCAGCAATCTTGTGTAGTCTTCAAATCTTCAAATCCGTTGAACTTTTCCTGCTGGATACCTTCTTCTTGGTCTTCTTCAGAAAATAAAAATTACATTTCGAGACCTAACATCCTATACAACATTTGCTAGACTATCATACTTGGTAAGTTTCCTCTTTTATAGTGTTCAAGTGAACCAAGAGTACTAATCACCTTTCTGAGCTAAGATAAGTCAGTAGGTTGCTGATCAAAATCTAAACAGATATTCCTAACAAATTTCCCCCATTTTGATCAGTCAACGATGACTATCTGAGCTATTACAAATCTGGATGAGGAAACAATCCACTACTTAATCATTTCTTATGATTTTTCAAATCAGGTAATTAAGTGCAGAAAGTAAACATCAACCAAATCACAAGGTGTGATCTTTGCTGACAAGTTATCTTTTGTAGAAAAATATATCTGAGAGTAAGTTCATCAGATATGTTACAAAGAAAGTTTACAGATAACTTTAGTACATAATACAATTCAGCTCAGTCAGCAAGATACAAAAAAAAAAAAAGTAAATGAGGACAACAGGAGTAGCCAAGCTCCAAGTAGACATCCTATACAAACTAGTCTTCAAGTCTTCAACACTTCAAGTCTTCAAGTCTTCAACACTTCAAGTCTTCAAAAGCAGTTCCATGGATCAATCTGAAAATTTCCTATCACCAAACCTTTTGATATCATCAGAGTAGTCATAGACAAGTGTTTTGACAATCATCTATGTGTCTCTGGAAAATCCACAGACTTCCTTGTAGGTTTTGGTAGGATTTTTCTTGACAAAATGCTTGACCCACAGATACTTTCCCCATTTCCAGGTATGCTCGATTCTGATATCTGATAGCTTGAAGTATTCATAAATGATCTTCAGATATCTGATGTCACCCATGTATTGATCTTCAGTCAAGTAGAAGGACGCATAGGGTTCCACATCACGTCTTGCTCTTGTGCCTGTTCCAGTGATGTTGGGAATTCTGTGCACATCATCTGGCTTTCCATAAGGACATTCATCAGAGAGCTCCTTTTTCATGGCTTCTATTCTCTTGATTACTTCAAAATCCAACCAGGCTTTGATGTGGTTGGTGTTAATCAAGATTGGCTTGTCTTTTCTCCATGCCATGAGCTGTTTATTGATTGGTTCTGGAAATTTTGAATTTACCAGTAGATGCTTAAGTTCCAGAATCCAGTAGCCATTTTTCTGATTAATGCACCTGTAGACAGAGGAGTCACTGTTGGTCTTCACATACTCAATCTTGGCTTCTTCAGGCCTTATTGGTAGTTGAAGTTGTCTTTGTTCAGCTCTCAGTCTGTTCCTCCTTTGTCTTGAATTCTCCTTTAGGGTAATGCTTGAAGAACCACCCTGGATAGACTTGGTATTTCCAGATGGTGTTTTAGCTGCCAAAGGCTTTGCAGCTATGGGCTCAGTTAGGCTATCAATTTTTCTTTTTGTGTGAAGAGGAGCTTCATCTTCACCAGTCTCTTCATCATCATCATCATGATTAATTCTTGTGAAAGTTTTGCAGCCTTCTTCATTGCCCAAGGATTTGATTTGGCCTTCTTCTTCTTCTTTAGAAGATTCTTCAATCCATTTTACTTGTCTTCTCCTTGGAGCCTTGGTACTCCTTGGAGGTTTCTGTGCTATGGCCCTTGTTGTCATTCCTCTTTCAGGAAGTTGAGTGGTGGCCACTATCTGTAGAGCAGATTGACTGGAGGAGGGCTCATTTATTCTGAGAGGTGGTTGTTCAGATTTTCTTTTGTTTCCTCTTCCTCTTCCTCTTCCTCTCTGAGCATCTTGATATTCTTCCCCCTTAGTCATTGTTGACTGACTAAGAATCACAAATTATTCTGAAAGAGAGTTAAAGTTGCCTTGCAGATAGTTGTAAGCAGCAACCAACTGTTCCAGAGTGGCCTTGAGCTCCTGGTTTTGTTTGATAAGACCAGTATCCTTATCAGTGAGCTCTGCCAGTGGGCCTGGAATAGCATCCGCTTTTCTAGCAGCATAGCTAGCCTCTTCAAAGGCTTTTGCAGCCATGTTTTGGTCATCATCTCTAACCATGCCTAGATCTTTCTGAGCAACGGTCAAACTGGTTATTCTCTGAGTGATGAGCTCAGTGTATGACTTCATTTCTGCAGGGACTGATGCAATGGCGGCTTTATCTTGAGAAGATAACTCCTTTTTCAATTTAGCCAGTACTTGATATCTGTTCAAGTATTTATTGGAGTTGACATTTGGCAGCTTGCTGAATATTTCAGGAGCAATCAGCTTCCTTTTCAAATGAGAAACCGCTAAGTGTTCATTGCGGTGTTCTGCCAATGCCTTGTCTTCTTCATCATCTGAGTCATCAGCCCAGTGATCTTCATCCTCTTGGACATTTTCATCAATGTTTTCTAGTCCAGCAACCATCTCAGAGATGGGATTCTTTCCTTTTAATGAGGAGGATGGTATATCTTTTGGAAATGCAGCCTTAGCTTCATGCTTGTCACTAGATACTTGCTCAGTATCTAATTACTCAGCAATTACCTGAACAGCAAGCTGGAGTTCTTTCATTTTAGCATAAGCTTCCATTTCCTTGATTGTTTGATCTTCAATCTTTTGGAGCTTTGCTCTGGATTCATCTATCTTTTCTTCCAGTTGAAGATGTAGCTGTTGTTCTTCCTCCAACAGTTGTTTGAATTGAGCAACTCTGGCTTGTGCATCTGATAATTTCTGAGTTGTTTCCTCAGAGTGCTCAACTACTTGTTCAGTAGTATCTTTGTGTTGTTGGGAAGATGGATGGGTAGATTTCTGAGAAGATGGAGGAGGGGATTGTTGTGATGTCCTCTCAGTGTGCTATTCAGCAGCTGAGGCATTCTTCTTCTGTGTAATCCCTCCTGTCCCTGGTGCAGGGGCATCATCATCATCCTTCTTATCATCCTCATTCTTGTGATGGTAAGAAGGAGAATCTTCATAGTCATTCTCATCAGTCTCCTTCTCTTCTTCATCTTCAGAGACCAGATTGATCACTTCTGGAATAGTGATCATTTACCCATTTACCTCCTCTTGTTGAGGAGTGCATTGTAGAGTGCAGGGCAAAGGCTTGAATGCCATCTGCATTCAGTGCGACCATCTGCCTTCTCAAAAGCTTCTATGAGCTTGTGCGACTTCTTTGATAAAGTCCTTATGCATCAGAGTAGCAAAAGAGTACTGCTCTGTTGGGAACATAGCATGGACATAATTCTCCAAGTCAAAAGCTCTGACTCTTCTCAATTGGTGATCACTCACCTTTGTTAATTCAGTCAGATTTGAGCTTCTGAGCTTTTTCCACTTTCTGAAACACTTGAGATGTTTCTTGAGTGTGTGGTTCTTGAAGAATGTAAGCAGGTCTTACTGAGAATCTGAAACCTTTGGCACACTTGTTTGAGCCTGAAAGAAAGATTTTTGAATTAGATTCAAAACTTGTGTAGATATCTGAGTATTTGTGTAGTTAGGTTTCTGAGTTACCTGAATGAATACATCAGGCTCAGAGACTTGTACTACTGAGGTAGGGAGTTCCTCAGATATCTTGTTGTGAGGTGGGGACTTGGAAGTCTGGTCCTCATCAATCTTTCTTTCTGCTTGATCCTGAGATTAGAAACATAACACTTAGGAAGTTTTATCAAGAAAAATTTTATTGACAAATCAGATATCTGAGAGGTCAATTAACTCCGTTGGAGGCTCAGATACTTGTCTTTCAGAGACTTGTGCAGTCTCTGGAATCTTTTCTTGTGATGAAGGCCTTGATGCCTCATCAATTTTCATATGTTGTGAGGATTGAGTGGGCAACTCCTCAACAACTTCTACTTCTTTTTTAACTTGTTAAGTAGAACGTGTTAGTTTGAGAAAAATGATCAGAAATTTGCTCTTTGAAGATTATAGGTATCTGAATGAAATACCTTCTCTGCAGAGGGTTCAGATACATGTTCCTCAGAGATCTTGGAAGTCTCTAGATTCTTCTCTGAAGAGATAAACTTTTCAGTCTCTTCATTTTTCTTCTCAGTTGGAGCCTATTAGAAACAAACACTTATTAGTCAAGTGTATAGAGCACATATCTGAGTTATATCTTAAGGAATAATTCTCTACCTGTGAGACAGGCTCCTGTTCCTTAAGTGATGAGGCTATGGAAGCCTCCTTCTTAGATTTTTAGGTAAGCTTTACAGCTTCCTCTTGTTGTTGTGTTTCTAAATCAGCCTGTAACAAAGAAATTTCATTAAATAACAAGATTTATCAGACACAAAAATATCACAAGTAAAGAGTTAAACCATTCAGCTACCTGAGTAGTGTCAGGCTGATTGGTCTTTGGAACTTGTGACCCTTCCATTCGTTGGTCTTGTTGTTCCATTTCAGCTTCTTTGTTTGAAGTTTCAGGTACTTCAGACCTTTCCTGAGTATGCAACTCAGTTGCCTCCCCTGGTTGATCATTCTGAGTAGATGTCTCAGTTTGATTCCTCTCATTGAGTTGGGGAACCTGCTCTTTTGCAGGATTTTCTTCAGCAATGAAAGATGCTGGTATCTGCAGCTCAAGTACCATTTCAGCAGTATCCTTATCTGGCTGTTGTGGTTGTTGTGCTTGAGACAGACTGTTGAGTGTTGAGGCAATGGCAGTATCCTCCAACACTAAGCTATCACTCATCAGAGCATCTTCAATATCTTTCAGTCTTTCTTGCTCTGATGGTGTAATTTGTCCAATGACCTTGGACACAGTTGCTTCTACAGCAACCTTTGAAACAGGTGCATGTTCAGCAACCTGTGGTGTAGGTTCTTCTTCAGATACCTATTTGGCAGTTTTGGGACTTTTTTTCGACCGTCTCTTTTTCCAAAACAAAGTGTACGTGAACGTGAAAAATGCCCGAAAATGGTGAGAGACGGTCGAAAGCATGGAGAAAAACCACGTATTGGACTGTTCATGGCGCACTATAAGGTGCCATGGCATGTCCTGTGACATGTCCGGGGTGCAAGCATGGCAACGATCCGTGTCCAGAGACATGTCCGGGGTGTGCAAGCATGTCATGGATCCGTGTCCAGAGACATGTCCGGGGTATGCAAGCATGTCATGGATCCGTGTCCAGAGACATGTCCGGGGTGTGCAAGCATGTCCTGGATCCGTGTCCAGAGACATGTCCGGGGTGTGCAAGCATGTCATGGGTCCGTGTCCAGAGACATGTCCGGGTTGCAAGGATTGCAAGGATCCGTGTCCAGAGACATGTCCGGGGTGCAAGGATTGCAAGGATCCATGTCCAGAGACATGTCCGGGGTGCAAGGATTGCAAGGATCCGTGTCCAGAGACATGTCCGGGGTGCAAGCATGGAAAGGATCCGTGTCCAAAGACATGTCCGGGGTGTGCAAGGATTGCAAGGATCCGTGTATAGAGACATGTCCGGGGTGTGCAAGGATTGCAAGGATCCGTGTCCAGAGACATGTCCGGGGTGCAAGGATTGCAAGGATCCGTGTCCAGAGACATGTCCGGGGTGCAAGCATGGCAAGGATCCGTGCCGAGAGACATGTCCGGGGTGCAAGCATGGCAAGGATCCGTGTCCAGAGACATGTCCGGGGTGCAAGCATGGCAAGGATCCGTGTCCAGAGACATGTCCGGGGTGCAAGCATGGCAAGGATCCGTGTCCAGAGACATGGGTGCAAGCATGGCACTGTCCCTAGCACGCAAAATCCCACCTTTGTGCGCCATCTGGGCACATCTGTGTGCCAGAATCATGAGTGGGAGGGGCAACTTTCGGGAGTTAGCACCCAGAGGTCGAGAGGGCTCGGTACTGGCACAGAATGTGCGGTACATGCACTGTCCCCGGCACGCAGAATCCCCCCTTTGTGCACCATATGCGTGCCAGAATCAGTTTTGGGGTTACCTTTTCGAAAATTCTTGATCGGTAAGATGGGTTTAATGTGCCATGACGGGTTTCAAGGGGAATGAGTCATTTTGGGGGTTGCCTAAGGTGTGCCAACCATGGGGTTATAAGGTCAATACTTGATCGGTAAGACGGATTTTGCTTGATCTAAAGTGTCAGGCAAGCCCAAGTGCCCAGGAGATCATTCCAGTTCCATGATATGGGGTTATAAGGTCTATACTTGATCGGTAAGGTATAGAATTTGTGTCCGGGAGATCATGTCCAAGTGTCGGGTATGGGGTTATAAGGTATATACTTGATCGGTAAGGTGTAGACCTCCATGTCCAAGTCTCGGGTGTGGGGTTATCAGGTTTAGACCCGGTGCCCGGGTAAGTGAGGGGTTATAAGGTCTTATGTATACCATTGTATAACGGTGTGCATCGACCGTCGTCCGAGGTATTTAACGTGTCCGATCTCGGTTAACGACCCTTGTCCCAGAAGAAGATGAGAAACGACTTAGGCGTAAGCATAATCAAAGCCTAAATGGATCATCCACGTGACTTAAGGTTAAGTCACGGTGTACTTATCTTCGAAAGGTGGCTTATTATGTATACAATTGAATAACGGTGCGCATCCGAGGTAGGTAACGTGGCCGATGTCCCTTCTGGCAACGCGTCCGATCTCGCTTAACGACCCTTGTCCCAGAAGAAGACGAGAATGCTGATATCACGACTTAGGCATAAGCATAATCAAGCCTACATGGATCGCAAGCAAGCCGGTTTCACGAAGAGACGTGAAATGCCACCAAAAATATCATCCACGCGACTTAAGGTTAAGTCACGGTGTACTTATCTTCGAAAGGTGGCTTATTATGTATAGAATGCTGATATCACGACGTAGGCGTAAGCATAATCGCACCTACATGGATCGCAAGCGGTTCCCGAGTCACGAAGAGACGTGAAACGACACCAAAATTATACTTCGGGATTTTTCGGGAATTTTTCATTATTTTTCCCTATTTTATTTTAATTTTTTATGTATTATTGCATTTTTTATGAAAAATAATTATTAAATAATTTTTCGGGCCCAAAAAATAAATTCCGACTCCAGAAACTGATTCTCGGGCCGAAAATATGGTTCCATACAAATTTTCGTTCAAAACGGATGTGTGGAAGTGCGTATATGAGAGTAGTGTGCTCCTCGGCCATTTTGATGTCTACTCCCGTCACTTAAGGTTTGGAACTTTTGACTACTATGAGGGGGGAGGGGGCAACTCAAGGAGTTGCAGCCCAGAACTCGGGATGGCGCGGTACCTGCACATCATGTGTCGGCATCGCACTTGTCTCACGCAGAATCCCCCTTTGGCGCCATTTGGGCACATCGTGCTAAATTGGGAGGAAGGTGACTCTTGGGAGTTAGCACCGAACTTGAGATGGCTCGGTATCGGCAAGATGTGTCGGTACATGCACCGTCTGTGGTGCCTTAATCCCGCCTTGTGTGCGTTTGCGTGCGGAATCTTTGGGGTTGCCTTTTCGAAAATTCTTGGTTTCTACCATGATTTTCATGTGCCAAGATGGGTTTCAAGGGGAATGAGGGCTTCAAAGGTCGGTTTGGGGGTTGCCTAAGGTGTACCAAACATGGGGATTTTGGGTGCGAACCATAATTTTCCCCCTTTGCCTAAGATTTCATCGTCGGAAACAATGATGTTGGTAGTTGCCAGTGCATATTTGCTTTGATGTGCCTGGGAAGGACACCACGGGTGATGTACTCCTTGAACCCTCATATGTTGGGTGCTTGGTTAAGATCTGCCTAGGAGTCTCGGTAAGGTGCTTGGCAATGTGTTGCTTCTACTAGAGCATTAAGGTGCCCGGTGATGTTATCTTGCTCGGTAATGCGCTTGGTGGTGTAATATGTCCCTCGGTAAGGTTCTTGGTGATTTGTTCTTCTCGTACTTGACTGGGAATCAGCCGGTGTTCATGTTGGGGTGTTCAGTTTGCGAGTGCTTTTCTCTCGTGGGCTAGATTTACCTTGACATGCATGCCTTGATTTTCCAGGTATGGTGCATGAGTGGTGCTTGGTGTGTTAGGGCAAGTTGGTTCCCTGCTCGTGCAGCGACAATTTGTCCTTCTCACCTCTTCATTGGTTTGGCCAAGTGCTCTTGGTCTCGGTTGGGTTTTCTGTGTTGCATACCTTGGTGATGGCATCTGTCCCGTACACAATGAATTAAGATCAGCTTATTGTTGCTCCGATAATGGGTTGAGGCACGAGGTGGATCTGTAAAGCAACCGGTGTGCCTCCACTTTCTAGTGCATATGCACTTTTGATTGTTGGAACATGCCGAATTGCTCGAGCTCTTGGGTGCAGAATACTACATGGATACGTGGTCTCATGGCTGCTATTTGTCCCTTCGGCGTTTTTACGCTCTATTCGCATGACGTCCGGGTTGGTAATGGCTGGAGCCCTATGGCACCATCCTTGCTTACTCGGTGTCTATGAGGAATGCTACCTGGTTGATCCTGCCAGTAGTCATATGCTTGTCTCAAAGATTAAGCCATGCATGTGTAAGTATGAACTAATTCTTGTGAAACTGCGAATGGCTCATTTAATCGATTATAGTTTGTTTGATGGTACCGCTACTCGGATAACCGTAGTAATTCTAGAGCTAATACGCAACAAACCCGACTTCGGAAGGGATGCATTTATTAGATAAAAGGTTAACACGGCTCACGCTGCTTCGATGATTCATGATAACTGACGGATCGCAAGGTCTTCGTGCGCGACGCATCATTCAAATTTCGCCTATCAACTTTCGATGGTAGGATAGTAGCCTACTATGGTGGTGATGGGTGACGGAGAATTAGGTTCGATTCGAAGAGGGAACGAGAACGGCTACCACATCCAAGGAAGGCGTAGCAAAATTACCCAATCGACACGGGAGGTAGTGACAATAAATAACAATACCAGGCTCTACGAGCACGGTAATTGAATGAGTACAATCTAAATCCTTAACGAGGATCCATTGGAGGGCAAGTCTGGTGCCAATACCGCGATAATTCCAGCTCAATAGCGTATA
>CM048842.1:38966930-39054430 GCA_026545765.1 Plantago major
AATAATTTTTCGGGCCCAAAAAATAAATTCCGACTCCAGAAACTGATTCTCGGGCCCGCAATATGGTTCCATACAAATTTTCGTTCAAAACGGATGTGTGGAAGTGCGTATATGAGAGTAGTGTGCTCCTCGGCCATTTTGATCTCTACTCCCATCACTTAAGGTTTGGAACTTTTGACTACTATGAGGGGGGAGGGGGCAACTCTCGGGAGTTAGCACCCAGAGGTCGAGAGGGCTTGGTACCGGCACATCATGTGTCGGTACTGGCACTGTCTCTGGCACGCAGAATCCCCCCTTTGTGCGCCATTTGGGCACATCTGCGTGCCAGATCGGGAGGGGAAGGGGTGACTCTTGGGAGTTAGCACCCAGAACTTGAGATGGCTCGGTACCGGCACAGCATGTGTCGGTACATGCACTGTCCGTGGTGCCCAGAATCCTGCCTTGTGTGCCGTTTGCGTGCCGGAATCTGTTTGGGGGTTGCCTTTTCGAAAATTCTTGTTTTCTACCATGATTTTCATGTGCCAAGATGGGTTTCAAGGGGAATGAGGGCTTCAAAGGTCGGTTTGGGGGTTGCCTAAAGTGTAGCAAACATGGGGATTTTGGGTGCAAACCACAATTTTCCCCCTTTGCCTAAGATTTCATCGTCGGAAACAATGATGTTGGTAGTTGCCAGTGCATATTTGCTTTGATGTGCCTGGGAAGGACACCACGGGTGATGTACTCCTTGCACCCTGATATGTTGGGTGCTTGGTTAAGATCTGCCTAGGAGTCTCGGTAAGGTGCTTGGTAATGTGTTGCTTCTACTAGAGCATTAAGGTGCCCGGTGATGTTATCTTGCTCGGTAATGCGCTTGGTGGTGTAATCTGTCCCTCGGTAAGGTTCTTGGTGATTTGTTCTTCTCGTACTTGACTGGGAATCAGCCGGTGTTCATGTTGGGGTGTTCAGTTTGCGAGTGCTTTTCTCTCGTGGGCTAGATTTACCTTGACATGCATGCCTTGATTTTCCAGGTATGGTGCATGAGTGGTGCTTGGTGTGTTAGAGCAAGTTGGTTCCCTGCTCGTGCAGCGACAATTTGGCCTTCTCACCTCTTCATTGGTTTGGCCAAGTGCTCTTGGTCTCGGTTGGGTTTTCTGCGTTGCATACCTTGGTGATGGCATCTGTCCCGTACACAATGGATTAAGATCAGCTTAGTGTTGCTCCCATAATGGGTTGAGGCACGAGGTTGATCCGGAAAGCAACCGGTGTGCCTCCACTTTCTAGTGCATATGCACATTTGATTGTTGGAACATGCCGAATTGCTCGAGCTCTTGGGTGCAGAATACTACCATGTGACGGGTGACCTACTATGGTAGTGACGGGTGACGGAGAATTAGGGTTCGATTAGGAGGAGCACGAAAGCGGCTACCACATCCAAGGAAGCGGCGCAAATTACCCAATCGACACGGGAGGTAGTGACAATAAATAACAATCTGAGGCTCTGAGTCCGTAATTGGAATTAGTACAATCTAAATCCCTTAACGAGGATCCATTGAGGGCAAGTCTCGTGCAACCGCGGTAATTCCAGCTCAATAGCGTATATTTAAGTTGTTGCAGTTAAAAGCTCGTAGTTGGACTTTGGGTTGGGTCGACCGTCCGCCTATGGTGTGCATCGGTCGCCGTCCCCTTCTGGCGATGCGCGCTCCTGGCCTTAATCGGCGGGTCGTTCCTCCAACCGTTACTTTGAAGAAATTAGAGTGCTCAAAGCAAGCTACGCTCTGGATACATTAGCGTGGGATAACATCATAGGATTTCGGTCCTATTACGTTGGCCTTCGGATCGGAGTAATGATTAACGAGGGGCTCGGGGCATTCGTATTTCATAGTCAGAGGTGAAATTCTTGGATTTATGAAAGACGAACAACTGCGAAAGCATTTGCCAAGGATGTTTTCATTAATCAAGAACGAAAGTTGGGGGCTCGAAGACGATCAGATACCGTCCTAGTCTCAACCATAAACGATGCCGACTAGGGATCGGCGGATGTTGCTCTTAGGACTCCGCCGGCACCTTATGAGAAATCAAAGTCTTTGGGCTCCGGGGGGAGTATGGTCGCAAGGCTGAAACTTAAAGGAATTGACGGAAGGGCACCACCAGGAGTGGAGCCTGCGGCTTAATTTGACTCAACACGGGGAAACTTACCAGGTCCAGACATAGTAAGGATTGAGATACTGAGAGCTCTTTCTTGATTCTATGGGTGATGGTGCATGGCCGTTCTTAGTTGCCAAAATTGTAGCCTTTTTAATTATCTTTCCGTGGCCACCGAGATCAGGTTAATCGGACATCATATGAGAGTGTTATGGCCAAAATGGCTAGACTTCTCCGTAAAACTTCACTTTTGCAAGCTTCGCTAAAATGGCTCTCAATTCTTCGTCCGAACTCCGAATCCACTTCCGTTTACGCCCAGTTACTCTAAATTCAAAGATCTAGAACTAAAGTTTTCACTCCGACTTTCACCTTCGGACACAAAAATCCTACAAAACACAAACAAAGCACCAAAGCATAAAACGCACAAAGACACTATAAAACCGTAAACAAAGACCACTAAAAAGGACCCAATGAGACTCTAAATTATCATCTCATCACCTTGTCTAGTGGACCTATTACATCTGGCACATTTGATGTGTCATAAATATCTAACACTTCTTCAGTGTTTGAGGTATCTGAGATTGGTCTTTCAGCGATCTCCGGCTCAGAAACCTCTACATGACGATGATTCTCAGTGATTTTGATCCATTTCTGGATTTCTTCGAGGAAACTCTTCATCATGCCTTAGAATCATCTTGTTGTTACTCGACATTGGTTGTCTTTCATCGTCAGACTCATCCTCTAAGTGAATGATAGAATTATTACCTCTTTGAGATTCTTGTTCAGAATCTTTGATCAATAGTTCTTTGAACCTATATGAGAGTTATTCAATCAAGGGTACGTTCTTTTTTCCTTCATTGAATACCACATGGACAGATTCTTCAATCTTTTGAGTCCTTTTGTTGTATATTCTATAGGCTTTGCTATTCATTGAATAACCAAGAAATACACCTTCATCTGCCTTTGGTTGAAATGTTCTTAGATATTCTTTACAAGTATTAAGAACAAAACATCTACAACCAAACACCCTTAAATGTTTAATACTAGGGGGTCTACCGATCAATAACTCATAGGGAGTCTTATCATGGTGTTTGTTGATCAAACATCTATTTTGAGTGAAGCATGCTATATTTATAGCTTCAACCCAATAAATTTCACTTATTTCAGTAGCATTGTCCATGCTGCTTCTTTTAGGGTCATATTCTTCCTTTCAGCAACACCATTTTGTTGTGGTGTCCTACTGAAGATAGTTGATGTTTTACACCATTGCAAGTACAAAAATCTTTTATGTATTGGTTTACAAACTCAGTACCATGGTCTGTTCTGATCACAGATACCTTGTCATTTTTCATGACTTCAAGCTTATTCAGCAGGCTAGGTATCTCGACCCTTGTGTCAGATTTCTGTTAGAGGAAAACAACCCAAGTGAATTTTGAATAGTCATCCACAACAACCAGACCATACTTCTTTCCTGCATAAATTGTTACTGAGGAGTCAAAGAGATCCATATGTAATAGTTGCAGTGGCCTCACACTGGAATGTCTAGTTTTAGACATGAAAGATGTTTTGGCTTGTTTACCTAATTGGCAAGCTGTGCATACACCATCATTTTTGTATGCCATTATAGGTAATCCAACTACCAACTCTTTCTTGGCTAGCTTGTTTAGAGTTTTGAAATTCAAGTGACACATCCTTTTGTGCCATAGCCAATTTCCTTCAGTGTAGCCAGATTGACTCACCATGAGGCATTCTTCAATTGTGGCAGATTCCCAATCGGCAACATAGAGACTTCCTTTGTGCCTTGAAACTAAGACAACCTGCTTTGACTCATTGTCAATTAGTTTGCAGAATTTCGATTTAATTTTCACAGAGAACCCCTTGTCAGCAAATTATCATGCTCAGAAGATTATATGTACACCAGAGATTGTAAGGGCTCCCAATTTCAAATCTCCATATCCTACAGTAGGATTTATTTCTCCTCCAGTAAATCTGATATCTGGTCCAGTGTTGCATACTTTGTAGTTCACCAGATTTGCTTTATCTCCTGTCATGTGCTTCCCACATCCACTGCCAAAATGTCATGTTGGATTCTTCTTTAGAGTTTTCTGCACAAAACAGGAAATAGGAGTTAGACTCTCATTTCAATAATGGAACTATATAGACTAAACATTCTTCCAGTAGGAATCCATTTTTGAACGTATTTCTTAGGAATGTGTTTTTGTCTAATAGGAATATAAGGAGGAATTCTATGTAAATGAGCAGTTTCATTGTTTTTAAGAATTATTTTCCTTCTTGGAGTGTTCCTTAGTACTCCTCGTGGTGCTTTCAAATAACTGTCAGGTTGCTGAGTCTGCTTTTCAGCGAACTTAGCTTTCCTTGCCAGATTTCTTCTAGCCCTGGCATTCAGATTGCTTGTAGCTTGTTCTTTCTTCCACTTCTGGTAATTGCTGTGAGCAATACTGGCTTTCAACCATCTCTCTTGCTCTACCTTGTATTCTTGAGCAAGTATCTTTCTGATGGCTTTGTAACCAATGCCATTTCGAGCAGCTTTTTGAGATCTTCTCTCAGTAGCTCTGCTAGTCTCTGGAACGTCTTTCTTTCCAGAAAACGTGACGTTTGAGAATTTGCCAGCTCTTGCAATCTTCCCTTTTTGAGAGACATAGCACTGTGGGTGACAACACTTCTCAACAGATTTCTTTGGGAATTGTTTTTCCCTTGAAGGTTTGGTCGCAACTACCTTTCCTTTGTCAACAACCTTAGCTTTCTGACCAAAGCTATAGGTCATTTGGGAACCGTCTTGTTGAGAACTTACAAATGTCATTCTTTCGTCACTTTTGTTCAAAGTGTTAGAGCCACTTGTTTGTGTGTTCAACCCAAGTCCTCCTCTTTCTGAAAGATCTCTTAAATAAGAGTGAACTACAGTGAGAGTGTCACTAGCTTTGGCATAGGACTGAAAGGACAATTCTTTCTTCTTGAGTTCGTCATTCTCAGAAAGAAGTCTTTCATACTTCTTTTGAAGTGTATCCATAGCCTCTCTGTGTGACTTTTCTGTCTCAGATATCTGTGCTATGAGAAATACATTTTCAGCATCCTTTATCTCACATATCTTGATGAGTTGTGATTTCTCCTTTTCAAGAGAGATCTTTTCCACTTCAAAGATGTCAGCTCTTGCTCAGGCCATCAAGAGTTCATTTTCATAGATATCCAATTACCTTCTGAGATGTTCTAAATCCTTGATTCCTTCTTCATCACTCTCATAATTTACAAATTGAGAAATGTTGGTTACCTCATCAGCCATTAGGCAAGGCTCAATGTTGGAGCAATCTGGATAGACCTCCTCAGCAACCCCACACATTTCATTCTTCTTTTGACCAAAGTCAATTAATTCATGAGTGATTCCACATAACTCAGGTGAAGGTAGCTTGGAATCATCTGAGTCGTCTTCTTCAGATTCTGAATCAATATCAAGAGCATCCAGTTGGATTTGAATCATTTTTCTTTCTTTGGTGAGCATAGCTCTCTGACTTCTTTTGAAGTTTATCCTATATTTCTTGTCACCTGTCTTTAGCTTGTTGTAAAGAGGGCAGTCCCTTTGCTCTACTTTATTTTATCAGTGATGAGATATTTCGGGGCGATTTAATGAATTTATCCATTATCTTCCTACCCGTGCTTTAAGAATTAATAAAGAAATAAGTGCTATCTTCCAACCTAATTACATAATTGACTTGTCATGTTTCTGACAATAGAACATATATCTTTTCCGATTTGCTCCTCAAGATACTTGATGCTTCTTTGGCTTGTTCAATGAGCTCGCATGTTTTATCTTGGTGATAGTTTGAGCCAAGGTGCTTTTTCAGCTTCTCTTTGGCTTTCCTTCTCTCAATCTCTTGAGTAACGTATTTTCTCATTTGCTTGACAGCTTTTCCTTAGTCACTTCCTTGGTATCCTTCTTTTTCAGAAGTACCTTGTGTTACTAATGCAACACTTTGAGATTTTTCAGCTATTTGTCCTCTCTGAGTGGTCTCATAGTTGACAGTAGCCAAGTGAGAAAAGAGTTCCGCTGGTGTGATATCTAGAATTGCTTGGTTGAAATAAAAATACTGAGTGTGTTTCCAGTTTTGATTCAAGCTTCTCATGATAGTCTTAACCTTTTCAGAGTTAGAGTATCTCTCACTTTCACCAAGTGCAGTCATTTCACTCATTAGTGTTGTAAATCGAAAATCTAGTTCTTCAAGAGTCTCTGTGGGACCTTGTTTAAAGTTTTGGAATTTGAGCTTCAAAAATTCGAACTTATTTTCTTTGGTTTTCTCAGTGCTGGCATAGATTTCTTCAATCAGTTGCTAGGCCACTTTCGCCGTTTTAGCACCCCACAGTTTACATTGTATGTGCTCTGGAGTAGAATGTATGATGATATTACGATCCTGACCATCTAGTCTATTTCTTTTAGCATCCTTTGATGTCCAGAGTTCTCTGGGTTTTGGCTCATAAACAATCCGTTCGGTAGATCTTCCACTGCTTGACGCATCTGTCTGTGAGGAACTTGGTTCTTCATCAGTGGGATCTCTATCTCTTACACTGGAAACCTCCATGACATGCTTGAGCTATTGAATAACTATGGGGACATTCTTTATAGCATTGATTATCTCGTCACTAATGGCTTCTAGGTGGAGCATCATGTTGTTCTTCCATTTTTCATAGTTCACTGGCTTGAGGACGGGGGCGTTACTTAAAGATAACCTGTAGCAAACACACTAAACAAATAGATCAAGTGAAGAGCAGTTAGTGGGCACCTATCTGGGATCTAGGTTCAGTGCAGAAGGCTTGGGAACCTCCTGCTCTGATACCACTTGTTGGTCCAGATAAAGGCAAAGGAAAAGACTAGAGGGCAGGGTGAATAGTCTTTTCAAACTTTTGTCGATAAAGCAGTTTCACAGATATATGTGAAGATATCGGATACTTAATTTCAGAGAGCGGAAGACTTTTTGTGATAAGTGCACATGCTCAACAGGATATAATGTGTATAAGTTCTTTGCATAATAAGTAAGGCAGTGAATAATATGCAGAAAGTAAGTAACACAAGTATTTATAGTGGTATATGAAGGTGGCGTAATCCATCAACTAATCCAGTCGCCCTTTCACAGGACTTGAATTCACTAAGATAAGAAATTGAGTTTTCCTTACAAAATCATATCTCTTGATCCCGTTTACACTAGGTTCCGAACCAAGTGTTCTTCCCCCTGAGTTATTCCCCGTCTTTCTCAGCCAAGTACTTCCTGTACTCAGTAACTTTGGAGTTATTCCTTTGTTTCCCAAACTAAGTACTTCCTATACTCCACGCCGTAATTGGTGTTGGTTAAAGTAGTTTGTCAGGTGAGTAATCTTAATAACTTTTCAGTTATTTGAGAGTACTCTGTAGAACTATAATCACTTAACACATTTTACAATGTGTGGTGAGATATTCTTTACTGACCCAAGTCTATGGTAAATGTTCTAGAGAATGAATCTCAGATAATTGGTCTTTTAATTCAACTCCTTCATGGATAGCAATACTTGTTAAGGATCAGGACACTTAGAACTTTCGTGCTACTTAGAAATCAAGAGCTTGAGTCGCAATAGTAAGCTTGAGAGTAAGTAGGCAGAAGGCTTGTATGCTTGAGTAAGATATCACTTGTTGATGTTATCAGATGTTTAGTGTGTCTAAGGTGTCTTTCAAGCATTCTAAGTGTTGATATTTATAGATGAAAATCATGCCGTTTCAAATACTATCCGTTAGGCTCAATGAGATTCAATCTATCGATATCTGTGAAATAGTACAGTAGAGAACGTTGTCTCTTTTCAAAGAGTTATGCTTTTGTTCAGACATCTCTGTCTTCGCATTAAATGCATTGTACTATTTTTGTCCTGTAGTGCCAACGTAACTAAGCAAGCTGTCTGAGGATATGCATGTCCGTTTTCAGATACCTTTACATATCCAGATACTTGTTTGAAAACTTAGTTTCCCAGAAACTCATTTTATCCAAGCTATCTGAGCGTAGGTTTCTGAGTGCACTTAGTCTTTAGCAATCTTATGCAGTTTTCAAATCTTCAAAAGTATTGAGCTTGTCTGCTGGATGCCTTCTTCTTGGTCTTCTTTAGAGATATGAAAATTACATTCAAAGACCTAACATCCTATACAAGATTTGCTAGACTAACATAGTAAACTTCCTCTTTTATAATGTTCAAGTGAACTAAGAGTACTAGTTACCTTTCTGAGCAAAGATAAGTCACTAGGTTGCCGATCAAAATCTAAACAGATATTCCTAACATAGAGCTTTCTGAAGTTTATAGACAAGCCTACTTTCATAGGGAACTTCAAAACTGGGTGGTTGGTCAACATAGACCTCCTCACTTAGCTTACCATTCAGAAATGCACTTTTGACATCCATTTGGTAAACTTTGAAGTCATGTGAGCTGCAAAAGCTAAGAATAGTCTGATTGCATCCAATCTTGCAACTAGAGCATAGGACTCATCAAAATCCAGACCTTCTGTTTGATTAAATCCTTTAGCAACCAACCTAGCTTTATTTCTTGTGATTTCACCATTCTCATTCATCTTGTTTCTGAACACCCACTTGGTTCCAATCATTGAGGTACCTTCTTTGTAAGGAACTAAGTTACAGACCATGTTTCTCTCAAATTGGTCTAGCTCTTCTAGCATAGCTGAGATCCAATTTTCATCTTTAAGGGCTTCCTCAATGGTTTTGGGTTCTATTTCAGAAATGAAGCAACCATATAGTGAACATGCTCATTCAGCAACTCTTCTTCTGGTTCTTACTCCTTCATTGATTGATCCAATCACATCCTTTGTTGGATGGTCTTTTATCCATCTCTTTGCATTCTTGGTATTATGTGGATCAATATCATCAAGATGATTGTTCATGGATTCATCAGACACTTGTTCAATGTTTGTGATTTTTGAGTTAGGATGATGATCACAGGAATAAGGTTCAGCAACTTCTTCAACAAAGTCACGGCCTTTCCACTCGGCACCGTCGGATCACTGAGCGACGGCCCTTCCACTCGGCACCATCAGATCACTGAGTATTCAGTGGAGAATTCGTTTCTGAATTCTTAGCAGGAAATTCCTCATCATGTCTTAGAGTCATCTGGTTGTTACTAGGCCTTTCTTTTGGCTTTTCATCATCAGAGTCATCCTCTATTATCACAACAAGTTTCTTCACATCTGAAGTACCTTCCTCCGAATCCTTGATCATTAACTCTTTAAATCTCTTATGAAGGTTAGTCTCAGCAACCTCTCCTTGCTTGGTTTCATAGAAGACAACATGAACAGATTCTTCGATCTTTTGTATTCTTTTGTTGAATATTCTATAAGCCTTGCTATTCATAGAGTGGCCAAGAAATATTCCTTCATCTGCCTTTGGTTGAAATGTTCTTAAATATTCTCTAACATTGTTAAGAACAAAACATTTGCAACCAAACACTCTTAGATGTGTGATATTTGGGGGTCTTCCAACCAATAACTCATAAGGAGTCTTATTATGGAATTTGTTTATCAAACATCTATTTTGAGTGTAGCAAGCAGTGTTGACTGCTTCAACCCAATAGATTTCACTTATTTCAGTGTCAGCAAGCATTGTTCTTGCTACTTCTTTTAAGGTTCTATTTTTCCTCTCAGCAATCCCATTTTGTTGGGGTGTCCTCACTGAGGAAAGTTGGAGTTGTATATCTTTGCAGGTACAAAACTCCTTTATGTACTGATTAACAAATTCAGTACCACGGTCAGTTCTTATGACAGAAACCTTGTCAATATTCATCACTTCGAGCTTATTCAGTAAGGAAGGAATTTCTGCTCTGGTTTCTGACTTACGTTTCAGGAAGATTATCCAGGTGAACCTTGAATAATCATCCACAAAAACTAGACCATACTTTTTTCCTGCATAACTGGTCACTGAGTTTTTTCCTGCATAACTGGTCAAAGAGATCCATGTGTAACAGTTGTAGAGGTCTTGTGCTTGAATGCCTCAGTTTTGACTTGAAAGAAGCCTTAGCCAGCTTTCCTAGTTGACATGCTATGCATAAACCATCCTTTCTGAATATCATACTATGCAGACCAACAACTAGATCTTTCTTTGATAGCTTGTTCAGAGTCTTGAAGTTCAAGTGGCTTAACCTTTTGTGCTATAGCCATCCAGTCTCTAGTGATGTAGATTGACTCACCATGAGGCATGTATCAGTCTGAGCAGACGTTCTATCAACAACATATAGATTTACTTTCCGCTTGGCAACCAATACTTCATGCTTTGACTCATTGTCAATCAGCTTGCATTCATTAGACTTGATCTTCACTGTGTAGCCTTTGTTAGTGAACTGACTCATGCTGAATAGATTGTAATCCAAGTCTTGCACATAAAGTACTCCTTTGATAAGTGTGTTTCCAATTTGAACATCTCCCATTCCCAGAGTAGGATGAGAGTCTCCTCCAGAAAATCTTATTAATGGACCATTTCTGACTGTCTTGTAGTTGAGAATATTTGCTTGCTTTCCTGTCATGTGCTTTCCACAACCACTATCAAAATGCCATACAGGCTCTGAATCAGCTCTTAGTGTTGTGTTCTGATCAATGACAAGGCAGTCTTCTATGTTGGAGTCATCTTGGTAGATTTCTTTTATTAAGGTGCAATGTTCCTTTTATACTCCAAAGTCAACGATTTCATGAGTGATTCCACATGCTTCATTTTCATCATCAGAATCCTCATCTTCAAAGCTCGATTAAATATCTAGTGCATCCAGCTAGATTTGTATCTTCTTCCTTTCTTCAGAAAGCAAAGCTTTCTGAGCTCTTCTAAAGTTTCTCTTCTCCTTTCTGTCTCTAGACTTTGCTTTACTCAACAAGGGACACTCTCTTTTGAAATGTCCATATTCCTGACACTGGAAACACAAGTCATTTCCAATGGCAGACACTTCTTGGGAGGTACCTTTCTGAGGGGTCTTGTTCAGAGAGTTAGAACCATATGGCAGGTTCTTGTAGGTATGATAGTTAGGGCATAGATGCTTTTTCAGCTTCTCTTTGGATTTTCTCCTTTCAATCTCCTGGCTAACATATTTCCTCATATGTTTCACAGCCAAATCATGATCCTCATGTGCTTCTTTAGAGTCTATCTTTTCAGAGACACTCTTGGTTTCTAATACAACATTCTGCAATCTTTCAGCGGACATGATTTCTCTTTGCTTAGTTTCATAATTCACAGCTGCAAGGTGTGAAAACAACTTTACAGGTGTGATGGATGGTATACCCTGGTTGTAGTAGAAGTTCTGAGTACTAGTCCACTCATGGTTCAGACCTCTAATGATGGTCTTCACCCTTTCTGAATCTGAGTACATGTTTCCTTCTCCCAAGGCAGCCATTTCACTCATAAGAGTGTTGAATCTGAAGTCAAGCTCTTCAAGGCTCTCAGTTGGTCCTTGCTTAAAGTTTTGGAACATCAGTTTGAGGACTTCCAACTTATTTTCCTTAGTTTTGGCATTTCCAGCACAGAGCTCTTCTACAAGATTCCAAGCCTCTTTAGCAGTTTGGGCACCCCAAAGTTTACATTGGATGGTGTCAGGAGTGGATCTGATTATGATGTTCTTTGCTTGACCATCAAACCTGAATCTCTTAGCTTCTTCAGATGTCTAGAGATCTCTGGGATTTGGTTCCCGTATGATTTTAGCAGTAGATCCAATGGACTTGTCACCAGTAACATCCTTTTCAGGAGTTGATATTTCTTTTGCTTTTTCTTCACTTCCATCAGAGGTCAGAAAGATGGTTTTTCTCTAAAGAATTCTGATGGGGCCTTCCTTTATTACTGTCATCATTTCATCATGGATGGATTCTAAGTGGAGTGGCATGTTGTTCTTCCATTTCTCATAGTTTTCTGGCTTCAAAACTGGGGCATCTAGAACAGACATCATGCACACTCAAGAAACAAACTAATCAAGTGTAAAAGGTTAGCACAATAAACTACACTTAAAGGGGAAACCAGGTTCAGTGCCAAAGGTTAAAGAACCTCCGGTTCTGATACCACTTGTTGGTTCCTTAGGCAACAAGGTTAAAGTCTGGGGGGGGGGGGTGAATAGACTTTAAAACTTTTTGTTATCTAACACAGTTTCTCAGCAAGGTGAGGTTGTTGATACTTATACTAGTTCAGAGAGCGAAAGTCTTTTGTTACAATTAAGTACAGTCAGAAAGCTTTCAATAAATAAACAAGTAGAGTAAAGTAAAGCTTTGCTGAAAAGTAAAGTGCAAACAAATTATAGCGGTATCTGAAGGTGGCGTAATTCTTCAACTAATCCACTTCGTCCTTGATAGGACTTGAATTCACTATGTAAGGTTTATGAGATCCATTACAAAAAGCCATACACTACTCAAGACCTTTCAATCATGTTTCCTTAGCTAACCCAAGCTAAGTACTCCGATTCCCAAGGGGTTTTCCTTAGCTTTCTCAGCCTAAGTAGTTCCTCCCTTGTTGTTTAACTCCAAGGATTATTCCCTAGCTTTCTCAGCTAAGTACTTCCTATATCCTCATGCCTTTTTGGTGTTTGATGTAGTGGTTTTGTTCGAGGTAGTGATTACCTTGGTAACAATATTTCTGTTACCTCACCAATGAAAGAAGCTCAACTTTAATCCTTTGTTTCAAGGACTAAGTCTATTGTTTCTAAGTTCCAAGACTTGTCTTTGTTCAGAGAAAAGAACTATCACTTGGTCGCAACACAAGTATGTTCTATCTCTTCACAAATTGCTAGTAATAGCTTTATGTCTTGTCGGAGTTGTGGGCACTTAGAGAACCAAAAGAAATCTTAGTCGCAACTATGAATTCAAGAGCTTTCTGAGAGAGTTCTTGAACACTTACGAGATTTCTTGCAAGTGATTCTATATCAGTTGTGAGCTTGAGTGATTTTCAGTGTAAATGTATGTAACTCCGTGAACTTGTGTGTGCTCATCACAACTGCTAAGTGATCCTTTTATAGTGATCAAAGGAGCCGTTTCAAATACTATCCATTGGATAGAGATTCTCAAATTCTACTAGATGTCACTATCATAGTACAATCGACCTTTGTCTCTTTGTGAGAAGCCAGCAGGCTTTTCTGAGAGAAGTCTGATGTAGCATTAAATGCACTTGTACTATTTGGACTTTTATCCCACAACGGTCAGATACCTTCAACAGTTAGGAGGTTCAGATACCTCTTTGCTTTTGCATTGCTATCTCCTCTTCAGAGATCTATCAGAAACCTTTGTTAAATGGTCGCAACTTCAATGGTTTCGGAGTGGTTGCATTTTGAGAGTTGTTACCTTTTAATCAAGATAAACTTATGTAGTTTTCTTGAGTCTTCAGGTCTTCAACAGTCTTCCTCGCTGAGTGGTCTTCTAGTCTTCGAAAGATAAAATTAAAATTACATCAGAGACCTAACTCCTATACAAGTGACTATTCTATCATACTAAGTAATGTTCTTCCTTTAGAAACCTATGGACTTAGGAATACTAATTACCTTTCTGAGCTATGTAGACATGTGAAATGGCTCATCAAAATCTAAAGTAGATCCAAACACTAACGGTGGCACAAGTGCCATAGATACACTCCAAGACTTATTGTAATATTTGTTGATAGAACAAAACCAAATCACAATCGTTTTATACATATATATATATGCGCACAGAAACCTCCTCCCTAAACCTGTTCTTGGAACGGGTTTGGCATGAGCAAATAAGGAATTGAAAAACATGTCGTTCGTCATACTTAACTTACACAGAGTGTACATGAGAATGATGAGGCACAAACAAGAGAGTTTGCACTTCCTAAAAAGTCACACAAGTACAAAATTCAACGGTACAATATTTTTTCATCGGTTAGGCTTCCGCACAGGCTTTTTGGACTACAGAATTAGAACAGACTTCCTATTTACAAGCGAAATGAACTTAAAGAATTTAAAACATGCCAACTACTGCTAATCAAAGATCAATCAAAACTCAAGCATTAAACAGATTTAACTCATGCAATAGATACTCGACCTGGGAGTCAGACTTAGACACAAGAGGAAATCACACAAACGTGAAAAACGAAAAAAAAGACACGCACGACACACAAGATAGACACATTGTTAGGAATATCTGTTTAGATTTTGATCAGCAACTAATGACTTATCTTAGCTCATAAAGGTGGTTAGTACTCTTGGTTCACTTGAACACTGTAAAAGAGGAAAATCACTAAGTATGATAGTCTAGCAAATCTTGTATAAGATGTTAGGTCTCTGAATGTAATTTTTATTTTCTTGAAGAAGACCAAGAAGAAGGCCAGTGGGAGAAGTTCAACTTTAAAATGAAGTTTTGATGACTGTACAAGATTGCTGAAGACAAACGTTATCAGATACCTATGTCCAGATATCTTTGACAAACAAGTGTTTCTCAATGAACCAGGTCTACAAAAGACATCTGAGAATGCAAGGTTTCTGAACGAGGGAAAGTGCCCACAGATATCTACACTCGGATACCTTGGATAAAACTATGTTTCTGGGAAACAATGTTTTAACAAGTATCTAGAAATGATAAGGTCTCTGGAAAGGGGCATGCAATGCTTCATAAAGCGTGCATAGTTCCGTTGGCACTACAGGACAAAAATAGTACAATGCAATAAATGCGCAGATAGAGACATCTGAACAAAAGGGGAAATCTCTGAAAAGAGACAACGTCTTCTGTAGTACTATTTATAGATATCAATAGTTTGAATTTCATTAAGCCTAACGGATACTATTCAAACGACATTATTTTCAACTATAAATATCAACACTTAGAATGCTTGAAACACACACAGAACCACACCTTGAACTTACACTGAAAATACCAAGCTTCTCTGATAATACAACTAGTGGTATCTTTTTCTCAAGCATAAAAGCCTTCAGAATACTTAATCTCTAGCTTACAGTTGCAACTAAGCTCTTGAAATCTAAGTAGCACGAAAGTTCTAAGTGTCCTGGACCTTAACAAGCATTGTTATCTGTGAAGGAATTGAATTAAGATTTCATATCTGAAATTCATTCTCTTGAACACTTATCATAGACTTGGGTCAGTAAAGAACAAGATACCATACATTGAAAAGTGTATTAAGTATACTTGATTCATAGAGCTATCTGCATAACTCAATAAGTTATTAAAGAAGCTCACCTGACAAACTACCTTAACCAACACCTTAAACGGCGTGGAGTACAGGACGTACTTAGTTTGGGAAACTAAGGAATAACTCCAAGGTTACTGAGCATAGGAAGTACTTAGTTTGGGAAACTAAGGAATAGCTCAAAAGGTTTCTGAGTACATGAAGTACTTGGCTGAGAAAGCCGGGGAATAACTCAGGGGGAACACTTGGTTGGGAACCTAGTGTATTTAGGAATTGAGAGAAGATATTTGTAAGGTTAACTCATTTATCTATCTTAGTGGATTCTAGGTCTGAGAAAGGTCGAAGTGGATTAGTTGAAGGATTATGCCACCTTCAGATACCACTATAAAGACTTGTGTTATTTACTTTCTGCAATTTATTACTTGCTTTATTTACTTTGCTAAGTATTTACACATATCTTGCTGAGCACGTGCACTTATCACAAAAAGTCTTCCGCTCTCTGAAAATAAGTATTAGATATCTTCAAAAATATCTGAGAAATTGTGTTTATCGACAGATGTTTGAAAAAGACTATTCCCCCCCCCCCCCCCCCCCTAGTATTTTACTTTGCCGTTATCTGGACCAACAAGTGGTATCAGAGCAGGAGGTTCCCAAGCCTTCTTCACTGAACCTAGATCCCAGATAAGTGCCCACTAACTGATTTTCACCTACACTTGATTTGTCTGTTTAGTGTGTTTGTTGCAAGATGTCTCTAAGTGACGCTCCAATTCTCGAGCCAGAGAATTATGAGAAATGGAAGAACAACATGAAGCTCCACCTAGAAGCCATCAGTGATGAAATGATCGAAGTAATAAAGAATGGCCCCATAGTCATTCAACAACTCAAGCAAGTCATGGAAGATTCTAATGGTAGAGACAGAGTTCCCATTGATGAAGAACCAAGTGGTGGTTCTTCACAAACAGGTGCTTTAACCAGTGGAAGACCTACTGGTCAAGTTATTTACGAGCCAAAGCCCAGAGAGCTCTGGACATCGAAAGATGCCAAGAGAAATCGACTAGATGGTCAGGCTCGCAATATCATCATACGTTCTACTCCAGAGCACATACAGTGTAAACTATAGGGTGCAAAAAACGGCGAAAGTGGCCTGGCAACTGATTAAGGAAATCTATGTCGGCACTGAAAAAACAAAGGAAAATAAGTTCGAAGTTTTGAAGCTCAAATTCAAAAATTTTAAACAAGGTCCCACAGAGACTCTTTAAGAGCTAGATTTCTGGTTTACAGCACTCATGAGTGACATGGCTGCCCTTGGTGAAAGTAATAGATATACCCAACCAGAAAAAATTAAGACTATTGTGAGAAGCCTAAATCATAACTGGGAGCATACAAAATTTTTCTACTTTAACCAAGGAATGCCAGATATCACTCCAGTGGAATGTCTCTCTCACCTTGCCACAGTTAACTATGAGACAACTCAAAGAGAACAAACAACTGAAAAGTTGCAGAATATTGCTCTAGTTGCTCAAGGAACTTCTGAAAAGAAGGATGGCAAGGAGGTGACTGAGGAGAATGCTCTTGCTGTGAAGCAAATGAGACAATATGTCAGTCTGGAGATTGAGAGAAGAAAAGTCAAAGAGAAGCTGAAAAAGCATCTAGGCTCAAATTATCACCAGTTCAAAAATATGCAGCTGTCAAGCTCGCTGAACAAGCCGGCTCAGCAAGCATCTAGTACTAAGGAAGCAGAAATTGGAAATGATATCTGTTTCTATTGTCAGAAACCTGGTCATTTTAAAAGAGATTGCCCTATTTTCATTAAGCTAAAGACAGGTGACAAGAAAGATAGAAGAAACTTCAAGAGAGGTCAGAGAGCTCTGCTCACTGAGGAAAGAAAGAAGATACAAATCCAAGTGGATGCTCTAGACATTGAGTTTGATTCTGAGGATGAAGACTCGGATGATTCCACACTACCTTCTCTAGAGATGTGTGGTGTCTCTCATGAAGTGGTTGACTTTGGTCAAAAGAAGAAAGAAGTGTGTGGAGTGGCTGAAGAAATCTTTCCAGATATCTCCAACATTGAACCTTGTCTAATGGCTGATGAGGTAACACATACTTCTTGTTACACTTATGAACGTGATGAGGAAGGAATCCAAGATCTGGAACATCTCAGAAGAGAAATTGATCTCTACGAAAGAGAATTTCTAATGGTCCGAGCTAGAGCCGAAATCCTTGAAGAAGAACAGAATTCTCATGTAAAGGAAAATTACAATTACTCAAGATATATGAGAAAAAGGATACTGAAAATGCATTTTTCAAAGCTCAGATATCTGAGACAGAAAAGTCACATAAAGAAGCATTGGCCAAACTTCAAAAGAAATGTGAAGGTCTTCTGTCTGAGATTAAGGAACTCAAAAAGAAGGAAGTATCTTTCCAATCTTATGTCAAAGCTAGTGACACTCTTACTGAAGTACAATCCTATTTTAGAGATCCTTCAGAAAAGGGAGGACTTGGGCTAGACGCACAATCAAATAGATCTACCACTTTGAATAAGAGTGATGAAAGAATAACATTTGTTAGGGCTCAGCAAGATGGTCCCCAAACAACCTATAGCATTGGCTAGAAAGCTAAGGCTGTTGACAAAGGAAAGGCAGTTGCAACCAAACCTTTGTGGGAAAAACAAGTAAAAAAGAAAACTGTTGGGAATAATTCTGAAAAGAAACATAACACTAAAAAGTATAATCACCCACAGTGCTATATCTCTCAGAAAGGAAGAATTGCAGGAGCTGGCAAATTCTCCTATGTCATGTTTTCTAGAAAGAAAATAGACTACCCAAAGACTAGCAAAGCTGCTGAGATGAGAACTCAGATAGCACCAGGTGCTCGAAATGGCATTGGCTATAAAGCCATCGGGAAACAACTTGCTCGTGAGTATAAACAAGAGCAAGAACGATGGATAAAGGCTAGGATTGCTCACATCAATTATCAAAAGTGGAAGAAAAGTCAAGCCACTAAAAATCTGAATGCCAGGGCTAGAAGAAATCTGGCAAGGAAAGCTAAGTTTGCTGATAAGCAGACTCAGCAACCTGACAGGTATCTGAAAGCACCACAAGGAGCACCAAGGAACACACTAAGGAAGAAAATAATTCTTAATAACAATTATACTAATTATTTACCTAGAATTCCTCCTTATGTTCCTGTTAGGCAAAAGAATGTCCCTAAGAAATTCATTCAGAAATGGATTCCTACAGGAAGATTGTTTAGTCCAGATGGTTCCATTGTTGGTATGAGAACCTAATCTCCTGCTTCCTGTGTTTGTGCAGAACATTCTAAAGACTAATCCAAAGTGGCATTTTGATAGCGGATGTGGGAAGCACATGACAGGAGTTAAAGCAAATCTGATTAACTACATAAATTGCAATGATGGACCAATTATTAGATTTGCTGGAGGAGATGAAATCCAACCATAGGATTTGGCAATCTAAAGTTTGGAGCCCTTACAATCTCTGAAGTACTACATGTAAAGGGATTGAAATATAATCTCCTAAGAATGAGTCAATTAGTAGACAAAGGGTACACTGTCAAGATCAAGTCAAAACTATGCAAAGTGATTGACAATGAGTCAAAGCAGACAGTCTTGGTTCCTAGGCAAAAAGGAAATCTTTATGTTGCTGACTGGGCATCTGCCAAAACTGAAGAATGTCTCATGGTGAGTCAATCTGGCCACAATGAAGAAAACTGGCTATGGCATAAGAAAATGAGTCACTTGAATTTCAAAACTCTGCTTGAATTTCAAAAATCTGCTCAGCTTGCCAAATGGGAAAACAATCCAAAACATTTTTCAAGTCTAAAACTCTAGACACTCCAGTGAAAGGCCACTGCAAATGTTACATATGGATCTTTTTGAATCCTTTGTAACTAGCTATGCAGGAAAGAAGTATTGTCTGATTTTTTTTTTTTTTTTAAGTATGGTTTGGTTGTTGTTGATGATTACTCAAGATTCACTTAGGTTATATTTCTCAAACAAAAATCTGATACAAGGGTTGAGATACCCAACTTGCTGAATAAGCTTGAAGTCATGAAAAATGACAAGGTATCTGTAATCAGAACAGACCATGGTATCGAGTTTGTGAACCAGTACATAAAAGAGTTTTGTACCTGCAAAGGTATACAACATCAATATCCTCTGTAAGGACACCACAACAAAATGGTGCTGCTGAAAGGAAGAATAGGACCCTAAAGAAGCAGCAAGAACAATGCTTGCTGACACTAAAATAAGTGAAATCTATTGGGTTGAAGCTGTTAACACAACCTGCTATACTCAAAATAGATGCTTCATTAACAAACACCATGACAAAACTCCTTACGAGCTTTTGATTGGTAGACCCCCTAGTAACAAACATCTAAGGGTGTTTGGTTGCAGATGTTTTGTTCTTAACAATGGAAAAGAATTGTTGAGAACATTTCAACCAAAAGCAGATGATGGAGTATTTCTTGGGTACTCTCTGAATAGCAAAGCCTATAGAATCTACAACAAAAGAACGCAAAAGATTGAAGAATCTGTTCATGTAGTTTTCTACGAAGGAAACAAGAAAATACCCTTGAGTGATGATCTCTCAGAAAGATTCAAAGAGCTGATGATTAAAGATTCTGAAGAAGAATCCTCAAAAGGAAACAATTCTATCATTCACTTAGAGGATGAATCTGACGATGGAAAGCAACCATTGCTTAGTAATAACAAGATGACTCTAAGACATGGCGAAGAATTTCCTATGAGAATTCCAGAAATGGAACAGGTTACAGAGAACCTTCATCATGGAGAGGTTTATGAGAATGAGATTGCTGAAAATCAAATTTCAGATACCTCTAACACGAAAAAAGTGTCAGATATCAATTGCATTTCCCATGTGCCAGATATCTCAGATACTGCACAAGTATCCTATCAAGATCATATTGATTCACATTCAGATCAAAATGATATTGATCCTACTAGTTCAAAACCCATTATGAAATGGATAAGAAATCATCCTACCAAGGATGTGATCGGTCCTTTAGACCAAGGAGTTAAAACTAGGAGAGCAATTGCTGACTCTCTTTATGGATGTTTTATCTCAAATATTGAACCTAAAACTATAGAAGAAGCATTGAAGGATCAAGATTGGATCTATGCAATGCAAGAAGAGTTGGATCAATTTGAGAGAAACAAAGTCTGAAAACTGGTTCCATTTGTTGACGGAATATCTGTAATTGGAACCAAGTGGGTTTTCAGAAATAAAATGAATGAGTCAGGTGAAATAACAAGAAACAAAGCAAGGTTGGTTGCCAAGGGATTCACCCAGACAGAAGGACTAGATTTTGATGAGTCATATGCTCCAGTTGCAAGATTGGACGCAATTAGACTATTTCTAGCCTTTGCAGCTCATAATGACTTTAAAGTTTATTAGATGGATGTTAAAAGTGCATTCCTAAACGGTGAACTTGCTGAAGAAGTCTATGTTGAACAACCACCAGGCTTTGAGGTTTCCACAAAAAGTAGAATGGTTTATAAGCTTCAGAAAGCTCTGTATGGACTGAAACAGGCTCCAAGAGCATGGTATGATACTTTAGCCAAATACTTGCTGGAAAGTGGCTTCAAGAAAGGAGATGTTGATAAAACACTCTTTACTTTGAATCATGAAGGGAAACTACTTCTAGTACAAGTATAAGTTGATGACATTATATTAGGATCTAAAGAAAGCAACTTTGTGAAGACTTTGCTGAGCTCATGAAAAGTAAATTTGAGATGAGCATGATGGGAGAATTAAACTACTTCCTAGGATTTCAAGTCAAGCAACTTAATGATGGAATATTCATTAGTCAAACAAAGTATGCAAAGGACATGCTCAACAAGTTTACTCTAAAGCCTTCTGAAAAGAATGCTAAGATACCTATGAGCATTGGAACCAAAATGACCTATACTGAATATGACAAGAGTGTTGAAGAATACAAGTATAGGAAATTGATTGGGTCTATATTTTACCTCACTGCAAATAGACCTGATATTCAATATGCAGTTAGAGTGTGTGCCAGATTTCAGACAAATCCAATGCAATCACACTACAACATTGCTATGAAAATATTAAGGTATGTAAAGGATACTGTAGAAGTTGGATTGTGGTATCCAAAAGATAGTGGATTGAGTTTAGTTGGCTATTCTGATGCTGACTATGCTGGATCATTGCTTGATAGAAAAAGCACCTCAGGAACTTGTCAATTTCTTGGTGCCAGAATGATATCATGGTTTAGTAAGAAATAAAACTCAATTGCCACATCTACCACAGAGGCTGAATATATTGCTGCTGGGTGTTGTGCTTCACAAATATTGTGGATATAACAATAACTCAGAGACTATGGACTCAATGAAGAGAAAACTTAGATTTTCTGTGACAACACAAGTGCTATTGCCATAACTCGGAATCCTAAGTTTCATGCAAGAACAAAGCACATTGATGTTAGACTAGAGACCAAGTTGAAAAAGGCAATATAGAGATACTCAAGATTGGCACTGAAGACCAACTTACAGATATCTTCACTAAGCCACTACAAGAAAGTAGATTCTTAGCTTTAAGACATAGTCTTGGACTAATGGAGCTACCAAAGAACTGAAAAAGTTCAGATATCTGAAGAAGATATCAAAAGAGGGAAAGAGATATCTGGAACGGGTATCCAGATATAGAGGGAAAAGAAACCGGAACGAGTATCCATAAAAGAAGTATCTGGAACGGATATCCAGAAACCACAGGCAAAAGGGTAAAATGACTATTTGAAGATCTCTGAGACAGGTACTCAGATATGTAGATCACTCAGTGAGGGGGAACACAAAAGAGAATAGTACAACTGTCTGCAGTCAACTACTCTCTTGAAATTTTTATTGTTTCTATCTTTGTGTAAATCATGAACAGATACCGAGTGTGAGATAGACTCAGATACAAAAATGTCCCTTAGTCACACAGAAGAGATGTGATTCAGATAGCTAATCGCCAAAATTAATTAACTGGGCACAATCACATGGGTTGATTGTGATCATTGCTGCAAAAACAATCCCAACGATTGATGAAATGGGCGTTCCATTTTAAAGGCTGAGATTAATTCTCTGTAAAATAGTGGACTGTAAAAACTCAGACGTGGCCCACTAAGCATTTAATGCAAACCGAATTTTACCCACGCCTTACTGCACGTACATAGATACAAATGCACAAAATTAATTTGTGTATTTTTTCTGTTGGAATTGCACTGCTATATATATAGGATTTTGACAAAAGAAATCACTTTCGCCTAATCCTACATTTGCTCTTGCACAAAAACTGCAAAATTCTCTCAAATCTTTCTACAATTTTTTCTGCAACATCTGATTCCCTCTTAGTGTTTCTGCAAAGAATCACTAATTTCCTACCTTAATCTCTTCTCGTCTTTCAAAAACTTCACTATTTAAAGAGATGGCTCCCAAACGTGCTTCTACTCAGAAATCTCAAGCTACTACATCTGGTACTGCTGAAAAGCAAGCACCAGTGCTAGTTATAATAAACAATCGGTTGATTGGAGATTCAATCCTGATCATTGGACTTCAAATCACAGGATGATTTGGGGTGGTGCCATGATTGAGGAATACCTGGTAGCTGTAATAGAAAACCAAACTGACAGAAAGTTGGAACTTGATATGCTTGAAAAGGCACAAATCAAGGGCTTTCTATCTGCTCTTCCCAGTGGAGTTTCTTCACTGGATGTCCTGGAGTTTTACAATAATTCCACGATTATCTCCAGAGTCTCTGAAGGCACTGAGACAGTGTCTATCATGACCAAAGTCCAAGGACAAGAAATCTTGTTTGATGAAATAGCTTTCTGTGAGCTGTTTAAACTTCAAAATCTTGGAAAGGATTTTGAAATTGACACCAAGGATGAAGACCTCCTTGAAGGTGTGAAGAAACTATACAGTGATGTGTGTGATCTTGACAAGCCAGACACCCCCATCAACTTTAAGCTTGCTGACATAAGGACCAGACATCTATTGGTCCACTGGGATGTGTTGGCATGTATCCTTCACAGATGCTTTGATGGTCTACAAGGAGGTGCTGACTAGATAAGCCAAGAACGCTGGATGATGATGTTCTTGTTGAATCAACAAGACAAAAGGCTGGAAAACCCTTTTAATTGGGGAAAGTACGCCTTCATGAAATTTGTTAAGAAGATACAAGGCTTTGAGACTAAAATCGTTAAGGACCTTGCTGAGCCAAAAGCCACAGTAAGCTATGTACTGAAGATTTGCTACTTACTGGAGTGCCTTGGCATTGAGCTCAGAGAGACGGCAGACATTGCCAATAGTAACCTACTCTACAAATATGAGTATACAAACATGATGAAAAAGGTTACTGCATCTCATAAAGGTTCCAAGAAATGAAAAACTGATGAGGTATCTGAAGGTTCCATTGCTACCAAGAGGCCCAGAACCTCACAAAAGAAGTCTGCTGGCAAATTAGAAGGCATACCCTCTATGGATATGACTCTCAGATACCTGCCGCCACTGCTGATGAACTCATCAATGCAGATGAACTCATAAATGCTGCAGAGTGCCTTGCAGATGAACTTACCAATGCTGATAAAAACAGCGAGAAACTTCAAACTCTCTCTGCAGAAGCAGCAGGGATTGTTGATAACTCCGTTCTAGATTTCGATGACGAATCGGACGAGGAGAAGATCCAAGCCCCCAAGGTTACTGAAAAAGTAACCAAGGCCAAGGGAAAGAGGACTAAAAGGTCCATGGTTGCTGAGAAAGCAACTAGCTCAAAGGTTGCTGAACAAGCACCTATAGCAAAGGTTGTTGGTGCCAACACACCATCAGGGAAAGTCACGTATAATCAACTTCAAGAGGCCCTGATGAGTGGTGACCTAGTGTTGGTAGACGCTGATGTCAAAACCACACTTAAAAATCTGGAAGAGCTCTCAAATGCTCAAACTTCTGCTTCCAGACAACCACAACAACCACAACCATAACAGCCACAAGTGGTTGATGAAATGGTCAATGAACTCCATTCGACATACCAACAATGCAATATGTTGAAGAAAATCCTGCAAATGAGCAGGTTCCCCAACTCCTAGAGAAGGATCAAATTGAGACATCTGCTTAGAATGATCAACCAGGGGAGGCAACTGAGTTGCACACTCAGGATAGGTCCGAAGTACCTGAAACATCAAACAAAGAAACTGAAATGGAACAACAAGACCTAAGCCTAGAAGGGTCACAAGTTCCAGAGACCAATCAGCCTGACACTGCTTAGGTAGCTGAATGGTATAACTCTCTACTTGTGATATTTTATGTTTATTAATCTTGTTATTTAATAAAAATTTCTTTGTTACAGGCTGAATTAGAAACACAAGAACAAGAGGAAGCTGGAAAGCTTGCCTTAGAGACTGAGAAAGAGGCTACCACAACCTCACCACAGGTGATAAAGAGTTCCTTAAGATATTACTTTTCACTTATATGTTAATACATTTAACTAATTAAGTGGATGTTTCTAATAGGCTCCAACTGAGAAAGAAGAAGATAAGGCAGAAATGCCAGAAAAGGACCCAAAAATCGTCAAGGTTTCTGAAGAAAATGTCATTGAGCCTTCTAGTGTGAAGGTATATAAAACTCAGTGATAAACATTCTTCATCATGGGTTAATATAAATTCTTCTCTAATTACTCAATACTTTCTACTTACAGGCTCATTCAGTAGTAGAAGTGCAAGGGGAAAGAGTTGCGACATCCCCCGCACCCATTGAAATTGATGAAGCCCCCAAGGCAACATCACCAGAAAGAACACCAGAAACTGAGAAAGTTTCTGAGAAAAAGGATTCTGAGCTTCCTGTTAAGGAAGTAAGTGAAAAACTCAGAGATCATTGAAGCTTAATTGCATATATTCTTTCATGAGAATTTCCTAAGCATTGTGATAATTTTAATTCTCAGGATCAAGTAGAAAGAAAGGTTGATGAGGACCAGACTCCCAAGTCTCCACCTCACAACAAGATATCTGAGGCACCCCCTGCCTCAGTAGTACAAGTCTCTGAGCCTGATGTACTCATTCAGGTAACCCAGAAACCTAACTACACTAGTACTCAGATATCTACACAAGTTTTGAATCTAATTCAAAACTCTTTCTTTCAGGCTCAAACAAGTGTGCCAAAGGTCTCTGCATTCTCATCAGAAGACCTGCTTCCATTCTTCAAAACCCACACGCTCAAGAAACATCTCAAGTGTTTCAAAAAGTGGCAAAAGCTCAGAAGCTCAGATCTGACAGAATTAACAAAGGTGACTGATCACCAATTGATAAGAGTCAGAGCTTTTGACTTAGAGACTCATGTCCATGCTATGTTCCCAACAGAGCAGTACTCTTTTGCTACTCTGATGCATAAGGACTTTGTCAAAGAAGCTGCACACAAGCTCATAGAAGCTTTTGAGAAGGCAGATGGTCAGACCAGAATGCAGATGACATTTAAGCCTACTTTGCCCCAAACTCTACAATTCATACCCTCTGAGCAAGAGGAAGTTAATGGGCAAATGGTCACTATTACAAAAGTGATCAATCTGGTCTCTAAAGATGAAGAAGAGAAGGAGACTGATGAGAATGACTATGAAGAACCTTCTTCTAAGCATCACAAGGATGAGGATGATAAAAAGGATGATGATGATGCCCCTGCACCAGGGACTGGAGGGATTGCACAAGGTACTAATACCTCAGTTGCAGAAAAGCACACTGAGAGGACATCACAAAAATCCCCTCCTCCATCTCCTCAGAAATCCACCCATCCATCTCCTCAACCAAAGGACTCTACTGAACAAGTAGTTGAGCACTTTGAGAACAACACTCAGAAAATATTGGATGCACAAGCTAGAGTTGCTCAACTCAAACAACTATTGAAGGAAGAACAATAGCTAAATCTTCAACTGGAAGAGAAGATAGCTGAATCTAAAGAAAAGCTCCAAAAGATTGAAGATCAAACAATCAAGGAAATGGAAGCTTATGCTGAAATGAAAGAACTCCAGCTTGTTGTTCAGGCAATTGTTGAGGAATTAGATACTGAGCAAGTATCTAGAGACAAGCATGATGCTAAGGCTGCATTACCAAAAGATGTACCATCCTCCTCACTGAAAGGAAAGAAGCCCATCTTTGAGATGGTTGCTGGTCTAGAAAACATTGATGAAAATGTCCCAGAGGATGAAGATCACTGGGCTGATGACTCAGATGATGAAAAAGATAAGGCATTGATGAAAATGTCCCAGAGGATGAAGATCACTGGGCTGATGACTTAGATGATGAAAAAGACAAGGCATTGGCAGAATACCGCAATGAACACTTGGCGGTTTCTCATTTGAAAAGGAAGCTGATTGCTCCTGAAATATTTAGCAAGCTGCCAAATGTCAACTCCAATGAATACTTGAACAGATATCAAGTACTGGCTAAATTGAAAAAGGAGTTGTCTTCTCAAGATAAAGCTACCATTACATCAGTCCCTGCAGAAATGAAGACATTCACTAAGCTCATCACTCAGAGAACAACCAGTCTAGTCGTTGCTCAGAAAGATCTAGGCATGGTTAGGGAAGATGACCAAAACTTGGCTGCAAAAGCCTTTGAAAGAGGCTAGCTATGCTACTGGAAAAGCAGATGGTATTCAAGGCCCACTGGCAGAGCTCACTGATAAGGAAACAGGTCTTATCAAACAAAATCAGGAGCTCAAGGCTAATATGGAAAAGTTGGTTGCTTCTTACAACTATTTACAGGGCAACTTTGACTCCCTTTTAGAATCCTTTGTGATTCTTAGTCAGTCAACAATGACTAAGGGGGGAGGATTTCAAGGTGCTCAGAGAGGAAGAGGAAGAGGAAACAAAAGAAAATCTGAACAACCACCTCTCAGAATATATGAGTCCTCCTCCAGTCAGACTGCTCTACAGATAGTGGCCACCACTCAACAACTTCCTGAAAAAGGATTGACAATAAGGGCCAGAACACAGAAACCTCCAAGGAGTACCAAGGCTCCAAGGAGAAGACAAGTAAGAGGGATTGATGAGTCTTCTGAAGAAAAAGAAGAAGAAGGCCAAATCAAATCCCAGGACAATGAAGAAGGCTGCAAAACCTTCACAAGAATTAATCTTGATGATGATGATGAAGAGACTGATGAAGATGAAGCTCCTCTTCACAAGAAAAGAAAAAAGGTTGATAGCCTATCTGAGCCCATAGCTGCAAAGCCTTTGGCAGCTAAAACACCCTCTGGAAATACCAAGTCTGTTGGTCCAGATAACGGCAAAGTACAATACTAGAAGGGGGGGTGAATAGTCTTTTAAAACTTTTGTCGATAAACACAATTTCTCAGAAACCTGGGGGTTTCTAATACTCAAATTCAGAGCGCGGAAGACTTTAAGATAGGTAAGTGCAGAAACAATAAGTATGTGTGTGTGCTTTGTTGAAGTGTAAATACAGAAAGGTAAATGACACAACAAGTATAGTGGTATATGGAGGTGGTGTAATCCTCCAACTAATCCACTTCGGTCTTTCTGATACCTAGAATTCACTAGAACAGATAATTGAGTTCACCTTACAATAATCCTATTCTAAGATTCTTAAACAAATGGTTCCCAACCAAATGTTCCCCCTGAGTTATTCCCCAGCTCCTAGAGCTAAGTACTTCCTCTACTCAGATAACCTTGGAGTTATTCCTTGATTTCCCAAATCAAGTACTTCCTCTACTCCGATAACCTTGGAGTTATTCCTTGATTTCCCAAATCAAGTACTTCCTCTACTCCACGCCTTGATGGTGTTGGTTATAAGGTTTGTCAGAGTAGCTTCTCGTATAACTTTTCAGTTATGTTTTCAGAGAGCCTAATAGAACAAGACTACTTAATACACTTGTTCAGTGGATGGCAGTCTGCTCTTTACTGACCCAAGTAATTGATGTCCGTTCTGGAGAATGAGCTTCAGAAAGGGTATCTGATAGTTCAATTCTTTCACGAATAACAATCTCTTGTTAAGGTTCAGGTCAACATAGAACTACTAGTGATTCTTCGAGCAACAAAAAGCTTTCAGAAAGGGTAGTAGAGTGCTTGAGAGAATACTTTGCTTGATGGTAAGTTTGCAAGATAGAGCGTTCTAAGGTGTATTTCTCAGCATCTAAGTGTGTGATATATATAGATGAATTTGAGAGTTGTTAGAATGATATCCGTTAGACACAATTCAAATTTAGTCCATACTTATCTTGAAATGAGTACTCAGAAGTCCTTGTCTCATGTCTCAGAGAGGACTGTGGTTCAGCGGCTTTTCTGCTGATGCAATTAATGCACTTGTACTATTTCTTGTCCTGTAGTCTTCAACGGATACATGAGCCTTTCTGATGGCTTGCATGCTCCATACTCATGATGTCATATGTCCAGAATCATATTTCAAAAGTAAGTAAATATACTTAAGAAAGGATTAAGGACATAGTCTTTCTGAGTTAGACTAAACCTTGATATCTTCATAAATCTTGTGCAATCTTCAGTCTTCTAATCTTCAGAAAAGCTCCATTGCTAGGATTGATCTTCATGGTCTTCTAGAAATAAAAATTACACTTAGAGACCTATAATCCTAATACAAGATTTACTAGACTAATCATACTCAGTGACTTCCTCTTTTACAATGTTCAAGTGAACCAAGAGTACAATCACCTTTCTGGCTAAGATAAGAACATGTGATGAGTGATCAAAATACTAATAGATATTCCTAACAAATTTCCCCCTTTTTGATCAGTCATCCATGACTATCTTTTAAGTCCTATTACAAATTTGTAATCCTGGAAGAGAAAACAATCCACCACTTAATCATTTCAAATGATATTCAATTTTAGTTGAATTAAGTGCAGAAAGTAAACATCAACCAAATCACAAGAAGTGATCTTTGCTGATAAGTTGTCATCTATTAGAATGTATCTGAGAGTATGATCTTCAGATAGGTACAGTTTACAGAATAAGATGCAACTTTTACAGATAGAGAAATTTAGAAACAATCAGCAAGATTACAAAAAGTAACAAAACATACTAAGTAAATTAGAACAAAGGAGAATCCAAGCTCCAAGAGAGTATTCTAATGTTACTAGTCTTGAAGTCTTCAGAAATGCAACTTGGGTTCAGATACCTCAAGTTCTTCAGCACCCTTTTTGGATTATTTGATGTTGTCATCCACTTCTCTACAGTCTTGGACATATTCATAGAGTATCCTTCTGACAGATAGTTTTGTCTTTCTGGATAGCTCACAAATCTCTTTGTAGCTCTTGCCAAGATTGTAGTTCTTCTTGATGAAGTGTTTGACCCAGAAATATTTTCCCCAGACCCAGGCATGGTCTACTTGCAGCTCAGATGGTTTGAAGTACTTGTATATTTCCTCCAAGTAATGAATGTCATCCAGATATTCATCCTTTGTCATGTAGAATGATTCATAGGGATGAACACCTAGCTTGTTCTGCTTGCTGAAAGAACCATCCAATTTTCTTACCTTGTGCACATCTTCTGGCTTGGGGTAAGGACAGGCAAAAGAAAGATCCATCTTTCTGGCATCATTCCTCTTTTCTACTTCGAAGTTTAGTCAGGCATGGAGATGCTCAGGTTTTAGCAAATCTGGCCTGTCTTTTCTCCATTCCAAGATCTGGTTGAAGATAGGAGTTGGAAACCTTTTGTTGACTAGTAGATGTTGTAGCTCAAGGAACCAAAATCCACTCCTATTATGAATGCACCTATATGAAGACTCTTCATTGCTGGTCTTCACATATTCAATTTGGGCAGCAGCTGGCCTTTCTTGATGAGTACTTGTGTTTACTCTGCCAAACTGTGTGTCCCTCCTTGATCTTCTATCTGGTGGCCTTCTGCCAGGAGATCTTCTGAGTCTTTCTTCTTGCCTTGGGGCTGTGCTGGTAGATCCTCCTTGTTGTTGCCAAAAGGAGTTCTGGCTGCTAAGGGCTTTGCTGCCAGAGGAGGTTGTGAAGTAGTTGCTTGTCTCCTTTTCTTGTGAAGTGGATGTTCATCTGTGTCAGAATCATCCTCATCATCATTGAAGTTCAAAATTGGAGACTTGCAGCTTTCTTAGCCTCTCACTTCTCCTTCTTCCTTCTCTTCTTCTTCAGAAGTCTTCTTCTCTTCTGAGATTCTAAGGGACTTGGCTCCCTTAGTTATCATACTCGTCAGCCTTCTGGCTGGTTGATCTGGAACAACTTCTTCAGCAAGGGTGTCTCCAGTGGTGTCCTTAATGATAAGTTGACTTGAGGAGGGAGGATTTGATTGTTTTCTTTTTCTTCCTCTGCCTTTCTGAGGCATCTCTTCCCCCTTAGTCATGAATGACTGACTCATGATAGCATAAGCTTCAAAGAGTGATTCAAAGTTCTTTTGGAGATTGTTGTGCACCCTGACTAATTCTTGAAGTTCCTTCTTCAGCTCTTTGTTCTACCTAACCAGTTCCTGCTCCTTTCTGTTGAGCTCTTCAAGCGGCCTTAGGATGGTGTTGGCTTGCAGGACAGCATGGTTGGCTTCATTCAATGCTGCATTAGCATTGTTACAATCCTCATCCCTGACCAACCCTAGGTCTTTCTGAGAGAGAGCTATGCTGGTTGCTCTGTTGAGTAAAGCAGCAACCAATGGCTTCATCTCTTCTGGGATGGATTTTAGCACTTATGTGTCTTGGGCAACTAGTGTCTCTCTGAGTTCCAAAAAGACACTGTTCCTTGCACGGTGCTCTTCACTTCTTGAACTACCTGGTGCAGAGAAGATATGAGGAGCAAGTAGGGCTCTCTTTTGTTGAGTGATAAATCTCTCATCTTCTTCTGCAGTAATCAAGTTGCGTTCTTCTTCAGCATCACTCTCATAATCCTTCTCTGGGATTGTTTGCAAGTTGGCTAACATCTTTTGTTTGCCTTGGAGTATGCTGGCCTTCTAAGAGGATGTAGAAGGTCTTTTTGATGCAGCCTCAGCATCATGCTCTTCATCATCATTGCCATCCATGGCATCTATCTCAGCAGCTGTGACAACAATGGCATTCTTCAGATTTCTTTGCTCATCCAGAAGGGCCAATTCAGTAGCATTAGCTTCTCTGAGCTTTTGAATCTTAGCCTCCTTTTAATCAACAAGAGCTTGACACTCAATGCTGATTCTCTGTTCTTCTTCCAACACCTTTCTGAGTTGTTCAATCCTGAACTCAACGGCTGAAATTTCTTCTATGGCATCATCGTGCTCAGCCTGTTGGATATCTTGATGAGACTTGGGAGGTGATGATGATGGGGTTCTTTGAACATTGGAAGGAATAGCCTATTCTCCACTTCCGTTGTTGGCTTTTTGAATCCCACCTTGTCCAGGTTGAGGATCATCATTCTGGTCATAATCATCATCATCACTCTTGTTCTTTGCTTCTTGGTTTGGATGCTCAGAGGGAGGTTCTTGATAATCATTTTTATCCATCACTTCCTCATCTTCAGAAACCAGGTTGATCACATCAGGAAGTGTGATCATCCTCCCATTAACTTCCTCTTGCTTAGTTGGGTAGGTTGTGAGCTTGTTGGGCAAGGCAGGATGGGTCACCATCTGCTCTTGGGTTTGAGCACCCGGAGACTTGAAATCTGCTGTAAGTCATTGTGCTACTTCATGAATTAAGTCTTCATGCATCAGAGTGGCAAATGAGTAGGACTTTGTTGGGAACAATGCATGGATGTGATCCTCCAGATTGAAGGCGATTGCTCTCTTCTCTGGGATGTCGATTACTCTGGCTACTTCAGAAAGGTCAGCCTTTCTGAGTTTCAGCCATTGTCTGAAACACTTGAGATGTTTCTTTAAAGTGTGCTTCTGGAAGGCTTTCAGTAAATCAACTGGCACTAGACTTTGAGCCTGAAAGAAAGGGATCAAGTTAGCTTTGTTCAAACCACTTGTGTTAGTATCTGTGTGCAAAAGTAAACTTTCTGAGCATACCTGTGTAGAAACACTAGGCTCATCTGCTTGGACTTCTGCTTGTTTGGGCACAGAGGCCTCATATACCTTGTTGTGAGGAGAAGTCTGATCCTCATCAACCTTTCTTTCTGCTTGAACCTGAGAATTAAAATCAAATATGTTTAGAAACTGTTAACAAAAAAGATAAGTTGAAAAATGCTTTCTGAGACTTCACTTACTTCCAAGTGAGGAAGCTCAGTGGCATCTTTCTCAGAAACCTTGGGGGTTTCTGGAACCTTTTATGCTGACTCTACTTCTTCAGCATTGCGAGTTTCTTTTGGAGGAGATAAGACCACAGTCTCTCCTTCCAATTGTTCTTCTGACTGAGCCTGTAAGAACAAACATAAGAGATTTAGTCGTGGGTTTTCCTGATTACTTACCTTCTCAGCAGAAGGCTCAGTAAATACTTCCTCAGAGAGCTTTTCAACCTCTGGAATCTCTTGGTTTTGGGGTGTTGGTTCCACCACCACTACTTCCTCAGTTGGAGCCTAAATAAGACACAAAAAGAATTTAGAACAAAAGATATGAATATTTCAAGCAAGTTATTTCTTATTCAGAGATAACTTAACTACCTGTAGGACAGGCTCTTCTTGTTGTTCTGAGGTTGGAGGAACCTCTTCTTCATTCAGAGGGGTGGACAAATTAACTTCCCCCTGAAAGTGTGTCTCGATGTTGCCTGTAACAAATGAAGCTTATGAGTAACAAGTTAACATTTTAATGTTGACAAGTTAGATACAAACTACTTTTGCTACCTGAATAGGGTCAGACTGGCCATTGGTCTCTTGGACTTGTGGTGATTCCACAGTCTCTCTGTGCTCATTGTTGGTCTCCTCTGCAGTAACATTCTGAGTCTCCATCTCAGTTTGATCCCTTTCTGAGAGTTGAGCACTCTCAGAAGGTTGAGGAATCTGTGTTAAAACAGTATTTTCTTCAGCAACATTAAGTGCTGGCATTGTGAATGTGGAAGCAATGGCGACATCTTCCATCATTCTATTTTCTTCTCCCAGACCTTCTTCTTCCTGCTGGGCAGAAGTGTTCCTTTGACCTTGAGGAGCTGAGCTAGATGCTCCTCCATGTGTTTCTATCTTGGACCTCTTGAGTGCCTCTAGGATTTGTTCATCCTCTTCAAAGTCACTGTCTAGATTGGGAGCTGACCCATCTATAATGTTGTGGTCATCCATTGATAGTTCTGGAGCTGCCTGACACATAATCTTTGGTGCTTTCTGGAACCGCCTTTCTGGGCGAACAACATTTTGAGACCTTGTCTCCAGAAGGTTGTGCTTCTATTTCCTTTTGTTGGGGCTTAGGTACTCTTCTATGTTGAGTCCTATTTCTCTTGGCAATTTGAGGTTGAGCTGAAGCTGGCATAGAAACCTGATCACCTTGCTGGGCAGTTTCTTCTTCTTCTACCTCTATGAGTGCTTTGTTAGCAGCAAGTCTCTCCTTTTCTTCAAAGGCGTGTCTTAAAAGGGAGTTGGTGACTGGGATTTCCTGCCTCTCTCTGAGAGTGATTCCCATTGTTTCCAGAATGTCACAAATTCTGAGGCCAAAGTGCATATTGGCCTTTGGCTCAGCAAGGCCATTGATGATTTTGGTCTCAAATTCCTCAATATGTACAAGGAATTTGTTGAAGGTGTACTTCCCCCAGTTAAAGTGGGTTTCCTGCCCTTCATCCTTCTAGTTCTGAAGATGCATCATCATCCATCTCTCCATGCTTATCTGGTCCACTCCACCTTTGTTGCCATCAAAGCAACGGACCAGAATGAGAGCTAAAGTACTCCAGTGTTTCTGGAGATGACTAGTTCTGATGTCTTTCAGAACAAATTCTCCTGGGCAACCCTTGCATTCTCTAATTGGATTGCTTCAAATAGCTCTTTAACACCTTGGATCATGGAAGCATCCTTCATGTTGATGTCTTCAATTATTCCTCGATTTTTCAATCGGAATATCTTGCAGAAAGTCTTGTAGTCTAGGACAATTTCTTGTCCTTGAACTTCAATCTGCATATATTTTTCTTCTTCATCATTAACAACCTTTGTGAAGATTTTGGAGTTGTTATAGAACTCCAGCACATCTAGTGTGGATAGTCCACTGGGTGCAGCAGACAGAAACTTGAAGATATGGGAACTTTTCAACATCCCCAATATCAGTTTCCTATCTGGTCTTGAAGGTATGACTGCTTGAACATACTTCTTTACTAGAAAAGCTCCCCGATTCATTTTGTGGTTAGGGTTCCAGTCAGATGGTGTGAATTTTCCCAGAAGGCGTTTATTCAACACCTTAAGTTCCTTTCCTCCTTGCGTTTCAGCAGGAGCAGATGATGCGGCCTTAGGGTTCTTGGTGGTCATCTTCTTGGGTGCCATCTCTTATATAGATTCTTGAGTGAGTGTTTTCAGAGGGGTTTTGCAAGATTAATCGGGATTAGCCTATCTTTTCAGAAGACTAAACACAAGAATTTGAGCTTGCAGCAGGGGTTTTGCAAAAATCTAAAGAGATTTTGCTGTTTTGATGCAAATATGAAATTTCGGAATTGGTAAAAGTGTTTGTCTTTTGCCCAAGTCCTATATATATATAGCAAACAAAATGTACATAGATACAACATACATACAACTGAATATGAATGCGTGTCTTTGTATCTGCAGAGGCGTGGTATCACACACGTCCTTCATTAAATGCGTAGTGGGCCATGTCTGCATTTCTCAACAGACATTACTTGCTTTGTTTTAATCTCAACCGTTGAGATCAAACGTTTATTCATCAAGGGCTTATATTGAATATCTTGTAATGATATCAATCAAAAAATGGTATTGTGCCGACTTGATGGATTTTTGACAAGTTATATCCATTATGTCACTTAGTAAAGAGTAAGGACACTTAATCGTTTGAACTTATCATTCTGAGTGTCAAGTCCTTATCTTTATATTGTTTATCATAAAAATGGCAAAAATACAAGACATTGGACATGTTTGACTTCCAGAACTTATACTTTTTTGGGCATTGTGTGTCTTTTTCTCGTTATGACTAAATAGCTTTCTGAATTCAAGTGTCAGAAGCTTCAGTTGTTTGAATGTATTTGACCCACTCTCAGTAAGTAAGTTCTAGTCTTATTTACTTATTGAGTGTGTACCAACCTTTGCCTTTCGGGAAACCCATTCCAGAAATGTTTTGGCTTTCTGAGTGTTGCTACTCAGAAACCTTTGCATCACTTCTTATCAACTTGGCTTTCTGAGAACCTATTCTCAGAGGCCTACTTCTTTTCTACCTCACTTACTCAGACTTTAGAGATTCAGGACATTTTCCAGTCTTAGGCATCTCCATTAATCCAAGATTATGTCTTAAAGTCAAGAACCGACTTTCTTTTAGGGGCTTGGTGAAGATATCTGCAAGTTGGTCTTCTGTGCCAATCTTGAGTATCTCTATATTGCCTTCCTCAACATGGTCTCTGATGAAGTGGTGTCTAACATCAATGTGCTTTGTTCTGGCATGGAAGTTAGGGTTCTGTGTGATTGCAATAGCACTTGTGTTATCACAAAAAATGGGAGTTTTCTCTATTGAGTCCATAGTCTCTGAGTTGTTGTTGAATCCACAGAATTTGTGTTGCACAACAACCAATAGCAATATATTCAGCCTCTGTGGTAGAAGTTGCAATTGAGTTTTGCTTCTTGCTAAACCATGAGATAAGTCTAGTTCCCAGAAACTAACAAGTTCCTGAGGTACTTTTCCTATCAAGCATTGATCCAGCATAATCAGCATCTGAGTAACCAGCCAAACTCAATCCACTTTCTTTAGGATACCACAAACCTACATCTATTGTACCTTTCACATACCTTAATATTTTCATAGCAATGTTGTAGTGTGATTGCATTGGATTTGTTTGAAATCTAGCACACACTCCAACTGCATATTGAATATCAGGTCTGCTTGCAGTAAGGTAAAGTAGTAAACCTATCAATTTCCTATATTTGTGTTCATCAACACTCTTATCTGATTCAGTATAGGTCATCTTGGTTCCTATGCTCATAGGTATCTTAGCATTCTTTTCAGAAGGCTTAATATTGAACTTTGTGAGCATGTCTTTTGCATACTTTGTCTGACTAATGAATATTCCATCATTGAGTTACTTGACTTGCAATCCTAGGAAATATTTCAATTCTCCCACATGCTCATCTCAAACTTACTTTTTCATGAGATTTGCAAAGTCATCACAAAGTTGCTTGTCCTTAGATCCAAATATGATGTCATCAACATATACTTGAACTAAGAGTAGTTTCCCATCATGATTTAAAGTAACTAAAGTTTTATCAACTTCACCTTTCTTGAAACCACTTTCCAGAAGGTATTTGGCCAAAGTGTCATACCATGCTCTTGGAGCCTGTTTCAGTCCATATAGAGATTTCTGTAGCTTATAGACCATTCTACCTTCTGAGGAAACTTCAAAGCCAGGTGGTTGCTCAACATAGACTTCCTCAGTGAGTTCACCATTCAAGAATGCACTCTTGACATCCATCTGATAAACTTTAAAGTCTTTGTGAGCTGCAAAGGCCAAAAAGAGTCTTATTGCATCCAACCTGGCAACTGGTGCATATGACTCATCAAAATCTAAACCTTCAGTCTAGGTGAATCCCTTGGCAACCAACCTTGCTTTGTTTCTGGTTATTTCACCAGATTCATTCATCTTGTTTCTGAAAACCCACTTAGTTCCAACCACAGATATTCCTTCTACAAATGGAACTAGTTTCCAGACTTTGTTTCTCTCAAACTGATCCAACTCATCTTGCATTGCAGAGATCCAGTCTTGGTCTCTTAATGCTTCTTCTATAGTTTTAGGTTCATTGTTTGAGATGAAACATCCAAAGAGAGAATTAGCATTTTCAGCTATTGCTCTCCTAGTCCTAACACCTTGATTGATTGGTCCAATCACATCTTTTGCAGGATGATCCTTGATCCATCTCATCATGGGTTTAGGGCTAGTAGGGTCAATATCTAAGTGATTTGAATGTGAATCACTATGATTATGACTTGATACTTTTTCAGTATCTGAGACATTTTGCTCCACAGAAGGTCGGTGAATGTCTGACACTTGCTCAGTGTGAGAGCTTTCTGGGACATGCCTGTCAGAGAGGTCATTTCTAGAGTTAGCTCTCTGATGAACATCTACAGTTTCCATTTCTGGAATTCTCATAGGAAATTCTTCATCATGTCTAAGAATCATCTGGTTGTTACTAGGCATTTCATGCTTTTCTTCGTCAGAGTCATCCTCTCTTTCCACAATGATGTTTTTCCTTTTCGAGGGTTCTTCTTCAGAATCCTTTAACATTAGTTCCTTGAACCTTTTTGAGAGTTCATCAGCAAGGGGTGTTTTCTTGCTTCCTTCATAGAATACAATATGAACTGATTGAAATGTTCTTTGTTCTTTTGTTCTTTTGTTCAATCTTCAATCTTAGGGGGTTGTAAACTCTGTATGCTTTGTTCTTCATAGAATAACCAAGAAACACACCTTCATCTGCCTTTGGTTGAAATGTTCTTAGATACTCTTTTCCATTGTTAAGAACAAAACATCTACAACCAAATACTTTCAGATGTTTGATATTAGGGGGTCTACCAACCAAGAGTTCATAGGGGGTCTTGTCATGGTGTTTGTTTATCAAACATCTGTTCTGTGTGTAGCATGATGTGTTTACAGCTTCAACCCAATAAACTTCACTTATTTCAGTGTCATCTGGCATTGTCCTTGCTGCTTCTTTAAGGGTTCTATTTTTTCCTTTCTGCAACACCATTTTGTTGTGGTGTTCTCACAGAGGAAAGTTGGTGTTCTCACAGAGGAAAGCTGGTACAAAACTCCTTAAAGTACTGGTTGACAAACTCAGTACCATGGTCTGTTCTGATTGCAGATACCTTGTCATTTTTCATGACTTCAAGCTTATTCAGCAAGTTTGGTATCTCCACCCTAGCATCATATTTGTGTTTCAAAAAGACAACCCAACTGAATCTTGAGAAGTCATCTACAACAACCAGACCATCCTTCTTTCCTGTATAACTAGTTACAGATGATTCAAAAAGATCCATGTGTAATAGTTGCAGTTGTCTAACACTAGAGTGTCTGGTTTTGGACTATAAAGAGATCTTGGATTGTTTCCCCATCTGACAGGCAGAACATATATCATCCTCTCTGAAAGATGTTTTGGGAAGGCCAACCACTAACTCTTTCTTGGCAAGTTTGTTCAGAGTTTTGAAATTCAAGTGACTCATTCTTTTGTGCCATAACCAGTGCTCTTCTGTGTTACCTGATTTACTCACCATCAGACATTCTTCAGTTGTGGCAGATGCCCAATAGGCAACATAAAGACTGCCTTTCCGCTGATCAACCAAGACTGTCTACTTTGACTCATTGTCTATAAGTTTGCAATACTTTGCTTTGAATTTCACAGTGAATCCCTTGTCCGCAAATTGGCTCATGCTAAATAGATTATATTTCAAACCTTTAACATGTAATACGTCAGTGATTGTTAATGATCCCAATTTGACGTTGCCAGATCCCAGAGAGGGATTTAATTCTCCTCCAGCAAATCTGATGTCTGGTCTAGTGTTGCAAGCATTGTAGTTGACAGATTTGCTTTGTCTCCTGTCATGTGCTTTTCGCATTCACTATCAAATAGCCATTGAGCCTTAGCCCAAGAGGAGTTATGCACAAAACAGGAAACAGGAGTTAGGTTCTTGTAACCACTTAGACTAAACATTCTTCCAGTAGGAATCCATTTTTTAGTGAATTTCTTGGGAGTTTGTTTTTGTCTAACTTGATCAGAAGGAGATGCAATAAAATCAGTAATTTTGATCTCAATCTTCCTTCTTGGGGTGTTTCTAGGTGTTCCCTTTGGTGCTTCGGACCACAGGTTTACGGGTTGCTTTTCAGCAAACTTAGCCTTTCTGGCCAGGTTCCTTCTAGCTCTGGCATTAAGTTTTTCAGTGGCTTGAGATTTCTTCCACTTCTGTTTATTGCTACGTGAAATATCAGCCTTGCGCCATTGTTCTTGTCCTTCCTTATATTGTTGCAGAAGGACTTTTCCAATAGCACGATAGCCAATGCCATTTCGAACACCTTTGGCTTTCTGAATGCGCTCTTCAGAAGCCTTACTAGTTTCTACACCATCTTTATTTTCATAAAATGATACAGTAGAGAATTTGCCTATTCCATCAATTCTTCCCTTCCTAGTAATGCAGCAATGTGGATGGTTGCATGTCTGAGGGTTGTATTTCTTTTCAGAAACCTTATCCACATGTTTCTTGTGAACTTGTTGTTCTTTCAAAGTCTGGGTTGCAACTCCTTTTCCTTTGTCAACTATCCTAGCTTTCTGACTAATGCTATAGGTGGTTGAAGAATCATTCTGTTGACTTTTTACAAAGATCAACCTTTCATCACTCTTCTTCAGAGGAGATGAATTACTTGATTGTTCATCAAGTCCAAGTCCACCTTTCTCAGAGGGATCTCTCAGATAGGATTGAACCTCAGAAAGCAGCTTCATTATAAGATAGGATTGAAAGGATAGCTCTTTCTCTCAGATAGGATTGAACCTTTGCATAAGATTGGAAGGATAGCTCTTTCTTTCTGAGTTCTTCATTCTCATAAAGCAGCTTCATTATTTTCTTATTAAGTTCATCCAAGGCTAGTTTGTGAGAATTTTCATTCTCAGATATCTGAGCTTTCAGAAAGGCTATTTCAGCGTTCTTGTTCTTAGATACTCTGGTTAGCTCAGAAACCTCTTTTTCAAGAGTTTCTTTGCTTTCCTCTAGAATTCTGGTTTTGGATTGTGCTTCCAGAAATTCTTTCTCATAACGATCCAATTCACTCTTGACCAACTCCAGATCCTCAATTCCATCATCACTCTCATAGTACAGAAATTGTGAATTGTTAGTTACCTCATCAGCCATAAGACACATTTCAATGTTGGAGATGTCTGGACCAGCAATCTCAGCAACTTCACACATTTCATTCTTCTTAATGCCGAAGTCGATTACATCGTGGGTGATTCCACACAATTCTGGTGATGGTAGGTTTGAGTCATCTGAATCTCCATCTTCAGAATCTGTCTCAATGTCTAGAGCATCAAGTTGAATTTGAATCTTCTTCCTTTCTTCAGTCAGTAAGGCCCTTTAATTTCTCTTGAAATTTCTTCTGTCCTTCTTGTCACCTGTCTTGAGCTTGTTTAAAATAGGACAATCTCTCTTGAAGTGACCAGGCTTTTGACTGTAGAAGCAGATATCATTTCCTAGTTCTGCAGCTTCAGTACTAACACCTTTCTGAATGGGGGTGTTTAGAGAGTTGTTCATTTGTATGTTCTTGTACTGATGATAGTTTGGGCCAAGATGCTTTTTCAGCTTTTCTTTAGCTTTTCTTCTCTCAATCTCTTGACTCACAAATTTCTTCTTGTGTCTTACTGCAAGAGCATTTTCTTCAGATGCATCTTTGGTATCCTTCTTTTCAGAAGTACCTTGACAAACTAGAGCAACACTTTGCAACTTTTCAGCTGTTTGTTCTCTCTGAGTTGTCTCATAGTGTACAGTAGCAAGATGAGAGAAGAGCTCTACTGGAGTAATATTTGGCATCGCTTGGTTGAAATAAAAGAACTTAGTGTGCTCCCAGTTGTGATTGAGAGTTCTGACAATAGTCTTGATCTTTTCTGGCTGGAAGTATCTGTTGCTTTCACCAAGTGCAGCCATATCACTCATAAGAGTAGTAAACCTGAAATCAAGTTCTTCCAGAGTTTCAGTGGGACCTTGTTTGAAGTTTTGGAACTTCAATTCAAGAACTTCGAACTTGTTTTCCTTGGTTTTCTCAGTTCTGGCACAGATTTCTTCAATCAATTGCCAGACAACTTTTGCCATTTTAGCACCCCACAGTTTACACTGTATGTGCTCAGGTGTCGATCTGATGATGATATTACGAGCTTGACCATCCAATCTGTGTCTATTGGCATCTTCAGATGTCCAGAGATCTCTTGGCTTGTCTTCATACATAATGCTTCCATGAGCAACACGACCACTATCACTAGCAGCCGCATCCTCGCTTCCATCTTCCTTGTCTGAGGCTTTTCTTCCATCAGACACCTCAGTAACTTGTTTGAGTTGTCTGATTTTGATAGGCCCTTCATTGATGACATAGATCATCTCATCACTAATGGCCTCCAGATGGAGCATCATGTTGTTCTTCCATTTCTCGTAGTTTTCTGGCTTCAGAATGGAGAATACCCCAAATTATTTTAACTTTCCTTTGCTGTTTACGAAGGAACTCTCATAAACTAGTGCATCACTCAGAGACATACCTGCACACTTAACACACAAATTATATAGTCCTCAGAAAGGGACAAAGTTCCTTCACCTATCTAGGTTCAGTGCAGAAGGCTTGTGAACCTCCTGCTCTGATACTACTTGTTGGTCCAGATAACGACAAAGTAAAAGACTAGAGGGGGGGGGGGGGGGGTTGAATAGTCTTTTAAAACTTTTGTCGATAAACATTGTTTCTCAGAAACCTGGGGGTTTCTGATACTTCAATTCAGAGCGCGGAAGACTTTAAGATAGGTAAGTGCAGAAACAATAAGTATGTGTGTGCGCTTTGCTGAAGTGTAAATACAGAAAGGTAAATGACACAGCAAGTATAGTGGTATCTGGAGGTGGCATAATCCTCCAACTAATCCACTTCAGTCTTTTTGAGACCTAGAATTCACTAGAACAGATAATTGAGTTCACCTTACAATAATCCTATTCTAAGATTCTTAAACAAATGGTTCCCAACCAAATGTTCCCCCTGAGTTATTCCCCAGCTCCTAGAGCTAAGTACCTCCTCTACTCAGATAACCTTGGACTTATTCCTTGATTTCCCAAATCTAGTACTTCCTCTACTCCGATAACCTTGGAGTTATTCCTTGATTTCCCAAATCAAGTACTTCCTCTACTCCACGCCTTGATGGTGTTGGTTATAAGGTTTGTCAGAGAAGCTTCTCGTATAACTTTTCAGTTATGTTTTCAGAGAGCCTAATAGAACGAGACTACTTAATACACTTGTTCAGTGGATGGCGATGCGCTCTTCTTGACCCAAGTAATTGATGTCCGTTCTGGAGAATGAGCTTCAGAAAGGGTATCTGATAGTTCAACTCTTTCACGAATAACAATCTCTTGTTAAGGTTCAGGACAACTTAGAACTACTACTGATTCTTCGAGCAACAGAAAACTTTCGGAAAGGGTAGTAGAGTTCTTGAGATAATACTTTGCTTGATGGTAAGTTTGCAAGATAGAGCGTTCTAAGGTGTATTTCTCAGCATTTAAGTGTGTGATATATATAGATGAATTTGAGAGTTGTTGGAATGATATCCGTTAGACACAATTCAAATTCAGTCCATACTTATCTTGAAATGAGTACTCAGAAGTCCTTGTCTCATGTCTCAGAGAGGACTGTGCTTCAGCGGCTTTTCTGCTGATGCAATTAATGCACTTGTACTATTTCTTGTCCTGTAGTCTTCAACGGATACATGAGCCTTTCTGATGGCTTTCATGCTCCATACTCATGATGTCATATGTCCAGAATCATATTTCAAAAGTATGTAAATATACTTAAGAAAGGATTAAGGACATAGTCTTTCTGAGTTAGACTAAACCTTGATATCTTCATAAATCTTGTGCAATCTTCAGTCTTCTAATCTTCAGAAAATCTCCATGGCTAGGATTGATCTTCATGGTCTTCTGGAAATAAAAATCACACTTAGACCTATAATTCTAATACAAGATTTACTAGACTAATCATACTCAGTGACTTCCTCTTTTACAATGTTCAAGTGAACCAAGAGTACTTAATCACCTTTCTGGCTAAGATAAGAACATGTGATGAGTGATCAAAATACTAACAGATATTCCTAACAAAGTCAATCCAGGGTGGTTCTTCAAGCAATCCCCTAAGGGAGAATTCAAGACAAAGGAGGAACAGGCTGAGAGCTGAACAAAGAAAACTTCAACTACCACTCAGGCCTGAAGAAGCTAAGATTGAGTATGTGAAGACCAACAATGACTCCTCTGTCTACAGGTGCATTAATCAGAAGAATGGCTACTGGATTCTGGAACTGAAGCACTTACTGGTAAATGAAAAATTTCCAGAACCAATCCATAAACAGCTCATGGCATGGAGAAAAGACAAGCCAATCTTGATTAACACCAACCACATCAAAGCCTGGTTGGATTTTGAAGTAATCAAGAGAATAGAAGCCATGAAGAAGGACCTCTCTGATGAATGTCCTTAAGGAAAGCCAGATGATGTGCAGAGAATTCCCAACATCACTGGAACAGGCACAAGAGCAAGACTTGTTGTGGAACCCTATGAGTCCTTCTACATGACTGAAGATCAATACAAGGGTGACATCAGAAATATGAAGATCATATATGAATACTTCAAGTTATCAGATATCAGAATCAAGCATGCCTGGAAATGGGGAAAGTATTTGTGGGTCAAACAGTTTGCCAAGAAAAATCCCACCAGAACCTACAAGGAAGTTTGTGGATTTTCCAGAAACACTGAGATGATAGTTAGCACTTTGCTCTTTGACTACTCAGATGATATCGAAAGGTTTGGTGATAGGAAATTTGCAAATTGATCCATGGAACTGCTTTTGAAGTTTTGAAGACTTGAAGACTAGTTTATTAGGATGTCTACTTGGAGCTTGGTTACTCCTGTTGTCCTAATTTACTATGTATTTTGTATCTTGCTGACTGCGCTAAGCTATGTTTATTAAAGTTATCTGTGAACTTTCTCTGTAACATATCTGATAAACCTACTCTCAGATATCAATCTATAAAAAGATAACTTGTCAGCAAAGATCACACCTTCTGATTTGGTTGATGTTTACTTTCTGCACTTAATTGAAAGAATTGAAAGATCTAATGAATTGATTAAGTGATGGATTGTTTCCTCATCCAGAAGAAATTTGTTAAGAATATCTGTTTAGATTTTTATCAGCAACTAATGACTTATCTTAGCTCAGAAAGGTGGTTAGTACTCTTGGTTCACTTGAACACTGTAAAAGAGGAAAATCACTAAGTATGATAGTCTAGCAAATCTTGTATAGGCTGTTAGGTCTCTGAATGTAATTTTTATTTTCTTGAAGAAGACCAAGAAGAAGGCATCCAACGGGAGAAGTTCAACTTTAAAATGAAGTTTTGCAGACTGCACAAGATTGCTGAAGACAAAGGTTATCAGATACCTATGTCCAGATATCTTTGACAAACAAGTGTTTCTCAATGAACCATCTTTGCAAAAGATATCTGAGAACGCAAGGTTTCTGAACGAGGAAAAGTGCCCAGAGATATCTACACTCACATACCTTGGATAAAACTATGTTTCTGGGAAACAATGTTTTAACAAGTATCTGGAAATGATAAGGTCTCGGGAAAGGGACATGCAATTCTTCAGAAAGCGTGCATAGTTCCGTTGGCACTACAGGACAAAAATAGTACAATGCAATAAATGCGCAGATAGTGACATCTGCACAAAAGAGGAAATCTCTGAAAAGAGACAACGTCTTCTGCAGTACTATTTACAGATATCAATAGTTTGAATTTCATTAAGCCTAACGGATACTATTCAAACGGCATGATTTTCAACTATAAATATCAACACTTAGAATGCTTGAAACACACACAGAACCACACCTTGAACTTACACTGAAAATACCAAGCTTATCTGATAATACAACTAGTGGTATCTTTCTCTCAAGCATACAATCCTTCAGAATACTTAATCTCTAGCTTACAATTGCGACTAAGCTCTTGAAATATAAGTAGCACGAAAGTTCTACGTGTCCTGATCCTTAACAAGCATTGTTATCTGTGAAGGAGTTGAACTAAGATTTCATATCTCAGATTCATTCTTTTGAACACTTATCATAGACTTGGGTCAGTAAAGAACAATATACCATAAATTGAAAAGTGTATTAAGTATACTTGATTCATAGAGCTATCTGCATAACTCAATAAGTTATTAAAGAAGCTCACCTGACAAACTACCTTAACCAAGGTTACTGAGCATAGGAAGTACTTAGTTTGGGAAATTAAGGAATGGCTCAAAAGGTTTCTGAGTACAGGAAGTACTTGGCTGAGAAAGCCGGAGAATAACTTAGGGGGAACACTTGGTTTGGAACCTAGTGTATTTAGGAATCGAGAGAAGATATTTGTAAGGTTAACTCATTTATCTGTCTTAATGGATTCTAGGTCTGAGAAAGGCCGAAGTGGATTAGTTGAAGGATTACGCCACCTTCAGATAACACTATAAAGACTTGTGTTATTTACTTTCTGCAATTTATTACTTGCTTTATTTACTTTGCTAAGTATTTACACATATCTTGCTGAGCACGTGCACTTATCACAAAAAGTCTTCCGCTCTCTGAAAATAAGTATCAGATGTCTTCACAAATATCTGAGAAATTGTGTTTATTGACAAAAGTTTGAAAAAGACTATTCACCCCCCCCCCCCCCCCGCCCCCCAATCTTTTACTTTGCCGTTATCTGGACCAACACACATATATGGATAAGTACATGAAAGTTACCTCCCTCCCCAAACCTAGACTAGAGATGGTCCCCAGCGAATAGGCTATAAAGAAAGAAAGCTGAAAATGTACTTCCCAGAAACATGTGGTTGTTGCTATCCATTACCGAATGGGAACGAATCCCTTGCATCCTTCTCGCCAAGTTCATCAATTTGGGAGCCGTCCTTATCTCCTCTCCTCCTATTTTTCATGATTCCCTGCAAACAACAATTAGATAAGTCAAAAACTAAAATAAAACTAAGGGAATGAGGGGGAAAGTAAAAATGACAAAGGGGGACGAAACTCCATGGCCAGTCTCGTGTGTGAGCTGGGGCTTATATGTACAGATCACTGGAAGGTGGGAGAACGGAAAGTGAATCTGATGGTCAGGTGTCTGTTCCATCTCCAAATTATCGGAAACGGGTGGTTTAGTCTCTTCGTCGATTACATCGGTGGACGTCTCCTCCTCCATGACTAACTCATCGTCTAAACTCTCACAACCTCCTTCAACTAAAACGGAAGTTTCTTCTTCAGTTACAGTGTTGGTGGTGGTAGTAGTCTCATCTTCTGCCAGCTCATCGACATCTTCTTGATCATAAATAGCTTGCAACTGAGCTTCTAGTCTTCTGATTTCAGAAGTGGTGACTTCAGTGGCCGGACAGTTGATTGTCCCCTAAAGTTCCTGAGGAGTCAAAGTCATAATCGTTCCTCCTGCGGCTCTATCCACCATCTCTTTGCACTCACCTGTTGTACTGTTGTAGAAAATCCACATGAGCTCTCCCAATGTCAAATCATGGTTCTCATGCCTCTGCTGTAGGTCCTTAAATCTAAACCATGCTATATCGAGTCTCTCTCCAGAATCCTGTCGAAACAACCGAGCTGGTACCAATCTGAACAATTCGCTCCAACATGACCGAACAATCCACACTTGTAGCAATACGAGTAATCCATACGCTCCTGCATACACACAAAAGAAACCAAAGTAGCCAAACAAACTATACTAATGAAAAAAGGTCAGTAAACAAAAACTAACAATTACATACATCTGAAAATTAAAATTCGTAAACTTAACAAAGGAGATAAGTCCCCGGCAGCAACGCCAAAAAGTTGATGTGCCAAAATCAAAGTTTTTGTATTTGTTTAAGCCAAGAGTAATTCTTAACACTATGAAAACTTGTAGTGCAGTGAAGTTAACCCCGATGCCGGTCTCGAATGACTTAACTAAGCTGAGCTTGGTTTACAAATAGAAGTTACAATACGGAAAGCAGTAAATGTTTGTTTTGCTTCGGCAACAGAATGATTATCTAACAATTACTATGCAGATTAACTAGAAAACAGATTAACTTAACGAGATGAATATATAAGAGGGAATTATGGTGTGGTGACAGAAAATAATGCTAGCTAGCAGAAAACATGCAAGAATAATGTTGTCGATTTACTCTAGTTATCACTGGGACACGTCCTGATGATTATTACACTGCTCTAGGCTTTTCTAGGCAAACACCTTACATCACTTAAGGTACGAAGGCTCTATGTCAATGAACTAACTGTAATTTGTTCTAGAAAATAGATAGTATTAGTGAACGCGTCAATTCCACTAAGCTACAATTAACATGCTAATGTCGTTATTGTCTTTGCAACGAACCAATGGATATAGCAAACGCAAGACGTTTTGGTATAAAGGATCAGATGGTTAATCCATTGGTTATTTTCGCGTAATGAACTAAATACACATAACCACATACGCTTTTAATCAAAACGGCACAGAGTAAATCGCATCTTATAGATATTGAATCACATGAACCCTAACTAGCATGCATTGAATCCATTGCCACCCCATAATTGGGGTGTTTAGCTACGCATGATATGGGAAAACATAATCAATATCATATACAAACACGCAATAAACATAATCAATAACTAAATACAAAGAATCAGGGATTGATACAGTTTTACCCAAACGTGTCACAAACCCTAGGTAGAAACTGAAGAACTTAAATCCAATTGGTGGAAAAGTATATGAATATGCTCCCAATCAATAACAATCATCGAATTAAAAGTAAAATCGGTTCAATTACCTCCAATAATAGGTAGGTAATTGTCTTGCAAAGGTTTTAGGTTGAGAGCAAAAAGATGTAAAAGAGAATATGTTAAAAATTGGTTCTCCGAAATCTAATTGACAGAACACATATATATAGAAAAGGGCATGGCGTAGCCAGGAGCCCCTGGCATACGCCAGGTACCCTGGTGGGTCCCGATTCACAATTTCGACTTCGACTTTTGTATTTTTGGTCTTCCCGCTCCGTTTCTAGCATCCGTTTGAGGCATTGGAACTTCGTACTCCTGTGAATGCATATAAAATGCATCTTTTTCCTCCAAATCACGCGGTTTAACCAAATACCTACAAAACACACAAAACATTAATAAAACACATAAAACTAAACTTGAGAATGACAATAAGACAGTAAAAAAGACCAAATGAGACGATGTAAAATCGACTCATCAGTGCCCAACACGACTAACAGTGGCACAAGTGCGATAGATACACTCCGAGACTTATTGTATGATTTTTTGAGAGAACAAAGCCAAATCACATTCATATAAATAATATGGCACACAAAAACCTCCTCCCCAAACCTGTTTTTTGAACGGGTTTAGGTTGAGCAAATAAGGAATGAAAAACATGACGTTCTTCATACTTAACTTACATAGAGTACACATGAGCATGATTAGGCGAAAACAAGAGAGTTTGCACTTCCTAAAAGTCACACAAGTACAAATTTCGCCGGTATATTTTTTCATCGGCTAGGCTTGCTCACAGGCTTTTTGGACTATAGAATTAGAACAAACTTTCTATTTACAAGCGAAACGAACTTAAAGAATTTAAAACATGCCGGCTGCTAATAATCAAATATCAATCAAATCTCAAGCATTAAACAGGTTTAACTCATACAATAGACGCTCGACTTAGGAGTCAGACTTAGACACAACAGAAAATCACACAAACAGGAAAGAGAAGACAAGACACGACATACACATATAAGGATAAGTACATGAAAGCTACCTCCTCCCTAAACCTAGACTAGAGCTGGTTCCCAAGGAATAGTCTAGAAAGAAAGAAAGCTAAAAATGTACTTCCCTGAAACGTGTGGCTGCTGCTATCCATTATCGAACGGGAACGAATCCCTTGCGTCCTTCCCACGAAGCTCAACAATTTGGGAGCCATCCTTAGCTCCTCTCCTCCTGTTTTACAAGATTCCCGACAAACCAAAATTAAATAAATCACACACTAAAATAAAAGCAAGGGAATCAGGGGGGGGGGGAAGTAGAAATGACAAAGGGGTTCGAAACTCCCTGGCCAATCTCGTGTGTGAGCTGGGCCTGGTATGTACAGATCACTAGAAGGTGGGGGAACGGAAAGTTAATCCGATGGTGTCATCTGGGTGGTATCAGGTGTCTGCTCCATCTCCAAATGGTCGGAAATGGGTAGTCCAGTCTCCTCGTCGGTCACATTGGTGGACATCTCCTCCTCCATGACTAACTCATCGTCTAAACACTCACAAACTCTTTCAGCTGAAACAGGGACTTCTTCTTCAGTTACGGTGGTTGTGGTGGTTGTGGTCTCATCTTCTGCCAGCTCATCAGCATCTTCTTGGTCATAAATAGCTAGCAAATGAGCCGCTAATCTACTGATTTCATAAGTGGTGACTTCATTAGCCAGACAGTTGATCGTCCCCTCATGTTTTTGAGGAGCTAAAGTCATAATCGTTCCTTCTGCGGCTCTATCCACCATCCCTTGGCACTCACCTATTACACTGTTGTAGAATATACACATGAGCTCTCCCAACGTCAAACCATGGTTGTTATGCCTCTCCTGCATCTCCTTAAATCTAAACCATGCTCTATCGATTGTCTCTCCAGAATCCTGTCGAACATGACAGAGCGGGTACCTATCTGCACAATTTGCTGCAACATGACCGTCCATTGCACACACATAGCAATACGAGTAATTCATACGCTCCTGCACACACACAAAAGAAACCAAAGTAGTTCCGCCAAAACAATCTACGCTAAAAAAGGAAAAGAAAAAAACAAAAACTAACTAATATATACAGTCAAAAAAATTAAATTCCGTAAACCAAACACAGGACTTATGTCCCCGGCAGCGGCGCCAAAAACTTGATGTGTCAAATTAATGTTTTAAATCTGTTTGTAGCCATAAGTTAATTCTCAACACTACGAAATTTGTAGTACAGTGAAGTTAACCCCGAGGTCGGTCTCTCAGGACTTAACTAAGCTTTGTTCTTTTCACGGAATATAATTATCAACAGGAAAGAAGTCAGAGGGTTGTTTTTTGCTTCGGTAGTGAGTTTTAATTACTTGTCTAACTCTAACTCTCAACGCAAAGAAATCAACACATGTATATCGATTTTATCAATATAAATTATCAAATTACATAGTGATAATGAATAATCGATGCTAGCTATTAGGAATAGATGCAATAATAACGATGTCGATTTACTCTAGTTATCACTGGGACAAGTCCTAACGATTATTACACAGCTTTAGGATTTTCTAGGTAGACACCTTATATCAAATAAGGTACGAAGGAATATGACAATGAACTAACTTATTTTGTTCTACAAAACATATATAATTAGTGAAGGAGTCAATTTCACTAAGCTACAATTAATAAGCTAATGTAGTTATTGTGTTTGCAACGAACCAACTGATTACCAATCTCTAGACGTTTTGGTATGAAAGATCAGTTGCATAATTCATAGGTGATTTTGGCGGTAAAACTCAATACACATAACTACATGCGCATTTAATCTAAACGGCACAGAGTAAATCACATCTTACATGTTATTGAATTGCATAAACCCTAATTAGCATGCATTGAATCCATCACCACCCCATAATTGGGTGTTTAGCTACTTATGATATGCAAAGACATAATCAATATCATATACGAACACATAATAAACATAATTAATAACTAAATACCAGAATCGAAAGTTGATACAGATTTTACAAATTTGTTTCACGAACCCTAGGTAAAAACTGAATAAACTTGAATCCAATCTGTATAAAAGTATGAATATGTTCTCCCAATCAAGAATCAATCGTCAAATACAGTGTAAATCGGGTTTGATTCCTCAAAGATGGTGAAGGAATTGCCAAGAATGAAGTCTAGAGTTTTTGAGAAGAGAATAGAACGAAAATAATGAGAATATGATGAAAAATTGCGAAAATTGGTTACATATGGTGAAATATGCATCTTGGGCCGCAAACGGGATGGTGCATGATGAGATGATAATTTAGAGTCTCATATTGTCCATTTTACTATCTTTTTGTTAGTCTTTGATAGCAATTTTTAGTGTTTTTTGTGCATTTTTATGTTTGGTGTTATTGTTTGTGTTTTGTAGGTTTTTGTTCCTTAGGTGCATTTTGGAGGAAAGACGACGTTACGAGATGCTATTTGAGTAAAGGGATCACAATTTGAAGTGCGTTTGAGGATGGCCATTTTTCAACAGCCTGTAGCTAGCAGAATTTCAACTCGCCTGTTCTCGCCGCGGCGAGGTAATTGTTTCGCCGCGGCAAGATTCTGCGAGACTGGCATTGTGTGGGTTTTGGAAGCTCTCCGCGGCGAGAATATTCTTCGCCGTGGCGAGACGTGATTAGGCGGCAGATTAGGTTTTCTTTTTATATTAGACTTAGGCAATTTTTGCCACAACTTCTTCTATCCGAATTTTAACCTAGAAAAAGCTCCCAAACTTAGTTTTTGACATTGATTGATCTTGGAGCTTGGTTTTCCTTGTGTACGAACCATCGACATCGAATTCTTAGTAAGTTGATAATTCTCTATTGCTTCCATACAATTGTGCTTGATCCATCTGTCAAATTGTATGCCCTTGCATGCGAATATCCTTATATTTATGCTTTGGGTATTCAGGAATATGAATTCTTTCATCTTTGCTTCTATTATGAGTAGTTAAATATCTCCTGAATGCGGTGGCTATGTGATGGTTATGTGTATTCGAATCTAGGGTTTAAATTCGTTCATATAGGTTCGTATAGTTTAAGATTTTCGTAAAACCTTCAATCCAATACGCTAGTTTGAAATCTTCTAATCCATTTTGGTTAAGGATTGTTGGCTTGACAACCTGACGATTTCTCTAGTTTAAAATCTTCGAAAACGACTTGGTTGAATTGGATTGATTGATTTCTATACACCGACCGTTTGACAAATATGAGCGATACTTTGGATTTGAATTAGCATAACTGGATCATCACTACCGTGTTCACTTTTTATAAATTGACAAAACAATTTATTTGCTTTCTAGTATTAATTTGTGTTTTAGAAGTAAAAACTATTCAAATCAATTTGTTACTCGCAAATAAGTATTCTGCTCTATTTCGTTGTGGTAGCTTAATTAATTCCTTAGGAAATGATTCTGTGGTTTAGCTTTGTCTTTCTATAACAACTGCTTACTACTTGGTTTTCTAAGTAATAATTTGAGAACATCAAATTTGGCGCTGCTGCCGGGGAGTTAATTCCTACTACAGCGTTTAGAGTTTGATTTTTGTTTGTTTACCAACTTGCGGTTTAGTGCACTAACAGAAACTAAGATCTTTCTCAAGTTTTTAATTTGTGTAGCATGATCACAGGTATATGTGCGAAACCAGATCGCAAGGAACACCTTTGCACAATCCAGTAAACGAGATCGATCGATATCTTCGTCAGCTTAGAAAAGAAAACTTAGCAGCTATCCAAATGGCTGAAAACGCGCAACCATTCATTGAGGCAGGAGAGATAACCTATGGAGCCTACATGCAGCCTAGCAAAATTAAGGCTGGGAAGTCAAGCAGTTGTGTTGTCTAATGAGAGTTTAGGAACATGGAGATCAAGGCACACCACTTCCATAATTTACCCAAGTACTATGGCATGGCCAATGAGGATGTCATTAGGTTTTAGAAGGAGTTTGAAGGATTGATTGCTAGTATTCCACTAACTGTGGGTGGGATTACGGTGACTGATCAGGAAATCTGGAAAAAGGTTTTTCCTACTTGCATGCAGGACAAGGCTAAGAGCTGGCTCCTTAACCAGCCGGAAGGATCTCTGGCTACTTGGGATGATCTATATAAGGCTTTTATGAACAAGATCTATCCTGTCGAGAAGACTAAGCAACTCCGGCTGCAGATTGAGAAGTTTATGCAGATGAGCGATGAGTGTTTCGATGAAGCATGGGAACGGTTCTTGAATTTGCTCTCTCAGTGCCCTCACCACAGGATGTCTGAGATGGATCTTTGTTCCAGGTTTTACGAGGGTCTAGATTGGGAAGCTGAGAATATGGTTGACATGACTGTCAACGGGACTATTGTTACGGCATCTCCTGCAGCTTTGACTGAGGCATTTGACAAGTTGGCTGCTATTTCCCAGCTTAAGGGGACACGCGGTCAGGTTAGAAGAGCTAAAGTTAGAGCTGTGAAAGAGACTTCAGGGCCTAGTAACTGCGATTTGGCAGATAAGATCAGGGAGATAAGGATGCTTGGCACTGTCTCCGCTCCGGTTTCGCAGGTGAGCGAACGGTGTAACCTCTACGGTTATTTTGGGCATGGAGCTAGCATGTGTAGGCTTCCAGAGATAATGAATGAGAACCCGACTACAGAGGTAGTCAACTGGGTGCAGACTAGACAGCGTAACTGGAAAGGTAACCAAGGTGGTAACACAGGGGGACCTAGGATACAGACTTTTGTGCCAAATCGTGCAAACTTGAGCTATGGGAACAACTTTTATGAGAATGCCCCACAGGAGCAGTCAGTTCCGGTTCAACGAGCTCCAGTTCAGGTTCAGTCTACGCCAGCGCCGGTAAGTCCCGATCAGGAAATTAGGAACCACATGGCAAGAACTGACAAATTCTGGGTAGAGGCGCAGTGGAACCAGAGCAAGAATGACCAGAGGTTCGACAGCATTGAGCAGTCGCAGAGACAATTAGAGAAGACATTAGGGGACCTGGTTGGCGATCTTCAGCAAAGGGAAAAGGGCAAGTTCCCAGCAACTGACGAAACCAACAGGGTTTTGGCTATTGAGGTGACATTCGATGAACCAGGAAGGGTAAAGTCTGTTGTCTCTACTTGCACATGCAAAACAGATAATGCAGAAACCCAGGTTGAGGCACCAAAGATAGTTGAGGTATTGATGTGTCAAAATCGAAGTTTTAATATTTGTTTAAGAGCCAAGAGTTAATCTTCAACACTACGAAAACCTGTAGTGTAGTGGAGTTAACCCCGAGGTCGGTCTCAAAGTACTTAACTAGGCTGAGTTTTGTTTACGAATAAAAGCAACAATATGTTTGCCTCGGCGGCGAGATAATATACTAAAGTGAATAACTACTTGCAACTACTAGAAACCTATTTGATAGTAATGAGATTGAAATATGAATGGGGAAAATTATGGAGTGGTAACGTCAATAACCTAGCTAGTAGGATATATGTGATTCACGGGATTGATTACGCAAGTTGTCACAGACTTGAGTTCAAAAACGAATAGCACTAGTGGAGGCGTCAATTCCACTAGGCTACAATCAATCTAGCTAATCCTACTATTACTATTTGCAACTAACTGTTAGATTGAAGCAAGATGAAAAGCATTTGGGTGTATTGATTAAATGCTTAATCTAACAGTGATATTGACGGATTGCGCATCAAACGTAATAGCAAGATATGCGATTAATCTAAAAAGCACAAGTAATCGAATCCCAATGCACTTTGAATCACATAAACCCTAGCTAGCATGCATTAAATCAGTCGCCACCCCATAATAGGGGTGTTTAGCTACTCATGATAAGCGAAAGCACAATCATAAGAGCAATACACATAATCTCAAGCACAAAACAAAGATTCGAAAGGATTGACACAACTTTACTCTTCGTTATCACAAACCCTAGGTAGAAATTGAAGAAGGAAACGAATCGATGGAAAAGGTTGTGTAGATAATCTCCCAATCAACGTCAATCTTTGAATTACAATGGAAACGGTTCAATTACCTCGAAATCGGGTAATTGCCTTGAAAACTAGGTCTAGCTCTAGAGCAAAGTATTGTTCTTCACAATAGAATCGATATCATAAAATAATACCATCTGTTTCAAATTAATAGGAGTGAATTAGGAAAGAATCCTCAAGCTGAATCGCAGAATCCACGCGCGGAGTGCTGGATTTGGCGGGCGCCAACTCCAGAACGGCATCCGCCATAGGCTGAATCTTGGCAGGCGCCAAGTTAGACTTGGCGGACGCCAAGATTCAGTCCATGGCGTCCGCCATCTCTTCTCTGGCGCCCGCCAGAGCATTCTGCCCAGTTTTGGCGGGCACCGTCTTCAACTTGGCGTTCGCCACTCCTTTTGGCGAATTTCGATTTTGTTCTTTTGTCCTTTTTGTTCGCTCTCGCTCCTTTTAACTTCGATTCTTGCTATTTTGGCATCTCCGCTCCCCTTCTAGCAACCATCCGAGACATTGGGATTTCCATATCTTCCAGATGCATGTAAAATACATCCTTTTTGCCTTTAATTAGCTCGGTTTAGCCAAATACCTGCAAAATACACAAATAACAAAACAAGTAAAAAGACTCTAAGAAAACTACTAAAACTATACTTAAGGATGACAAAAAGACGGTAAAAAAGACCAGATGATACGAACTAAAACCGACTCACCAAACTCCCCAAACCGAACCCTTGCTTGTCCTCAAGCAACAGACTCTCTAAAAAAAACTAGAAAAAGGAAAAAACACAGAGACACAAAATAAAGTTAATGAGCTCAAATTATACACTCAAAAGCAATTAGAGAATAAGCTATAGTTGTAGACTAAAGCCTAACTCGTGATCGATCTCTAGGGAATTAATTAAGCTATGTAGCAGTGAGAGTAAACAGATACTTGCGAGTAACAATCTGATTGATGGTTTAGTTGTACTTCTAACTATTTTAACTAAAGCTAAGATTACAATTAACAAAGAGAGAAAGATGAATACAGTAGCAAGATCTAATTATGCTAATTCGAACTAGGGATAACACTCATATTTGTCACACAGTTGTTGTACATAAAATCAATCAATTCGATTCAACCAATTGTTCTTAGAAAATATTATACTGGAGAAATCGTGAGTCGTCAATTCACAATCCTTAAACATGAACAATTTAGAGAATTTAATATGGACTTATCGAATTGAAGGTTTTTACAAAGATTTAATACGAGACTAACCTATATGAGTGCTTTGATAAACCCTAGAACAAATATGCATAATCTTCACATACTACTGTATTCAAAGGTGTTTAGCTACTCATAATTGATAATTGCAAACAAGGATTCATGGTAACAATCATGTGAAACATAGATAAACAAAATTGCAAAGAACAAAGCTATTGAGAAATCAATACCAATAATCTTGATGAACAAAATCGATGAATAACCAAGCTCTAAAGATGTCTCAATGTCAATGTATGGCTCTTGGAGCTTTTTTCAAAACTAGGTGAAAAGAAGTATGAAAGAAAATGAATTAAAATTCTAATCTAATAAGGAAAATAAAATAAAATCTGCCGCCATCGCTGGAGAAATAGTTGCCAAGTAGCCTTCTTAATCGTGATCAGATATCCAACAGCATAATCTCGCCACGGCGGACCAATTCCTTCGCCACGGTGAGCCTTCTTTATCGCAATATATATATCATTCGCATAATCTCGCCGCGGCGAGCAAGGTTCTCCGCCGTGGCGAGGCTTCAATCTTCAAATCATAGGCTCCACTCGCAAAATCTCGCTGCGGCGGACCAATTCCTTCGCCGCGGCGAGTCTTCTTTAATCTCAAAAGATGATCACTCTTAAAATCTCACCATGGACTGATTTCCCATTGCGAGTAGCCATGCCGAAAATTCACCGCTAAGTCAGAAATCGGCCACATGATCGAATCCTCGCATGAATATGCTAACCATCTTGTCTTCATACAGCTCAAAGACACAGATTTCTACAAAACACAAACAAGACACCAAAGCGTAAAAACGAACTAAAAGGACTACAAAACTAAAGACAAAGACTCACAAAGACCGCTAAAAAAGACCAAATGAGACGTTAGAATATTGTCTCATCAAAATCCCCAAACTTGCTCGTCCCCGAGCAAACAAACAAATTAAAGACAACTAGACTTGGACTACGACATATAATAACACACAGACGAGTCAATCTTCCAAATGGTTTGCACTCAACTGGCGTTGACAGAAATAGTGCACAAAAAAAAATCCTGCAATGGAGTTTTTCAAATAAATAACACTTAAGTCTAGCTCTCCAATCCCTCGCAAGGAAATCCTACACTATTCTCTCTCACAATCTGGAAGTGTCCAGTAGGTTAAACACTCAAGAACAATAAGAGAAAAGGAAGGTGACTCTCATCACAAAGGTGCCTTAAATACCTCATGCAATGTACTTAATTAGTTAAGTCAGAAGGGACTTTTTCTTTGCGTGTATCAGCTTGCCAAGACATACAACCAACTTCCATAAACCAAATATTTGCATCCAATGAATTAAATTCTAATCAATTTGGCCACTATGGACTCTTTTAGTCTCACTTTTTTGGTAGTGTCTATTTTACCGAAGTCCGCACTTTTGTGGGTGTTAGTTTGGTGTACGTGCCATCAACCCTCACATACATATGGCTTTTTAGGACCACGCCGGTATATAGGTAGTATTTGAAACACGCCCAACACGACTACGGTGATGACAAGCACCATAGATACACTCCGAGACAATTCAAATCAGGGGGGATACATATTACAAAATTTGAACAATAACATCATAATGCAGCAGATTTATTCTCCCCAAACCGGTTCTTCGCAATGCACTGGCTTTCGACAAAATGAAATATGAAGAGCATGCCATTTGTCATACTTAACTTAACTTAACTGAGTACACATGAGAATGAAAAGGCGCAAACAAGAGGGTTTGCACTTCCCGAAAAGATCACACAAGCGCCGGTACAATATTTTTTCATCGGCTTAAAGTTTCTCACCGGCCTTTTGGACTAAATAGTTAAACAAACTTGCTATTTACAGGAAAAACAAACTTACGAGATCTTAAGTTCACTACTCTATCTAAGCTGAGAATCGTGCAAAACGTAAGTAACAAGCAGATTTAACAATCACAATAGAAGTTTTCGTCACTTGGAAGAACGACTCACGAAAGACTCTAGAGAAGGAAAGAAAAATCACTAAAATAACAAAAAGTAAGGGACGAAAGACTCTAGAGACTCAGAAAATAGAGAAAAACGCAGATAAGACACTAGATAGCGCATTCCCCCTCCCCAAACCTGAACTCAAGCATGTCCTCAAGCGCAGAGTTAAAAAGAAAAAGAATGGGGTCAATAGTGACTTACTTGTGCTGTACAGTTTAGAGTCATGTACTGGACTCGGAGAGTTCAACCACTTCTTCCGGTCGCTCAATGTACCCGTGGAAGTATGGTTTAACTCGCTCCCCATTGACCTTGAAGTTGGAGCCGTCAGCGGGATTCAAGAGTTCGACAGCACAATGCGGTGCCACTTGAATTATCGTGTACGGTCCATCCCCACGCGAATGCAACTTTCCTGGAAACTGTTTAAGATGAGAGTTAAAAACCAAAACCTCCATACCTGGTGCAAGTCCTTGCGAATTATCCCCTTGTCATGATACTCCTTCGTCTTCTGCTTGTAAATCTTTACATTCTCAAAGGCAAGGTGGCAGAGTTCTTCCAGCTCGGAGATTTGCAGCAATCGTTCCTCTCCAGCTGCCTGCATATCGAGATTTAGCTCCTTGGTGGCCCATGCTGCTTTGTGCTCCAACTCCACGGGAAGATGACAAGCTTTGCCATAAACCAACCGGTAGGGGGTTATACCAATAACAGTCTTGTAACAGGTTCTGTAAGCCCACAGTGCATCATCTAGCTTGGTTGACCAATCCTTACGATTTGGTTTTACTACCCTTGTGAGAATGCTCTTGATTTGCCAATTGCTGACTTCCACTTGACCAGAAGTTTGTGGGTGGTATGCAGTTGCGACACGGTGTTGCACTCCATATTTCACAAGTAGGTTCGTGAATGAGCGGTTAATAAAATGGGAGCCGCCATCGCTAATGATTGCTCTTGGTGTACCAAACCTGCTGAAAATATTCTTGGACAAGAAAGAGAGCACAACTTTGGAATCGTTAGTTCTGGTGGCCATAGCCTCCACCCACTTAGTCACATAGTCCACCGCAACAAGAATATATTCATTACCATTACTTTTGGGAAAGGGTCCCATAAAGTCAATGCTCCACACATCAAAGGGTTCTACCACAAGATTGCTGGTCAAAGGCATCTCATTACGCTTGCTAATGTTACCACTCTGCTGACATGCATCACAACTAGCACAAAACTTATGAGCATCCTTAAACAGAGAGGAAAGAAACCTGATTGAAGAACCTTCAGGGCGGTTTTCTTCACGCTGTAGTGCCCTCCACACTGCATGGTATGACAAAAGGTGAGAACACTGCCTACTTCACTCTCTGGAACGCAGCGCCGTAGGATGCCATTAGCTCCCTCCTTGAAAAGGTGGGGGTCATCCTAAAGGTAGCCATTAGTTCGGCGCACGAAGTTCCTTCTTTCCTGCGAAGACATGTTAGCGGGGAAAACACCAGCAACAAGAAAATTCACAATATCTGCAAACCAAGGCTCTAGGCTGACAGAGAATAGATGCTCATCAGGTAGGTCATCGGGAATAGGTGGAGAAGGGGAGATTGTCTTAGGATCAAGCCTAGATAAATGGTCAGCAACAAGAATATCTTTACCACACTTATCAACTATTTCGCAATCGAACTTCTGTAACATCAAAACACACCGAATGAGGCGTGGCTTAGAATCACTCTTTGCCATGAGGTGGTGGATCGCAGCATGATCCGTGTGGATGATCACCTTGAACCCTTTCAGATACGAGCAGAATTTATCCAATGCGAAAAGAACCGCTAGGAATTCTTTCTCAGTTGTGGTGTAGTTAACCTGCGCAGGGTTAAGTGTCTTGCTGGCATAGTAAATTACATGAAAGTGTCCATTTATCCTTTGTCCTAAAATAGCACCTAAAGAGAAATCAGAAGCATCGCACATAATCTTAAAGGGTAAGGACCAGTCAGGGAAAACAACAATAGGAGCGGAAACGAGATGCGCTTTCAAGATGTTAAAAGCCTGCATGCATTCATCATTGAAAACAAAAGGCTCATCTTTCATAAGCAAGTTACTCAAACACTTAGCAATCTTCGAAAAATCATTAATGAATCTCCTATGAAAACCAACATGCCCAAGAAAACATTGCAGTTCTTTTACACAAGTGGGAGGGGGAAATTTAACAATCACATCGAGCTTTGCTCTATCAACTTCTATACCACGTTTTGAGACTACATGCCCTAAGACAATTCCTTCTCTAACCATAAAGTGACTTTTTTCCCAGCTAAGAGTTAAATTACACTCAATGCAGCGTTTAAGCACTTTATCAAGTTTATGCAAGCAATCAGCAAAAGAATCTCCAAAAAGAGAGAAGTCATCCATGAAGACCTCTATAAAACCCTGCACCATGTCAGAAAATATAGAAAGCATGCATCTTTGAAAAGTAGCAGGAGCGTTGCAGTGTCCGAAAGGCATTCTGCGATAGGCAAAAGTCCCATAGGGACAAGTAAATGTCGTCTTCTCCTGATCCTCCTGAGCAATGGGTATTTGGTAGAAACCTGAAAGACCATCCAAAAAACAATAGAACTCTCGCCCAGCAAGGTGGTTAAGCATCTCATCAATGAATGGCAGAGGGAAGTGGTCTTTCTTAGTGGCTGCGTTTAGTTTCCTATAGTCAATGCACACACGGCACCCAGTGGTTTTTCTTACTGGGATATCTACGCCCTTCTCGTTTGTTTCGACAGTAACCCCCGACTTCTTAGGAACTACATGCACTGGACTCACCCATCTACTATCAGCTATGGGGTAAATTATGTCGTGCTTAAGCATCTTAAGGATCTCAGTTTTCACTACATCTTGCATGTCAGGGTTAAGCCTGTGCTGGGGTTGCCTAACTGGTTTAGCATCATCTTCTAAACTTATCCTGTGTGTGCAACGGCTTGCGCTAGTGCCCATAATATCTCCAATTCCCCATCCTATGGCTGCAGAATTCTCCAGAAGATGCTCAACAAGTTGGTTCTCTTCTTCCATTTGCAATTTCGAAGAGATTATCACAAGTTTGGACCGATTTTCACCAAGGAAAGCATACTTAAGGTGGGATGGGAGTTCCTTAAGGTCAGGCCTAGGGGGTTCGATTTCCCCAGTACTGCTACTGAGGGAGTCGAATTCACCTAATGGTGCACTAGGGGGATCAAGTTCACCTGCCGGTTCAATTTCAGCTGAATCTAAAGTACAGATTAGCTCAGGAATCCTCACTCACAATTTCCTTATCAGGATCTAGTGTCAAAGAGGGCTCTAACTTATCGCTAGCAATATCATCAAGCTGAGCAGTATATACACAATAATCAATGATGCAATGAAATTCTTTGGCAATCTCATGTTCTGTTTCACAATCTGTAATAGAATAGGCATTAGAGTTACCTGTAGGATGGACTGCGTCCTTGCTTATTCGATTGCCTCCGATATCCATCGCTATCTTCCCTTCTGCAACATCGACTTGAAGTTTGACAGTTTTCATCAACGGCCTTCCCAACAAAATCACATGGTTCCTGTTGCTGGTTGCTGCATTGCTAGGAGGTAGAACCACAAAATCTGTTGTACCAAGTATGTGTCAACCTTGACCAAAGCATCCTGTATAATACCGAGTGGTCGCTGGAGACTACAATCAGCCATCTGCAAAGTCATATTCACAGGTTCCAACTTCCCCAAACCGAGCTCCTGATACAGGTATGGGTCTGGGTCTTGCTGTTTCACTGGTAATCCGATCACATAATTTGTTGTTTCTGGAAGAATCAGCTTTTCAGTAGACGAAAGCTTCTTCTTATTAGCATTTCGGTCCTTGAAGAACTTAGCATAGGAGGGGACATTATCGATAAGCTCCAGCAGTGGCATGTTCACGTTAACTTTTGAAAGCATTGCCAGGATAGATTTGAACTTGCTATCGTCTTTTGGCTTCTTAACTCTCCCAGGGTATGGTAATGGCTTGGAAGCTGGCGGTCCTGGGGGACGGAAGGGGTTATTAGATTTATTTAGGACCTCAGTGCTGCTTCTTGGGTCCTCAATAATCTCTTCAGCTTCCTCCTCAGTGATGTCAATAGCTGGTGTAGGTGGAGCTTTCGGGTTAGCCATCATATCTGGCTTCTCAATGACCTTACCACTACGCAGTACTGTAGTTGGTTGAATCTCCTCTTCCAATTCATCTTCATCCCCAAATTCTAGACCTGCTACGAAGGTAGCCAACCTATCTGCTAAGTCCTCTATTCTGCGCATCATCCCTTCAATCTGATGTCCTGTTCTCTCTTGCCCTTCCATAACAACTTGCATAAATTTTTCATCATGGGCAATTAAGGACATCAACGTGCTTTCGCTAAATGAGCTGCTCTCTGGTAAAATATTTGCACTATCCACCATTTCCCTAGCAGAGGGTGTGTAGTAGCTGGAAAATGACTCCATACCTGGATCTCAACAACAGTAACTCAACAAATGCTTAGTTTTTGTTAGTCCAAGTAAAATGAAATCACAACAAGTAACCACCGGCTCTCAACGCTACAACAGGAATTATATCCCCGGCAGCGGCGCCAAATTTGATGAGTTCAAATTATACTCTAAAAAGCAATTAGAGAATAAGTTGTAGTTGTAGACTAAAGCCTAACTCGTGATCGATCTCTAGGGAATTAATTAAGCTATGTAGTAGTGAGAGTAAACAGATACTTGCGAGTAACAATCTGATTGATGGTTTAGTTGTACTTCTAACTAGTTTAACTAAAGCTAAGATTACGATTAACAAAGAGAGAAAGATGAATACAGTAGCAAGATCCAATTATGCTAATTCGAACTAGGGATAACACTCATATTTGTCACACGGTTGTTGTACAGAAAATCAATCAATTCGATTCAACCAATTGTTCTTAGAAAATATTATACTGGAGAAATCGTGAGTCGTCAATTCACAATCCTTAAACATGAAAAATTTAGAGAATTTAATACGGACTTATCGAATTGAAGGTTTTTACGAACATTTAATACGAGACTAACCTATGTGAGTGCTTTGATAAACCCTAGAATGAATACGCATAATCTTCACATAGCTACTCATAATGGATAATGGCATACAAGGATTCATGGTAATAATCATGTGAAACATAGATAAACAAAATTGCAAAGAACAAAGCAATTGAGAAATCAATATCAATAATCTTGATGAACAAAATCAATGAATAACCAATCTCCAAAGATGCCTCAATGTCAATGTATGGCTCTTGGAGCTTTTCTCAAAACTAGGTTAAAAGAAGTATGGAAGAAAAAGGAGTCAAAATTCTAATCTAATAAGGAAAATAAAATAAAATCTGCGTCGCTCGCGGCGGCGAGCCTTCTTAATCGCACTGTATATCCAGCTCGCATTATCTCGCCGCGACGGACCAATTCCTTCGCCGCGGCGAGCTTTCTTTACCGCAATATATATATATATATATATATATATATATATATATATATATATATATATATATATATATATATATATATATATATATATATATATATATATATATATATATATATATATATATATATCATTCGCATAATCTCGCTGTGGTGAGCAAGGTTCTCCGCCGCGGTGAGGCTTCAATCTTCAAATCATAGGCTCCACTCGCCAAATCTCGCCGCGGCAGACCAATTCCTTCGCCGCAGCAAGTCTTGTTTAATCTCAAAAGATGATCACTCGTAAAATCTCGCCGCTGCGAGCCATGCTGGAAAATTCACTGCCAAGCTCGTGAAATCTCGCCGCGGTGAGCCATGCTAACCAGCTTGTCTTCATACGGCTAAAAAAAACACAGATTTCTACAAAACACAAACAAAACACCAAAGCGTAAAAATGAACTAAAAAGACTACAAAACTAAAGACAAAGACTCACAAAGACCGCTAAGAAAGACCAAATGAGACGTTAGAATATTGTCTCATCAAAAGTCTAGCTCCCAAGCTACCGAGTCTACGATTGCACATAATAAGCCAAAAAAAATGCAGAATCTTTGACATCACACTGACATTCACAGAATAACATGCACATGTTGAAAAAGTTCGTTTCCAAAGTAAATAGAACTTAAGTCTATAACAGCAGTCCCTCAAAAGTGGATCCTATGCATCTATTCTCTCACACTCCTAGAAATGTCCAGTAGGGGAAATCACTCAAGAATATAAAGAGGTAAGGAAGGTGACTTGCATGACAAAGATGCCTCAGATACCTCATGCAACGTACTCAATCAGTTAAGTCGGAAGGGACTTTTTTATAGCTCTATAACAATCAGCAGTAGACTCATAAAAAGGAAATCGTTCTCTCTTTTTTTCAATATATATATTTTTTTCATTTTTTGCATACTCTTTTTTGGAGTATTATATTTGACCCGTATGCTTATATTTTTTTTCGGTCTCAATTTTTTGGTAGTGTCTGTTTTACCGAAAGTCCACACTTTTGTGCGTGCTGGTTTGGTGTACACGCCATCAACACTCACGGACATATAGCTTTTAAGGGCCACGCCGGGTATATGGGTAGTATCTGAAACGTGCCCAACACGACTAACGGTGGTAACTAGTACTATAGATCCACTCCGAGACTTATTTTATTTTTTGAGAGAATGAAAAACCTGAACACAGTCTTTATCAATAAAAGTAGGGCACATAAACCTCCTCCCCAAACCAGTTCTTGGAACGGGTTTGGCATAAGCAAATAAGAATGTAAAACATGTCCTTCGTCACTTGGCGGACGCCAAGTGAAGGTTGGCGCCCCCCCAACCTTCCAGTTTCACTGTAGCAGCTTTTTTTTTTTTTTAACGTGAATGCGACTAATTTAATGGAAGAAAACGTAAATGCAATGCAAACTATCTAAAAAGCAAGTAAAACCCGGGTTGCCTCCCGGAAAGCGCTTGTTTTAAGTCTCTAGCTTGACTTTCGCACTCTAGTTGGCACGATACTGGGTACTAGACTTCCCCTTTCTTGCACTCCTTTTGTCTTGTTCCTGAGAGAATACATAGATAGGTCCCACGAAACCCGCATAATACTCCTTCCGGGTAAAATCCTTAGGGAGGTAGTCCAATGCCTTCACTATTCCCACTCGACCATTCACCTCATAAGTCGTTGTGCATCTAAACACGCTAATGTCCATTTTAGAGACGAGTAAAAATGGCCACCCAAGTAAGACTGTATCGGGTGCTTTCTTCTGTTCTTCTCGGACGTCTTTCAAGACGACAAAATCGGTGAGGATCGTCTCCCCATTCAGCTTGACTACAACATCCCTTGCCAGTCCAACAGGCCTCCTATGCGACCCATCCGCCATCAAGAGACGAGCTTTCATCTCCTCCAGTCTCGTGAAACTACATCCCTTGAGGAGGCTGTACGGAATAGTACTAACGGTAGCTCCAGTATCCAAGGTTGCTATGACCTTCGAGGTACCCATCCCCACTACAATATTAAAACTCTTCTTACCTAGGGGATACTCTGTTCCATTCACCGTGCCCTCTTCTTCCTCGGCCGGAATGCAAACTGCTCCTACCTCCGGAGTGCTCACCATACTCACAGAACCCTCATCTGCTGCAGAAACCAGATCCGGATCCACAATACCTGTCTCTCCCTCTTGCTCAGGAGCCAACTCATCAACAAAATTACCGGGGGTTATCACCTCTTCCACTATCACTTCTCTAGCAATCGGAACCAACGATGCACATCCACAAGCTACGTAAATCTATTTTGAAACCTCAACACGGGTCTCATTTTCCGAGACAGTCACCTCAACCGGTGTTTCTGTGATCACCTTAATAGCCATTGCCCTCTCACGAGTAACAGGGAATTTCCCTTTTTCTCGCTCTTGGTCCTTCTCTACCAGCTGCTGGAGGGTACCTTTGATCTGGTCGATGTGCCTTTCCAATCTTTGAACTGTGGCTTCTAATGCATCCAACCTCTCAGTGCTGCATGTATCATCACTGTGTGTTGCATGGTGGCATGAAAACTTTTCACAAACCCTCTCAGATCCTCCAAAAAACCTTCTGGAAGTTGTGATTCGGGAAGGCAACGTTCTGGGCAATTACAGCCGCTAAGCTTAGCACGCTTACTCCTATGCTCTGAGATTTTTGCTATCCTCTCGAACACAACACGTAATCCGATAGGGGTGCTCTCCCCCATCCATCCTCCACATGCCACATTAACCAGCACTTGTGAAGACTCTTCAAGCCCATCAAAGAAGAACTGGTTTAAATCTGCTGTACCAAAACGGTGATGGGGGCACTGACGCTGTAAATCATGGAATCTCTCCCATGCTTCGAAGAAGGGTTCTCCTTGTTGCTTCTTAAACTCACTAATATGTGCTCCGAAGCTCATAGTCATCGGGAGTAGTATTTGCCCATAAAGGTTTGGAAAGCTTTGTCCCAAGTAGTGATGCTTCCTTCTTCCAGACCGTTCATTCAAGTTTGTGCCTTGCCAAAGAGATACATAGGAAAGATCCTAAGCCTCAAATCATCATCCTTAACCCCTTCGGGTTTCTCCAATCCAGAGATAAAATGCTCAATTTCTCTGAAGAAACCCATGACGTCCTCATTCTCGACTCCGTAGAACCTCGGAAGTTGTTGGAGGAGATGCTTCTTAACCTCGAGACCCCGCACATTAGATGGTGTGACTATGGCTGGGTGACAGGCACCCTGCACAGGTAAAACGAGTGTGTAAATTGAAGGTTGCTCCACGGTAGCCATATCTGCGACCCTATGCTATAAGAGAGACACAACACCAGAACTACACAAACGTAAGCACCCATTAGTTAAAACAAGCACTCAAGACGAAGAACACAGAGGTATCAAAGGGAAAAAAACTAACAGAAATAAAAACAAAAACTAGAAAAAGAAAAAACAAAAATACTGTAACTAAAATTCGTAAATTTAACAAAGGAGTTAAATCCCCAGCAGCGGCGCCAAAAACTTGATGTGTCAAAATTAAAGTTTTAATATTTGTTTAAGAGCCAAGACTTAATCCTCAACACTACGAAAACCTGCAGTGTAGTGGAGTTAACCCCGAGGTCGGTCTCGAAGGACTTAACTAGGCTGAGTTTTGTTTACGAATAAAAGCAACAGTATGAAAAGCAGTAAAAGTTGGTTTGCCTCGGCGGAGAGATAATATACTAAAGTGAATAACTACTTGCAACTACTAGAAACCGATTTGATAGTAATGAGATTGAAATATGAGTGGGGAAAATTATGGAGTGGTAACGTCAACAAGCTAGCTAGCAGGATATATGTGATTCACGGGATTGATTACGCAAGTTGTCACAGACTTGAGTTCAAAAATGAATAGCACTAGTGGAGGCGTCAATTCCACTTGGCTACAATCAATCTAGATAATCCTACTATTACTGTTTTGCAACTAACTGTTAGAGTGAAGCAAGACGAAAAGCATTTGTGTGTATTGATTAAATGCTTAATCTAACAGTGATATTGATGGATTGCGCATCAAACGTAATAGCAACATATGTGATTAATCTAAAAATCACAAGTAATCGAATCCCGATGCACTTCGAATCACATAAACCCTAGATAGCATGCATTGAATCAGTCACCACCCCATAATAGGGGTGTTTAGCTACTCATGATAAGCGAAAGCACAATCATACTAGCAATACACATAATCTCAAGCACAAAACAAAGATTCGAAAGGATTGATACAATTTTACCCTTCGTTGTCACAAACCCTAGGTAGAAATTGAAGAACGAAACGAATTGATGTAAAAGGATGTGTAGATAATCTCCCAATCAACGTCAATCTTCGAATTACAATGGAAACGGTTCAATTACCTCGAAATCTGGTCTAGCTCTAGAGCAAAGTATTGTTCTTTACAATAGAATTGATATCATGAAGTAATAACGTTTGTTTCAAACCAATAGGAGTGAATTAGGATAGAATCCTCGAGCTGAATCGCAGAATCCACGCGCGGAGCGCAGGAGTTGGCGCCTGCCAACTCCAGAACGGCATCCGCCATAGGCTGAATCTTGGCGGACGCCAAGATTCGGTCCATGGCGTCCGCCATCTCTTCTCTGGCGCCCGCCAGAGCGTCTGCCCAGTTTTGGCGGGCGCCGTCTTCAACTTGGCGTTCACCACTCCTTTTGGCGAATTAAGATTTTTCCCTTTTGTCCTTTTTGTTCGCTCTCGCTCCTTTTAACTTCGATTCTTGGTATTTTGGCTTCTCCGCTCCCCTTCTAGCAACCATCCGAGACATTGGGACTTCCATATCTTCCAGATGCATGTAAAATACATCCTTTTTGCCTTCAATTAGCTCGGTTTAGCCAAATACCTGCAAAATACACAAAGAACAAAACAAGTAAAAAGACTCTAAGAAAACTACTAAAACTATACTTAAGGGTGACAAAAAGACGGTAAAAAAGACCAGATGAGACGATGTAAAACCGACTCATCAGGTACTAACTACACTGGAACTTGAGAAGCCGGAAGAAGCAGAAGTTGACAAAAAGGAGATGGAAGTAGCCATACCTGTTTATGCGAATCCAGTAGAGAAGGCGAATGCTGAACCAGCTAACTTTGATTTGAAATCTACTACTCTGGTAATTCCAAAGGGAGATAAGAGCATCAGTGACGCAGAGAGCTTCGATTTGGTTGTTGTCATTGGCAACTCATCTGAGGTAATCGGTGTTGTTGACACGGGAGCTGCAGTTAATCAGATGACTTTTGCTACGTATGAGGAGTTGAACCTGAAGGGTTTAGAGCCTCGTAAATGCTTTATCCTGCTAGCCAATGGCACAAGGAGTAGGTGCATGGGTATTGTAGAAGATGTACCGGTTTAACTGGATGGTGATGTCTTTATGACAGATTTTGTGGTAGTGGAGTCGTCTAGGATCAAACGGAAGGATATGGAGAAAGATATGCAGCTTTTGGGGTGTCCCTTTATAAAGACTACCCGCATGATTGTCAATCTATATGCTCTTACCAGCACTATTGAGATACACGGCAAGCAACGCGAGTTGCAAGCCAACACTATACCATACTCTGTTGCACAGGTTGACACGAAGACGTATATTGGGGCACGCACTGGACCACTCTATACCTACTCTCACTTGTAGGGAAAAAAGGAGCTGAGAAGACCGGACGTATCAAGCTCCATTGATGTTAACTGGAGAAAGTCGAGCTAACGACTCTAAACAAATGCATTTTGCTTTGCATTTATACTATTTTTTCCATTCGTTGAACTCATTTGCATTGTTATTTGATTTTGGTTGAGACATTTCAATTTATAAGTTGGACAATTTGTTAGTTTAATCTTGCATTATTTAGTTATTTATTCACGTTGTGAAGGGTGCGGAACAATTGTACTAACACGAGGAAACTCGTGAAACTCCAATCGTGGCAAGGAGATTTGATCTCGCGAGGCGAGGTTGCACGAAAAAAGTACAAATTTTTTTGGAAAACACCCCTTCGCCGCGTCGAGGAAGAATTCTCGCCGCGGCGAGGACTCAAGAACTCCCAAAGGCTCGCCTAAAATCTCGCCATGTAGAAGTTTAAAAACGGGCAGCGTCTTTCTCTTCTCCCCCACTTTTTTTCTTTCCCCCATTCTATTTCTCCTTCCGCCTCCTTACTCTTCTTCACCCAAAAATCTTGTTCTTCCTCAATTCTTCACCAAATTCTTCCATTCTCGTTTCTATTCAACGGGTTTTTCGCCCTCTCCTCAATTCTTGCATCATCTTCGAGTTTCTATTCAAGGTACTTTGGCTTGTAACTTCGTTGTACCCTTAATTCCGAAATTTTTTGAATCTTTTGTGGTTGATCGTCATTAGTTCGTAATTGATTACTCTTGTGGGATGTATATCGATTGCTTTATGATTCATTGATCTTACCTCATTGAATTCAATTGCATTTCTCTTACTCCGACTCCCAGTCGATTTTTCCAAATTTTGACTACATTCTTACCCCTTGGTGTTGCTTGTAACTATTCCTGATATTGTGAGCCAAACTTTGTTGCGTATTGTGTTCTTCTGGAACTGTTACCCAATTTCTGGAATTTTGTTGCCTTCCCCTGTTTTTTTTTTACTGTTAAGCTAATCTGGTTTGGGAAAGTTTAATTGTTACCTTCCCCCATATTGATGAGACAATATTCTAACGTCTCATTTGGTCTTTTTTAGCGATCTTTGTGAGTCTTTGTCTTTAGTTTTGTAGTCTTTTTAGTTCGTTTTTACGCTTTGGTATTTTGTTTTTGTTTTGTAGAAATCTGTGTCTTTTGAGCCGTTTGAAGACAAGCTGGTTAGCATGGCTCGCCGCGGCGAGAAATTCAGTCCGCCGCGGCAAAATTTTACGAGCTTAGCATTGGATATTCCAGCATGGTTTGCCGCGGTGAGGAAATCAGTCCGCCGCGGCGACATTTTACGAATGATGTTCCTGTTTGAAGATTGAAGCTCTCCGCAGCGAAGGAATTGGTCCGCCGCGGCAAGATTTTACGAGCTGGATATACAATGCGATTAAGTTTCGCTGGAAGCTATTTCCTCCATACAGCAATGCAGAATTAATTACATATTCCTTATTAGATTAGAATTTTGATTCCTTCTCATTCATACTTCCTTTAACCTAGTTTTGAGAAAAGCTCCAAGAGCCATACATTGACATTGAGACATCTTTGGAGTTTGGTTATTCATTAATTTGATTCATCAGGATTATTGGTATTGATTTCTCAATTGTTTTGTTCTTTACAATTCTTTTCATCTATGTTTCATATGATTATTACCATGAATCCTTGTATGCAATCATCAATTATGAGTAGCTAAACACCTTTGAATACAGTAGTATGTGAAGATTATGCACATTCGTTCTAGGGTTTATCAAAGCACTCATATAAGTTAGTCTGGTATTAAATCTTCGTAAAAACCTTCAATTCGATGAGTCCGTATTAAATCCTCTAATTGTTCATGTTTAAGAATCGTGAATTGACCACTCACGATTTCTCCAGTATAATATCTTCTAAGAACAATTGGTTCAATCGAATTGATTGATTTTCTGTACAACGACCGTGTGACAAATATGAGTGCTATCCCTAGTTCGAATTAGCATAATTGAATCTTGCTACTGTATTCATTAGTCTACAACTACAGCTTATTCTCTAATTGCTTTTTAGAGTATAATTTGAGCTCATCAAATTTGGCGCCGCTGCCGGGGAATTAATTCCTACTGTAGCGTGTGGGTGTAATATTTTACTTGTTTTTGTTTTACTAACCTGCGATTTCTACACTAATAGAAACTAAGACTTTTTGAGGTTTTTGATTTTGTAGAAGAACCTTTGCAGGTTTATGCCTGGTACGAGATCGCAAGGAACACCTTTGCAACCTCTAGTACCTGAGATCGATAGACACTACCATCAGCTTCGAAGAGAGAACTTAGCCGCTGTTGAAATGGGTGACGTCAACGGGAATACTCCCAGGGTCAATGATGCTGTTGAGACCCCTGTGATTACTTATGGGAACTATATGCAGCCCGGTGAAATTAAGGCTGGGGGATCAGCTGTTGTGCTCTCTACCGAGGCTAGGAACATGGAGATCAAGTCTCATCACTTCCATGACATGTCTAAGTACTATGGGATGGCTAATGAAGATGTTATCCGGTTTCTCAAAGAGTTCGAGGGGCTGATTGCTAGGATTCCGCTTACTGTGGGCTCAGTAACGGTTTCTGATGATGAAATCAGGAAGAAGGTATTTCCCATGTGTATGCAGGATAAAGCAAAGAGCTGGATGTTGAATCAACCTGAAGGCTCTCTGGCTACTTGGGATGATCTATACAGAGCCTTTATGAGCAAGTTCTATCCGCCGGAGAAGACTAGGCAGCTTCGGGTTCAGATTGAGAAGTATTTGCAGATGAATGATGAGAGTTTTTACGAGGCCAGGGAGCGATTCCTGAACTTGCTCTCTCGATGCCCTCACCATAGGTTGAGTGAGATGGATTTCTGCTGTAAGTTCTATGAGGGAATCGATTGGGAAGCACATAACATGGTGGATATGACCGTGGATGGCTCTATTGTTACGGCATCTCCGGCTGCATTGAATGAGGCTTTTGAGAAGCTTGCTGCCATCTCCCAGCTTAAGGGAACTAGAGGCCGGCCAAGGAGAGCTGAAGTTAAAGCCGTGGAGCAAACACCAGGCCCCAGTACTATTGAATTGGTCGAACAGATTAAGGCGATGAGGATGCTTGGCACTCTCCCTGCACCAGTATCTCCGGTTAGCGAGAGGTGTAATCTGTGTGGTAATCGGGCATGGTGCTAGTATGTGTAGACTTCCTGAGATTATGGGGGAGAACCCAACTCCGGAGATTATTTGCTAGGTGCAAAACAGGCAGCGTGGTGGTTGCCAACCAAATCCGGGAATGAATGCCGGCGCCACTAAGGTGCAACCCTTCAACCCCGACCGTTCCAATTTATCCTATGGAGGCAACTTCTATGAGAATGTGCTACAGCAGGTTCCAGTTCAGCAAGCTCCATTTCAACAGGCTCCGTTTCAACAAGGACCGACACAGCAGTTTCAGGCTCCGTCTACTAGTGCACCGTGAAACGCTGATCAGGAGATTAGAGCTCACATGGAGAGATCAGAGAGGTTCTGGGCAGAAGCACAGCGGAATCAAGCCAAGAACGACCAGAGATTTGAAAATATTGAGCAATCGCAAAAGAGGTTGGAGAAGACTCTTGGTGATTTAGTAGGCGCCTTCCCGCAAAGAGAGAAGGGTAAACTCCCCGCAACTGTCGAGAATAACATAATACTTGCTATGGAGGTACTTTTTGACAAGCCAGGAGTAGTTAAGACTGTTATTACGACTTGCACTTGTAACCACGATAAGATGGTTCCCCAAGATGAGGCAACACCGGCACAGGAAGCAAGAAGGGTGATAACATATGGTCCCGCGATTCCAGAAGAGAAGGCGAATGCAGGACCAATTCAGATGATCCAAAAGGAAGAGAAGAGCATTAGTGATGCAAGCAGTTTCGATTTGGTTATCGGGATGGGCAGTTCTTCTGAGGTTACAGGTATTATTGATACCGGAGCTGCAGTTAACTTGATGACATTCGAAACTTATGAGGAACTCAGCCTGAAGGGTCTAGAACCGAGAAGATGCTTCGTGACCATGGCTAATGGTACTCGAAGCAAATGCATGGGTGTTGTTGAAGATGTCCCAGTAACCATTGGAGGTGATGTGTTTATGACTGATTTCGTGGTTGTTGAGTCACCGCAGGTGAAGATCAAAGAAATGGACAAGGACATGCTGCTTCTTGGGCGCCCATTCATCAAGGCTACTCGCATGATAGTCGATCTTTATGGTCGTACATATACTATCCAGGTTCGCAGTGAGAAACGCGAGTTACAAGCCGTCACCACATCATATTCTCCCGCACAGGTTGACACCAGGAATTACTTTGCAGCACACACCGGTCCACTCTACACCTACTCTCGCTCACGAGTGACCATGGGGACAGAGGAAGCTGGTAACCTCAAGCTCAATTAGCTCCAGCATGAACAAGTCGAGCTAACGACTATAAACAAAAGCCCCCTTTATGTTTTTTACATTCATTTAGACTGATTTTTCATTTCGTACACTTGCTTGTTATTTCACATTGTTAGACTGTTTGTTTATGTGTTTGCTTGTTTTCAGTTTTATTGTGTCTCTGGAAAGTGGGACCTTTGCACTCATACGAGGAAACTCATAAACTCTAGCTGAGGCTTGGAGTTTCGATCTTGCGACGCGAGGTTGAAAAGTGCAAGCGAAATTTTTTCCGAAAAAAATTGCTCTCGCCGCGGCGAGGTGGTCTCACTGTTCCTTTTGTCCATTCGTAAATTTTCGCCGCGGCGTGATTTATTTTTCGCCGCGGCGAGATTTTATAACTGCATACTTATCTACGATACCGAAAGCTCGTCACGGCGAGACTTCCCTTCGCCGCTGCGACGAAAAAAAAAATTCCCATTCCTAGCAGAATTCGATTTCTGCTTCCTTCTTATTCTCCTTTCTCCCCTTCCCTTCCTGTTCGATTTTTCTCGCTCCTATCACATACAATCTCTCTTCTTCTCTACTTAATCCCAAACTCACAAGGTACATTGTTTTAACTCTTTCCAGTTCTTCTTGACTTATGTGGTTGATTGTAGTTTGATATATTTGCGTGAGCTTTGTGTGTTTCTACAGGGTTGTGAATAGGTTTGGGGAGATCGTTTTTCTCTTCTATCTCTCACCCTTTTGTTATCACTTGCATGTTATTGAATAGGTTTGGGGAGGTAGTTCCCTAATCCCACCAGCATCTACTAATATCTTCTTCGCAGGTTCCATGGCTCCTAGGGTACGACGCACACTCCACCGTGGTGACTCGAGCAGCGCACGGGCTAATTTTGGCCCTCATCTTGTCACTACAAGGAGCTTGGTCTACAGGCAACAACATGCTAACATGGAGTTTATCCTCGATCTTGGGGTGGATTTGACAGGGGAACGTGATTACACCAAGCTGTTTTTGAAATACAATACCCCCCTGAAAGAGATGCTGCAAACTAGGAGGTGGATCAAATTGGCAGAAAACCCAGGTTCCTATGATCGTGATCTTGTGATGGAGTTCTATACGAATTATGCTGGCAGGAAGGTTGATGAGCAATCACACACCGCTTGGGTACCAGTCCGTGGGGGATATGTGGAATTTTCGCCTAGTGCCATTAACCGCTTCTTTGAGACCCCCGACGAAAACGACCAGCTGAGGGCAACTTGTCGGATCCCTAATGAGCAGCTCCACATCTTCTACCACTGGCTCTCCAACTCCTTTTGCCCAGGAGGGCATGTGGATTTCCTCAGATCAGTTTTCGGCCCCACTCTCCGAGATATCATGGTCGGAACCCCTATCTACATTGGAAGAGTGATCGTCGCACAGTTCGAGCACATTCATACTCGCCCTTGGGGTAACAAGATGGTTTTCCCCTTCCTTATCACCTCCTTGTGCCGACGTGCTGACATTGCCGTCCTGTCAAATGTTAGTGCTGAAGGATTGCTCACTGGAAGGAAGCTGTTCCACCTGCATGTGATGGATGATTTTGACGCAATTCGGGCCATGCGCAAGCATGCACTTGAGCGCTTGGAGAGGCAGGAGGCATTATGGAAGGCGCAGTAGGATTTCTGGGAGTAGCGCTTCGGTGGTGGCCCATCTGGATCCGCCTGATCACCCCTGCCGAGACAACACTATGGTTGGTCATTCTATACAGTCGTTCTTACACTATTCATTGCTAGGGACTAGCACTTGTTTAGGTTTGGGGATTTTGTGGTCGACTGTATCCTTAGCTAAAGTTGCCTCGTTTTGTACTCTATTTTTCACATTTGTACTCTATCTCGTACTCTGTTTCTTATTTTTTATTTTTATGTATTCTGTTCAAGTGGTAGGTTAGCCACCTTTATGTGTTAGTTATATATTTCCCTTCCAGTTGAGTCCAGTATAGATGTTAGTACTTTTACTTTCTCTTGTGGTGAGTCTGAGTCAATTACCAAGTCGAACGTCTATTGCTAATGCTAAATTCTCTTGCTGCTTACGTTTTGTTTAATGTCTAACTAGAAGTAGTGTAGTAGGCTTTTAATCCTGCAAGGTCGTTTCTCTTGTAAATAGCAAGTCTGGTTAGCCCTGTAGTCCAAAAGCCTGTGAGGAGCCTAGCCGAAGAAAAAATATTGTACCGGCACCTGCTATTGTGTGATCTCCTGGGATGTGCAAGTTTTTACGTATTACTTGCGCCTTTTCATACTTATGTGTACTTAGTTTCGTTGGGGATGACGAACGGCAGGCTCTAGTTTGCGGATTTTATTTTTCCCCGTTCTGTCGAACTGGTTTGGGGAGAGGATTGTTCACTATGATGTTATGAGCTGTTATAATTATGCTGCGGAAAGTTGTCTACTATTCTATTAACTTATGATATCTGAATCTTGGGGTGGATCTATGGTATTTATTAATCACTGTTAGTCGTGTTAGGCGTTTTTCAAATACTACCTATATACCGGCGTGGCCTTTAAAAGCCATATGTCCGTGAGGGTTGATGGCACGTATACCAAACTGACACGCACAAAAATGCGGACTTTAGGTAAAACAGACACCTGGAAAAAATTGAGATTAAAAGAGCCCAGGTGGCCACGCACTGAATTGAGTGAAGCATTATGAGATTTGATGTTGTTTTGCGATGGATGAAGGGAGAAGTTCCTGTTTTTTTGAAATTTTTGAGGACTACATCATGTGCCAAAGTCCCTTTCGACTCATTGAGACGAGTACAATAGCATAAGATATTTGAGGCATCTTGTGACGAAAGTCATCTTCCCAGTTTACTTTTTTGAGCTATACCCTATATGGATTCTTCCATGAGAGTGAGTGATACACTTTATACACCTGTGAGGGACTATTGGGTTAGGCTTAATTGTTATTTACTTGAGAAAGCGATGGTAATACGATTACCTGCCTACTATTTCTGCCAAGGTTAGGTTAAGAACAAATTTTTTGCATCTTGTGAATTTAATGTTTTCAATGGTAGATTCGGTCGCTTGGGAATTTGACTCTTTGTTTGTCTGCATGGTTTAGAGTCTGCATAAGTATGAAATGGCACAAGTAATACGTAAAAACTTGCACAACCCAGGAAATCACACAATACATTTGCCGGTACAAATTTTTTCATCGGCTCTCAGGCTTCTCACAGACTTTTTGGACCAAGGAGCTAAACAAACTTGCTATTTAAAAGAGAAACGACCTTGCAAGATTAAAAAGACAATGTCCTACTTCCAGCTAATCATCAAACAAAACGTGAGCAACAGGTGGATTTATCATCTACAATGGATGTTCGACTTGGTAAAAGACTCAGACTCACCACGAAAACACTTGAAAGGAAATTAACTAGACCTAGACTGACAAAGAAACTGTAACAGAGAAAGGTGGCTAACATACCACCACAGTCACATGACACACAAAGTGGCTAACATACCACTAGAACAAAATATATAGAAATAAAGACAAAAGACTCTAAAGATACAGAAAATAGAGAAAAATGCAGACAAGACACTAGAGAGCACATTCCCCCTCCCCAAACCTAAACTCAAGCATGTCCTCAAGCGTAGAGTGAAAAAGAAAAGAGAATGGGAGCTATAGTGACTTGCCTACTGGTGTACCTTCACAGTCATGTACAAGACTCTTCCGTGTTGGCTAACGGGTACTCTGGAAGTTCTTGGTTCTTCCGGTTGTTGCAGCTCCTTTTCCTCCCCTTCAGATAAGTGTGTATATACAAGGGTCCTGTGTGCGCACCTATATAGTTCCTGGTGTCAACCTGCAGGGGTGAGCATTGTGTAGTGGTGGCTTGCAACTCATGTTGCTTGCCATGTACCTCTATAGTGCAGGTACGAGCGTGGAGGTTGATAATCCTGCGAGTGGTTTTGATGAACAGTCGCCCAAGCAGCAACATATCCTTCTCCATCTCCTTGCCTTTAACCCGTGACGACTCCACAACCACGAAATCAACCATAAAAGTGTCCCCATCCAGTGTAACCGGAACATCCTCAATCACACCCATGCACCTACTTCTCGTTCCATTGGCCATCGTGACGAAGCATTTCCTGGGTTCCAAACCCTTCAAATCCAGCTCCTCATAGGTCGCAAGGGTCATCAGATTAACCGCTGCTCCTATATCTACGATGCTAGTTACCTCGGAAGAATTTCCTATCCCAATCACCAAATCAAAGATATTGGCATCACTCATGCTCTTACCTGCTGCCGGGATCACCCTAGCGGTGGGACTTTCCTCAAGGACAGCCAGTTTTGCACTCGCCTCCTCTACTGCAGTCGAAATACTGGATGTGGCTACCTCCATTTCCTGTACCTCGACTCTCACTTCTACCGGCTTCTCAAGTGCCGGTGTAGGTACTACCTCAACTACCTCTGGTGTCTTAACCTGGGCCACTGTGTTCTCGAGCTGGCAAGTGCAGGTAGCAAGAATAGACTTCACCTTTACTGGCTCATCGAGTGTCACCTCAACGGGTCACCGGTAACTTACCCCTTTCTCTTTGCTGAAATCGACCAACTAGATCCCCTAAAGTCTTCTCTAACCGCTTCTGCGCTTAGTCTGTCGAACATTGAGCATTCCTGCGCTAATTTTCCTGTGCTTCGGCCCGGAACCTCTCGAAACGCTCCAAGTGGTCCCTGATTGTCTGATCAGGACTTCCCGGCACTTTCGTAGTCTGAACCTAAACTGGCTGAGCTAGAACTTGTTGCTCTCGTGGTGCATTTTCATAGAAGTTGTTGCCACCTTGGTTCCCCTGCCAGTTACCACGCTGTCTGGTCTGCTCGATTTACTTGTCCCACTCAGTAGTACATGCCCCTGGAGTCCCTTCAACTGCTCGGTATCCCGCTCTCCTAGATTTATTTCTCGCACCCTTGAGTTGAGACACTGCTGCCAGTCTCTCAAAAACACCATTTAATTCGTCAGAGGATGCTTCTAGGAGTGAATTTTTACACGTCATATCAACCATGTTCTGACACTCCCAATTCAGTCCCTCATAAAATCTGATGCACAGATTCATCTCGTCGATCCTGTGGTGTGGGCATTGGGATAGCAACTGTAAGAAACGTTCGCGAGCTTCATAGAAAGTCTCATCGTACATCTGCTAAAACTGCATTATCTGAGTACGAAGGTGCTGCGTTCTCTTGGGAGGGTAAAATTTATTCATGAAGGCTATATAGAGAGAATCCCAAGTGGGTAGAGAACCCCCAGGCTGGTTCAACAGCCAGTTCCTAGCTTTATCCTGCAGGCACATTGGAAAAACCTTCTTCCTTATCTCTCCATCTGAAACTGTTACTCCTCCGGCTGTCAATTGAATCCCTGCAATCAGTACTTCAAACTCCTTGAGGAACCTTATCACATCCTCGTTGGCCATTCTATAGAACTTGGGAAGAATATGGAAGTGGTGAGCTTTGAGTTCCAAATTCCTCGCCTCATTAGACAGTACGATTGCCGCTTTCCCGGCCTTAACCTCGCCGGGTTGCATGTAGGCTCCATAGGTTAGCTGGGCCATTGGAGTTTCCTTCTGATAAACCTGTTGTTAGAGCAACACAACACGAAAACCTCGAAATATTCTTAGTTTCTGTTAGTGCACTAAACTTCAGGTAAGTTGGAAAACAAGTAAAAATTTGCAATCAGGCGCTACTGTAGGAATTGATTCCCCGGCAGCGGCGCCAAATTTGATATGCTCAAATTATTACTTAGAAAATAAGTAGTAAGCAATTGTTGAAGATAGACACGGTCGGTGTACTGAAAACCATCAATTCAACCTTTACCAACGAGTTTGAAGATATTTGAACTAGAGTAATCGTGGGTCGTCAATCCACGATCCTTAACCAAAATGTTTTAGACAATCTTTGAACGAGAGTATTGAATTGAAGGGTTTTTACGCAGATCTTTGAACGAGCCTAACCTATATGAAAGATTTCAAACCCTAGAAGCGAATACGCAAAGCTATCACGCAACTACCATGTCTGGAGTGGTTTACCTACTCATGATAGATTGAAAGATGAAAGACTTCGAGATATTGCTCATGATAAACATAAACATAATGATAATCGCATGCAAGCTCATACAATTCGACAAACAAGAACAAGAACGAATTGTAAAGAGATAAACAATAGAGAATTACCACGGTGATCAGGAATTCGATATTGATAAATCAATCAACGATAAAACGAAGCTCCAAATTGTCTCAATGTCAAAGTATGAATGTCTGGAGCTTTTTTCTATCAACTAGGTTTTGAACTAGGGCAAAGTATTGTTCTTCACAATAGAATGAATATGAAAAGTGATTATGTCTTCTTCTAAGTAAGAGAAAGGAGAAAAACTAGGTCTGGGCGAATTAGGAGACGGAATCGCAGAAAGACGACAAAAGAAAAAACTGGCGTTGCCAGTTAGGGAAGTGGCGTCGTCAGTAAAGAAAACTGGCGTCGCCAGTTTGGTTCTGCCTCCTCGCAGAAAAACAATGGCGTCGCTGATTTGATAATCAAGGCGCCAGATTCTCTGAAATTCTTTTTTGCCTTTTGACTCCTTTTGACTCCGATTCTTGATATTTTGGCCTTCCCGCTTCACTTCTAACATCCATACGAGGCATTAGAACTCCATATCTTGTAAATGCATATAAAATACACCATTTCGCCTCCAATTAGCGTGGTCTAGCCAAATATCTACAAAACACACAAAGAACAAAACAAGTAAAATACTCAAGGAAAACCAAATAAAACTATACTCAAGGATGACAAAAAGATGGTAAAAAAGACCAAATGAGAACGTATAAAACCTTTCAAATAAACAGAAATATGAAATTACGTATTTTTCGGGTTTTTTTTATGAGTAAACGAACAAATATGAAAAGAAAATATTTTAGGTTTTTATCTATAGAAATCGATTTCTACAATATTTTATAATTTTTTTTGGGTTTATGCTATACGAATTGAAAGACAGTGCGTAAAGTAATGCGAAAGAAAGAATTCAACTTATCTGGATGATCGAAACTTGCTTGAGCGGTCAAGTGTCCCCGGCAGCGGCGCCAAATTTTGATGTGCACTCAAGAATTTATATTCGTTGTAGTACCTGCAATTCTTCAATACAATCAAAGATTAAATTTATTTTATAGTCGGATGTCTTCAAATCCACAGTTATAGCGGAAAGTTGTCTTGGGATGTCGTTCTCCTCGGACACATAGCATAGGAACAAGCAAATAACGTAATGATTTCGAAGGCAGAAAACATACAGATTTTGATTAAGCATATGATTATATTTTGATTGAATTCTAACAATTGTTTTATCAGTGATGGTGAAGCGTAAATGACCCCGACCTATCTCTTGCTATGCTACTCCCAACTTCCTAGTTGTTATACTACAGAATTACCTCTAACGACAGCTAACATAATACTAAATACCAAGGCGCAATCGATACCAATACCTCTACTCAGTTCAATGAAACTACTGTGTTACTCAGTAGAAAATCATACCACGATGGATGTATAGAGTTGTATAATCGCGATTTACGTCTAAGAACTATTTTATTAATATAACACGACATATAAAGAAGTAGCACAGTAGAGTTTCGGCATTCGCCTTTACAATATGAATTTAGCTACTCATAATCGAATTGAATAAAAGACGGAAGAAATCGAAAATAGCAAGAAAAAAGAGAAGCTTAGTTTTTGAAGTTTTCGTGCTGCTTCTAGGGTTTCCTCCTTGCTGTTGCCGACGGCCAGGGTTTTGCGGTTTTGGGGTTTCACTTCCCCGAGGACTGGTTCTCTCTCAAAAGAGCTGTTTTGATTGTGGTGTGTAATTATGATAGCCCAAGGCACTTATTTATAGTGGAAAATTCATGCTCTGGCCGCCCATCATATATAAGGAAGGTTAGGAAGGCATGCTCTAGCTTAACAGGTCAAGAGAAGCCTGTTTTCTAGATTCTTCCATCAATGCGGTCCCCCAGGGGCTTCATATACCTTATATGGTCCCCTGGGGCCGCAGTCCTTTGATATGCCGAGGTTCGAATCTGTATTCTTCGTTCTTCAATTTCGGGCTTCGTAACTTCGTTTCCTCGAAAAGTGGTCTTCTACAATGTTGTAGCATCTTCATTTATCTTCACATTGGTTGGTCATATGACATATTTTGACACCTCGAAAAGTGGTCTTCTACAAATCTACAATTGTTCCATGTTGAAACTGTAATGATGGAAAGAATGTGTAGGTTGAGTTTTGTACTCCTTGTTAGGTCTAACATTTGGACAATGAAGATTGCTCTTTTGTATGTAATGACTCAGTTAGATTTGTATAAATCTATAACTATTAGGTTATTTTGGCCTTGTTGTATAGCTCCTGGGTAAAGAAGGAAGGTTGGCATTGCATTTAGAGCTTCTTGGTGCAGTTTGTTTTGAAGATCACACAAGGATGAACGTTAAGAAAATGGAAGATTGCAAGTGGCATCAATGGAAATATGCAACAAGGCAGAGCAGAATTTGCACAGCATGGAAGGCAAGGAAGCTGCATGGATTTAGGACTTTTGTAAATCTTAGATGGTTTAGAAGTAGATTAGTACTTAAAAACTTTGGTTGGTTTGTAAGCCTTGTGAGGTACTTGGTGTTTACGGGCTCACATAAACCGCCATGATTTTATGATATAAAAAACCCGAGCTACACCTCTCCTTTAAAAAAAAAAATTATTTTGACACCTCTAACTCCGTGTAACGGGCAAATCAGTGTATACTTATTTTCCTCGATTTCGCCTAAATATGTCATTTTGGCACCGAAAATCGTGCAATTCCTCGAAACCGCAATCATACCGTACAAAATACACAAGAAATTCGTAATTGACCATAATATGATGTAAATATTGAATATTGGGAAAAAACGAGTGTCTGTCTAAAAGCATGCAAAATTGCACATTTCATTATCCCATCTGCTACCAACTCCGCAAATGCCATTTACAAGAAACACATAAAACACACAGTTCAAACGTTTTTGTGTTTGATTTCTTCAAATTCTAGAATTAATTAGAAATATAAATTGAGAAGCGCTCAAGTTGACCGCAAAAATTTAACATGGGCAACTTCTTTGGGACGGATGGAGTATATTTGGGGCAAAATAGTAGTGTATTGAACTAAAACAACTGAGGGCCATAAAAACAAAATAGTGGAATAAAATTTGTTAGTCTGCTCCTAAATGTAATTCTTTTTGTACAAAGTCTCATGAGAAACAGTTTCTAGATAACTTATCGAGAGACGGTCTATGTTATCAATAAAACAATCGATGTTATTAATCAAACCGTCTATGATGGTAACGAAATATGTTATTAGATCATGAATTGGCCGTAATTCGCTTATTCTAGCTCAAAAAAAAATAAATAATAAGTTTTGTTGTAATATGAAAAAAACGCCAATATTGAAAATATGGATGTTTTGATTATTATTTATTTGATAATATCGATTCGTCTCCAAATAAATGATGTAGAGACCGTTAATCTCTGTTCTCTTTATAAATATACTAGTTTATAACCCGTCGATACTCGACGGGTATAGTAAAAAAATATTTAAGTATATGAAATCCTACAATATTTACAACAACATTTTTGTAACGCGCCGTACCCTTGCGAGCCGATGTTCGACCCTCTGTGCCAGTGCGGTCATGGACTATTATCCGGGTGATATGTTGGCCCACTGTACCAATACATGTTCGTTCCCGCACTTTATCCCACTCGTGCACGCAACGATAGACTTACCAGTCATCCACCCCTAACATTACTGCTGAGCATGCATGCTTAAGTCTAAAGCTCTTATGGATGGATTTCCGAAAAGAAATGTGCACATTGTTGGTATGAGTAGCGTTCTCGATCCTTTAAGCTCTCTGAAAATTTATCTTAAACTTTGGGATGTTACATTTTTAGTTTGTCTCTGATGGACTCATCATCACACTAATTAAGAACGATAAACTTTTTTTGCATGCGTTTATTCCATACGTCACGTTTACCTCGATTATAATTACAAGAGTAGTGACTCTCAATCGTGCCATTGCACAATTTTAATGCATAATCAATATTCCTCAAAAGTTTGGCCAATCTTTATCATGATCTATGATAAGTCGCACATGAGTAATTAATCGTATTATAGTATTATAAGCTGAGAAGACCTTTTCCATTCAAGTCTTTTAAATGGATCGAGGTATATCCAACCCATTGCAAACATTAACGGTATCTATTTAAAATAATGACGTACGGATCGGGTATATACCTCACCCGTTCCATGTTACCCACCAACTCATTTGTCAATCTGCCACAGGTTAGTAAAGCAATCTACCCACATTGATTTTATTTAAACCACACATCTGTAGTGGGCCAGTCTAATTTGTTAACAATACCATCTTCACCCAATCATACTCCCCTAAAATTAGGGGTATTAAAAAAAGCGCACGCGCCAATTATTTTCTTTAAAACATTTACAGGTTAATTTTTTCGTAACTTGTTATTCAACCAACGACATATGAGCTGGTACAACTCTTCAGTCACCCGACTTTATCAATATTTGAAAAAGAAAGAGAGTAAATATGTGTACATCCATAAATTACAATAATAAAAAATTATCTATATTAAATGGCATATACAATAAATTCAACAACTAATGATTTGCATGTTTTATTTAATATATACTTTATTCGTCCCGCAGAACTTCATACATTTGTCATTTTTAAACGTACTACAAAACTTCATACATTACTAAAAAAGGAAGGTACCCTACACCCAACCAATAATAATAAATCCTACTCTTGCACTTTTTACCACCTCTCACATTTCCCACTAAAATTATACATTTTTACCATATTTTAATGTTTTATCACTTACTACTTAGTTTTTTTAATTTAGACATTTATATTGTTTTTTATTTGAAGTTTTTAACTAATTATGTATTTAATTTTGTCTATTTTCACCCGTTTATCCGCTCCCCTTGTTATCACCAGACCGCCATGGGTTGAAAAACTATTATACCTGTCCCAGTTGTTATTATAGCCGAGAGCCTATAGTCTTTCGGGATTTAGTTCTTGTGTAAAAACAACTTACGCCCCTCCGTAAAACGATATGGGATTGCAATACTTTCCATTCCAAGACTTTTCCATTTTTATCATTTCTGTCTCTTACCTCTTATACTTTCTCCATTATTTATCATTTATCTCTTCCACAACAAACAACAAACTATAGACTTTCTTAACAATAGTGTCGAAAATAAGTGAGACACGTTTAACGGGACGGAGGGATTATATGTACAAAGATTGAAAGTGAGAAAAAATTTAATACGTAACAACTGGTAATCTAGTGTCAAAGTCTAATTTTAGAGGAATGTATGCATATTGCATATTATATGTACGGAACAATTACATATACCTCCCCTATTAGATGCCCTCTACTAATCTGGATACCATTAGTCGAATAATTACATCCAGGTCCATTAATCTGTTTTTGGGTTGACTAACTGATAAGCTGAATCAACTTATTCACAAACCAAACATGCCCTTAGCCAATTTATTTGGAGTACCATTTCAATTCTAAACAAAATAGATTAAAAATACAAAGGGTTTGGTCTGTTTTTATTGAATTGAAACTGAACTTGTCGAGCTTCAGGTGGTTACAGATTTACAATATATCCCGGGACCAACCATTCGCGCATGATTCTAGAGGTGGCTCCCATGGTCCATACAGTAGCACTTTGCCCCGTATGACACTTATTTCCGGCAATCCCGATAGCCCCGCTATGATACCACCTGTAACGACCCGACCACTAAGGGTTCGAGACCCGGTCCATTGGACTGGCAATATTACTCATATTTACATACGTCGTTGGTAGGATATTATGCCTTTGGGCTGTACCATACGGATTTATTTTTTGAATCACCCAAAAGGCCTCATAAAATAGGAGAGTGGTGGTCTACATATATATACCCTTCACCCCTTTCACTCTGAACCGATGTTGGATGTTGGGTATTACAACAACTCAACAATAGTCTAATTATAATGAAGGTGCGTGCAAGAAGGGAAACTGCCCTACTATCTGCTTCTTCCCCGGTCACGATCTTGCCGGAATATAACCGAACAGATAAAATCCCTTTCTTGCAATAATATTTCAATTAGTTATGCTGTAGTTAGGGATTTCGAATATTGGTGAATGGGTTTGTAGCATATGGAGAAACTATTTTGATTTGGGGATGGTGGAGTTTTTGTAGATTGGTGGAGTTGTCATTAGGGATTCCGTATCGATTTAGTGTGCATTAGATTTGGATTCAAGAATTGAACTGGATACAGAGTTTGGTTGATGCTGGAATTCAATTTTGAAAACCAAGGACATAATTCAATGTTTTATGAACTTGAAAACTTTGCCTTTTCAGAATTAGAGTTGTATGAGGGACTTGGATTGCAAAACCAGTTTCTTTCAATTTGGCCAATAAATAGTTTGTGACTTTGCAAATAAGTCCAGAAAAAATTTAAAAACCTAAAATTAAATTCACAACTATATGTATACATCAACGGTTCCACTTAATGGCTCCGTACTTTATGTATATATCAAGGGCTTCCAATATAAACATTAAACTCTACCTTTTTTCCCCTTAGGTTTGGAGATTGATATTCATGTGTCGGGATTAGTTTAGACGTTGGACGTGTGTTGGCTCCTCATTTAATTTCATAAATTAATTTTAAAATAAAACGATTCAAAATTACTTGAGAGGACACATGTCACATCCAGATTAATCTGGAAGAGAATAAAACGTGAAAATATGAGAGTGGACACGTGTCCCACTTTAATTTGACCTAAGAAAATAGTAGAAATTAAGAAAAAACCTAAAGCAAATGAATAAAATAAAAAGAAAAAAAATCAAATTAAACATAAAATTTAAAAGTAAGGATGTGTTTGGTTGCAATATGAGTTTGGACTATACAATACTCCCTCCGTTCTTTTTATAGGTTTACATTTTGCCATTCTGGGGATTTTTTTAAAAGTTTAATGTTTCATTTTTTGGAAACCCCACTATCTACATTTATTAATTTTTTAAATACTCTTTTTCAAACTTTATCCATTATTTTCTCTTACTTTTTGTATTCTCTCTCTTACTTTTTACCATCTACTTACTATTTTATTCTATTTCCTTAAAATTCACACCAAACCAAAATGTAAACATTCTAAACGACCGGAGGGAGTAATAGATTTATGAAAAAGGTTGAAATTTGTTATTGTTCAAAAGTTACGGACTACAATGTCATTATAAAATTTATTAGGGAAACTATAACTAATTTGCCCGCGTTTTCCATTTCAAACCATCATCAAAGTTGAAGCTATATTGGGGTTGAAAAATATTAATATTTGAAAAATATGTAGGTGTAGAATGTGTTTCTGATGAAACTTGGTTCCAGTAAATATTGATTTCTAGTTGAATCTTTAACAAATCTAACAAAGTTAGGATTATAAATTTCGTTCATCCACTTTATACTCGGTCAATAATTTTTTTAGAGCACCCGTTTTCACCCGGCCGTACTACCCCTAAAATGAGAAATGTTCAAAAAAGCCGCTTGTCCTATGTGACTGCGCAAACTACCCCCGCTCACCTATTATTATTAAGTTTAGAAAAAATTGTAGGTAAATTTTCATGTAAACCTGTAATTTAACTGATGGCGGGTGAGAGGTTACAACCTGCCAGTCACCCAACCCGTCAATATATATGTAGAAAGAAAAAGAGTAAATATATGTATGCAATCATAAATTACACATGTACATTAAATGCCATATATACAATAAGTCACGAACTAATATTTTACATGTTTAATTTGAAACTTCTTTGGATTATGGGTAAAAGACTTTCGATATATCTTGTACCATTTTATTTGAGTTTTGGACTTGGTTCATGAATCGACGCTAGTTATAAATTAAC
>CM048842.1:39059430-39064430 GCA_026545765.1 Plantago major
GTGCAAGGATTGCAAGGATCCGTGTCCAGAGACATGTCCGGGGTGCAAGGATTGCAAGGATCCGTGTCCAGAGACATGTCCGGGGTGCAAGCATGGCAAGGATCCGTGCCCAGAGACATGTCCGGGGTGCAAGCATGGCAAGGATCCGTGTCCAGAGACATGTCCGGGGTGCAAGCATGGCAAGGATCCGTGTCCAGAGACATGGGTGCAAGCATGGCAGCCTCGCACGCAGAATCCCACCTTTGTGCGCCATCTAGGCACATCTGCGTGCCAGAATCATGAGTGGGAGGGGCAACTCTCGGGAGTTAGCACCCAGAGGTCGAGAGGGCTCGGTACCGGCACAGAATGTGTCGGTACATGCACTGTCCCCGGCACGCAGAATCCCCCCTTTGTGCACCATATGCGTGCTAGAATCAGTTTTGGGGTTACCTTTTCGAAAATTCTTGATCGGTAAGACGGGTTTCATGTGCCAAGACGGGTTTCAAGGGGAATGAGTCATTTTGGGGGTTGTTGTGCCAACCATGGGGTTATAAGGTCAATACTTGATCGGTAAGACGAATTTTGCTTGATCTAAAGTGTCAGGCAAGCCCAAGTGCCCAGGAGATCATTTCCAGTTGCATGGTATGGGGTTATAAGGTCTATACTTGATCGGTAAGGTATAGAATTGGTGTCCGGGAGATCATGTCCAAGTGTCGGGTATGGGGTTATAGGTATATACTTGATCGGTAAGGTGTAGACCTCCACGTGCCTTTGTGGGGTTATAAGGTTTTGACCCGGTGCCCGGGTAAGTAAGGGGTTATAAGGTCTTATGTATACCATTGTATAACGGTGTGCATCGACCGTCGTCCGAGGTATTTAACGTGTCCGATCTCGGTTAACGACCCTTGTCCCAGAAGAAGATGAGAAACGACTTAGGCGTAAGCATAATCAAACCTAAATGGATCATCCACGTGACTTAAGGTTAAGTCACGGTGTACTTATCTTCGAAAGGTGGCTTATTATGTATACAATTGAATAACGGTGCGCATCCGAGGTAGGTAACGTGGCCGATGTCCCTTCCGGCAACGCATCCGATCTCGCTTAACAACCCTTGTCCCAGAAGAAGATGAGAATGCTGATATCACGACTTAGGCATAAGCATAATCAAGCCTACATGGATCGCAAGCAAGCCGGTGTCACGAAGAGACGTGAAACGCCACCAAAAATATCATCCACGCGACTTAAGGTTAAGTCACGGTGTACTTATCTTCGAAAGGTGGCTTATTATGTATAGAATGCTGATATCACGACGTAGGCGTAAGCATAATCGCACCTACATGGATCGCAAGCGGTTCCCGAGTCACGAAGAGACGTGAAACGACACCAAAATTATACTTCGGGATTTTTCGGGAATTTTTCATTATTTTTCCCTATTTTATTTTAATTTTTTATGTATTATTGCATTTTTTATGAAAAATAATTATTAAATAATTTTTCGGGCCCAAAAAATAAATTCCGACTCCAGAAACTGATTCTCGGGCCTGAAATATGGTTCCATACAAATTTTCGTTCAAAACGGATGTGTGGAAGTGCGTATATGAGAGTAGTGTGCTCCTCGGCTATTTTGATGTCTACTCCCGTCACTTAAGGTTTGGAACTTTTGACTACTATGAGGGGGGAGGGGGCAACTCAAGGAGTTGCAGCCCAGAACTCGGGATGGCGCGGTACCGGCACATCATGTGTCGGTACTGCACTGCTCGCACGCAGAATCCCCTTTATCGCCATTTGGGCACATCTGCGTACAATCGGGAGGGAAGAGGTGACTCTTGGGAGTTAGCACCGAACTTGAGATGGCTCGGCACCGCACAAGATTCGGTACATGCACTGTCCGTGGTGCCCAGAATCCTGCCTTGTGTGCCGTTTGCGTGCCGGAATCTGTTTGGGGGTTGCCTTTTCGAAAATTCTTGGTTTCTACCATGATTTTCATGTGCCAAGATGGGTTTCAAGGGGAATGAGGGCTTCAAAGGTCGGTTTGGGGGTTGCCTAAGGTGTACCAAACATGGGGATTTTGGGTGCAAACCACAATTTTCCGCCTTTGCCTAAGATTTCATCGTCGGAAACAATGATGTTGGTAGTTGCCAGTGCATATTTGCTTTGATGTACCTGGGAAGGACACCACGGGTGATGTACTCCTTGCACCCTCATATGTTGGGTGCTTGGTTAAGATCTGCCTAGGAGTCTCGGTAAGGTGCTTGGCAATGTGTTGCTTCTACTAGAGCATTAAGGTGCCCGGTGATGTTATCTTGCTCGGTAATGTGCTTGGTGATGTAATCTGTCCCTCGGTAAGGTTCTTGGTGATTTGTTCTTCTCGTACTTGACTGGGAATCAGCCGGTGTTAATGTTGGGGGTTCAGTTTGTGAGTGCTTTTCTCTCGTGGGCTAGATTTACCTTGACATGCATGCCTTGATTTTCCAGGTATGGTGCATGAGTGGTGCTTGGTGTGTTAGGGCAAGTTGGTTCGCCGTCAAATGCGACAATTTGGCCTTCTCACCTCTTCATTGGTTTGGCCAAGTGCTCTTGGTCTCGGTTGGGTTTTCTGTTGCATACCTTGGTGATGGCATCATCCGTACACAATGAATTAAGATCAGCTTAGTGTTGCTCCCATAATGGGTTGAGGCACGAGGTGGATCCGTAAAGCAACCGGTGTGCCTCCACTTTCTAGTGCATATGCACTTTTGATTGTTGGAACATGCCGAATTGCTCGAGCTCTTGGGTGCAGAATACTACATGGATATGTGGTCTCATGGCTGCTATTTGTCCCTTCGGCGTTTTTACGCTCTATTCGCATGACGTCCGGGTTGGTAATGGCTGGAGCCCTGTGGCACCATCCTTGCTTACTCGGTGTCTATGAGGAATGCTACACGTTGATCTGCCAAGAGTCATATGCTTGTCTCAAAGATTGAGCCATGCATGTGTAAGTATGAACTAATTCGCATCGTGAAGCCGCGAATGGCTCATTAAATCGCTTATAGTTTGTTTGATGGTACCGCTACTCGGATAACCGTAGTAATTCTAGAGCTAATACTTGCAACAAACCCCGACTTGGAAGGATGCATTTATTAGATAAAAGGTCGACACGGGCTCACGCTGTTGCGATGATTCATGATAACTCGACGGATCGCAAGGCCTTCGTGCTGACGCATCATTCAAATTTCGCCTATCAACTTTCGATGGTAGGATAGTGGCCTACTATGGTGGTGACGGGTGACGGAGAATTAGGGTTCGATTAGAGGGAGCACGAGAAACGGCTACCACATCCAAGGAAGGCAAGAAAGCGCAAATTACCCAATCTGCACGGGAGGTAGTGACAATAAATAACAATACCGGGCTCTACGAGTCCGGTAATTGAAATGAGTACAATCTAAATCCTTAACGAGGATCCATTGGAGGGCATGTACGGTGCCAAGAAGTAATTCCAGCTCAATAGCGTATATTTAAGTTGTTGCGGTTAAAAAGCTCAGAGTTGGACTTTGGGTTGGTCGACCGGTCCGCCTATTGTGTGCATCCGCCTCGCCCTTCTTTGGCGATGCGCTCCGCCTTAATCGGTCGGTCGTTCCTCCAAAGATCATACTTTGAAGAAATTAGAGTGCTCAAAGCAAGCTACGCTCTGGATACATTAGCATGGGATAACATCATAGGATTTCGTTCCTATTACGTTGGCCTTCGGGATCGGAGTAATGATTAACGAGGATCGGGGCATTCGTATTTCATAGTCGAGGTGAAATTCTTGGATTTATAAAGGCGAACAAGCTGAAAGCATTTGCCAAGGATGTTTTCATTAATCAAGAACTAAAGTTGGGGCTCAAGGCGATCGATACCGTCCTAGTCTCAACGATAAACGATGCCGACCGAGGATCGGCGGATGTTGCTTTTAGGACTCACCGGCACCTTAAGGGAATCAAAGTTTTGGGTTCCGGGGAGTATGGTCGCAAGGTGAAACTTAAAGGAAATGACGGAAGGGCACCACAGAGTGGAGCCTGCGGCTAATTTGACTCAACACGGAAACTTACCAGTCCGGACATAGTAAGGATTGATGGTGAGAGCTCTTTCTTGATTCTATGGGTGGTGGTGCATGGCCGTTCTTTGTTGGTGGAACGATTTGTCCGGTTAATTCCGATAATCTAACGAGACCTCACCGCTAACTAGCTATGCGGAGGTATCCTCCGCCGCCGACTTCTTAGAGGACTACGGTCTTTTACGCCGGAAGTTTGAGGCAATAACAGGTCTGTGATGCCCTTAGATGTTACGGGCGACGCGCGCTACATCGATGTATTCAACGAGTCTATAGCCTTGGCCGGGCGGGTAATCTTGAAATTACATCGTGAAGGGATAGATCATTGCAATTGTTGGTCTTGAGCGAGGAATTCCTAGTAAGCGAGTCATCACTCGCGTTGACTACGTCCCCGCCTTTGTACACCGCCCGTCGCTCCTACCGATTGAATGGTCGGTGAAGTGTTGGATCGCGGCGACGTGGGCGGTTCGCTCATGACGTCGCGAGAAGTCCACCGAACCTTATCATTTAGAGGAAGGAGAAGTCGTAACAAGGTTTCCGTAGGTGAACTGCGGAAGGATCATTGTCGATATCTAAAAAGTAGACCTTTGAACACGTGATTAACATGAGCGTTGCCTCGTGGCCGAGCAATCCACTTCGTGACACCGTGCTGCCGGTGCTTGCACTTGATGGGCTAACGAAACCCGCGCAAGCGCCAAGGAAAACAAAATGGAAGCGTTGCTCACGTGACTCCGTTCGCGGTGTGGTTTTGGGGATGTGATGTATCTTGAAAGTCAAAGCGACTCTGGGAACGGATATCTCGGCTCTGATCGATGAAGAACGCGTGGCGAAATGCGATACTTGGTGTGAATTGCGAATCCCATGAACCATCGAGTCTTTGAACGCAAGTTGCGACCGACGCCGGGCCGAGGGCACACTCGCGGCCACGCGTCGCGTCGCCCCTACACCA